>CM021109.1:258196674-258709053 GCA_007115665.2 Sequoiadendron giganteum | reverse complement strand
TTAGATGAAGAGGATAGGGCCACGTAAAGTATTGGCTAAGTATGGATTAAATGCTTACAGGGTGGAGTTACCCAAGGAGATGTCTATTTCACCTATCTTCAATGTGAAGGAATTGGTGAAGTTTAAAGGACCAGAAATGGATGGAGAATAGTCTAGTGTAGAGGTTAGTAAGGATGTGGAAGCACTCAAGGTAGTTGAACAGATCAGACCACAAGTGGACAAGATTCTAGACTCAAGGGTGAAGAAGACTAGGCACAAGACATACAAGGAGAACCTAGTGAAGTGGAGACATCAACCAGAGTTAGAAGCTACTTGGATAGTAGAGAGTGACTTTCAGAAGCATGGAATTAGTGAGGAGATCTTGACACCATAGGTTCCTTAACTTCTTTGTTGCAGGGGGAGAATGGTGGAGGAGCACCTTAAAGGTCTTTTGGAAGATCTTGGCAATTTTGGCATGTAGGTGGTTCTAGCCAGCCACCAAGGGAATAAGGACTATGATGTAAAGTCCCAATAGTGTTTTTTATGTGTGTGTAAAAAAAAACTTAGGGTAGTCTAGAGCTTTGAAGTTTGGTGAAGCCTGAATGATGAAATTTGGCAAATTAGTCAATGTAGACTTGGCAATTTGTCCTAAAAGTGGGAAAAGGGCATTAATGATGCTCTAAGCCTGACCCAAGGGTAATAGCACGTGGAAGACAGGTATATAAGGTCATAAAAACCCTAATTGAGCATATGGGAAAGCTATTGTACGATTTGGAGTTTTGGAAGGAGATTTTGTGAGTTGGAAAAGTGCAAATTTCATTGAATTTTTGTGTTTGAGCCTTCATCCAGTCAAGAATGGATTGAAAGAACCTGTATAATGCTTTGAGTCTTTTGTTTTGGTAATTTAGTTATTGTGTGAAGCATTATATTAGTCATTTAATTCAACTGATATCTATTTTGCAAGTTTTTGGTGTTCTTGGTCATACTGCCGGTTCAAGCCAGTTTTTGTAAGTAATGATCCCCACTTGAATTACCACGGGAAGGCTACCATGGCCACTTGGAATAAAGTAGGGGAATGTTTTTATAGTGTAAATATGGTGTGTGGTTTCTTGGTTTTCAGGGGAGATGGTGAATTCATCAAGCACTAGGCGAGTGCAAGTGTATTCTGGAAAGTGGCTTGGAGAGGACAATAGGAAAGAAAGCTGATAAATAGATTGGTTTGTGCCAATCAATAGTATGGAAGTGTGGGAACATGTATTCCAGACATGTGTGTGCAAGGAGGAGAGTTGAGGAGGCCATTGAAGTCCTTAAAGGAGGAAACAAAGCCAAAAACCGTAGAAACCCTTGAAAATAGGGGGTATGAGAACAGTCCTATGTATGGACACTTGTAGACCCTAAGACCTAGAAAATATTAAATCCTTTAGGGTCACTAGAAAAAATATGAAAAAAAAATTGGGGGTTTTTAAGACCGTTTGTGAGAAAAGAGAAGAAAACGGGTTCTAGGAGGCCTAATTGGGGCAAAAAGGCTACAAGGCCTAGAAACTAGAATTTCTTGAAAGAGATAGGTGAAAGATAAAAGTATCCAAACAATTGGATCAGTAGAGAGACAAAAAAACTAAGGGACAGCTCAGATACCCTTACCTAAGGCCTAGAGTGGTTAGGACACATTGGATCAGTGTGGAGCCCAAGGAAGCCCAGTGGTGGAATGGGAGTGATGGTGAAGATTTTAAAATTGGTGGAGAGTCCTACGTGGTGAGAGGGGTCTAGGAGTGATCCCTAAGTAGGGTAGAGAGGAATACCCTAGGAGGACTAGAGAATAGGTCTTGGACAGAGCAAGAGTGCTCTTGAGGTATAGGGCTCCCCATCACTTTCTATAGTCCATGTTCAAGGGAAACCCTAGAGATCTCAATCCAATGAAGAAATGGGAAAGATATTTGACAAATAGGATTGTCCTAGGGTCTAATTATAGACTAATGATGGGTTTAAAACCAAGATAGGGCTTGGAAAGACAAATTCAATGCAAGATCTAATGTTTAAACCTAGTGATATGCAAATCTCAATTAAATGACCTAGAAATGCAAGTAAATTGAAACAAAAGACTATAAAATCACAAGTGTGCACCTTGAAACATGTAAATGATTGAATGAGGACCTAAAATACTCAAAACACTATTTTTTGTGGTGACTAGGACTCATACGACAGTCTGGGTGATTTAGTCCCTAACTACGTTTTCTATGCCAAAACTGGAATTTGATAGTGTTGATTCTAAATCTCTAGAAACCCTTAAAAATGTTAGTACTAGGTCACATATGCCCAAGGTGGTGTATCAATTTGAGTATTATTTTTTTGAAGGTTAAGTTCTAAATTAGGTCTCTAATCTCTTCTCTTTCTACCACACCTTATTTATGGATTTGAAACTTTGATTTTGGGGTTGTAGAAGTCTTTACGCAACCTTGCAAGTGAGAAGACAACTCCCACAACTTCCTTCAAGCTTGTAACCTAATCTTGAAAGATTCTTCATGCTCTAAGACACATAGATCTGCAATCACACATATAAAGAGGAGAAAATCTTATTGATTGTTAGTGAATAGGATTTTCCTTGGTCAAACCCCTTTTAGGTAATTAAACTAAATGTTAAAATAACGAAATAAGGACATAAAACATGGAACATGAGAAATGATACCTTGAATGATTTCTTGTAGGTCTACAATTTAACATGAAATTGCCATGAATGATGTAGATGTAGATCTTGAAATAAGTGTAGAACAATTCTTAACCTTGGATCTTTAATGCTATATCACAACACTAGCTCAACAAAGTGATTGATGCTTGATACCCTTGACATGATGATGGATCTTGAATTTCTACAAAAAAATGATGAAGAATTTACCCTTGAATGCCTTAGAAATGATCTTGAATTCTCTCTTGATGATCTTGTAAAGTCTTGGAATTCTCAACTCTTGAGTGCTTGACTTGATATCATGAATGCTTATTCTTTCTTAGGTGAAATAAGGATTTGAAAGCTTGTTTATATATGTAATCCATCTAATATCCTGTTTATTAGATCCCATAGGCTAACATCCATGAAATTTGAACTTAAGACCCAAATTTCCCACTCAAACGCCCAAAAAGGGGCCAAATGGTACTCATATGCCACACCTAGTCTATGGGTCCCACCTAGGTGGGACTCATACACCCACGGTGGTGTATGTGTCCCACGAGGCCTCTTTAGGTGGCAAAAGTGTTAGGGTATTAAGAATTTAAGTTTATTTGGTGTCTATGTTTAGATTTTGGTTAAAATATGCCTTAGGATGCACAATATAGGGTCTTATGGGCCTATCAATGATGATATTGAGGTCATAAATGCAAGAGGGCCCAAATTTCAAAGTGAAAGTGTAACTAAATACACTTTACACCATTAAATCAAGGCAACATTGGGTTTATTCAGCTAAAAAGGTCCCCAAATCAAATGTGAAAGTGTAAAACACATTAAAATACTAGATTAGGTCTATTTAGTTTACAAGCCTCTTAGATTTAATGTGAAGGTGTAAATAAATAAACTTTACAACAGTAAATTAAGGAAAAGTTAAGTTTATTTAGCTTTAAAATTGCCCAAAACCTTATGTGGATGTGTAAGACTCATCACAACACTAGATAAAGGCGATATTAAGTCCAATTTATCATTAATTATTCCCAAATCAAGAAAGGAAAAGGTGTACTTTTTCTATCATTACACTAAAATTTATGAAAAGTAATCTATACAAACTTAATGACCTAGAATGAAATGTGTACATGAAATTTTTTAGATTCTAAATGAGGTAATTTACTAATTACACTATGCAACAATCTAAAAATGAAATGTTGTAAATGTAAATCTGAAACTGAGTAATGCATTCAAAATGAATTGAATTAAGCTAGATCTAATGAAATGACTGAAAAAAAAACTTAGCAAAATAAAACAATTATCTAATAGAAGCATACAAAAACATAGAAATGATGTTTGTAATTTTCTAAATGATAGTTTTAGGTCTAATCTGGGACTCAATTGCCCAACTAGGAAAATGAGTCACAGTTAGAGTTTTTAGAAGATTTAAATTCTGAAAAAAATTAACACCAAACTCCCAAAAATCTAGAAAAGCCAACTGTATAGGGACTAAATCACCTAGAGGGGTGAATGAGTCTCAGATTAGGGTTTTTACACTAAATTCAACAAATTTTGAATTTTGTTTAAGGTTTCTAGATTGTATGCTGACCGGATTGTTTGCAATTGTAGAGTTTTAGTGAAATTAAATGATTTGAGATGCCAAAATGCAACCTATATGCACTTTCACTAATGCAAGATTTAGAAGCCCTAAATGCAAATTAACTAATATAAGATCTAATGCAAAGTTAATATAAGCTAGATCTAGGAATGAAACACACTCCAAATCAGAAATAAGTTTTCCAAAGGTTAGGTTCACCAAAATGAACATAAGGAAATGGGGTTCCACCTTTTGAGAGATGGAACTAGGGGCTTAAGACCTATTTCACTCTAGTTCATTAGGAAACCCTAGATATCTCAACATAATGATTCAATTAGGAAAAGAGATTTCTCCAAGGTCTCCTTAGGTGTTAAATGATGGGTTCAACACTAAGAAAATTCTTAGAAAGAAGGAAATAAAATAAATATGTAAATCTAGCTATGTCAACTAGAAAATGGAATCATAAAGCATGTAGTTAGATTGATGAATAAAATAAAATAGAGAATTACTTAGAGAAATGAAGATGGCTAAGAAAGGTTTTAAACCCCTAAAAAATGTTGATCTTGATGTGTAATGGGACTCATATGCTAGTCTAGGCGATTTAGCCCCAGCCTAGGGTTTCTAGGCTGAATCTGGAATCTCTTCGTGACTGGTCAGAATATTTTGAAAATTGGTAAAAGTGATATATAGGGACTCATATGTCCAAGGTGGTGATTTATTATTGTTCACATAAATCTATAAAATACACATCACAAGAGAGGGAGAAATATTGTTTTATTAGTGGATGGGGGTCTACCTAAGTCAAACTCTGTTTGATTAATTAAAATTTGAAATGAATTGAGATAACATGAAGGAATTATGAATGAACAAATGAATGTAACAAATAACTAAAACCTTGTTGAATCCTTTGACTGTAGATATGCAATTTGTATGAATTGGCTTCAATGCATGTAGATCTTGATATGGTTTTGAATGCTTGAACTTTGATCACAAACGCTACATCAACATGTGAGCTCACAATTACACAAAATGGATGGAGACCTTAACATGATGCTTGAATCTTTAATTGATGGTCCAAAATTCTTGATAATCAGCTCTTGAATGCTCTTGTAAACTCTTGAATGCTCTTGAATAGTTGAAAATATATCTTGAAGAGTCTAGATCTTGGTGGAACTCTCTTTTTTGAAGATTCTTAAGTTTTTTAGGTTAAATAATTATTTGAAACCTTAATTATATAGGCATTACATCAAATTTACCATTTATTAGATCGTAAATACCGACATGAAGATATTCTTATACATAAAGTTTAGCTGAGTTGAATGATCTAATGTGTTTTAATATCTTTTAAATTATTATATAATTTAAGACCTATAAAAAAGCCCTCTTTCATTCCATAGAATTTCAAAAAGTGTATGGAATAACTACCCATGCTTCATAGTTGGCCCATAATTGTTTTTAGTTTGGTCGTGAGCCTTTTCTTGTTAACATAAACCAACCAAAGTCCCCGAATTGGAATTTTCAAGCTTATTCTCTAAGATTGTAGGGTTTAATGTAAAAAACCAACTCATTTCTGAAAGGGGTGACAATAAATTGTAATTTAATTATATGATTTCAAAATATTCTCTTTATTCCTATTATTGGATTAAAATTTTGTAAGAATGATCATAATAAATAACTTGAAAAAATGGTTGGTTCTCAAGGGCCATGTTCTCCTAAATTGAGTCACTTGATTAGAAAAGCTTTAGGCCACACAAATGATGAAATGCAAAACTATTTAGTCATTAAAATATTCTAGAATGTTTTGGTGTAGAATTACGTATGTTTTTGTGCTTAAAAGTGAAATGCTCCTATGTTGTTTCTACTCTTTAGCGCACATGATTTTTAAATATAAATTGGATGTGAATGAATACACATTAAATTCCTTCAAATACCAAAGCATAGTAATTAATTTCACAAAATGCGTACCAATTCAACTCTCAATAGATATAGAATAGGTCCAAGAGTAGGAAAAAATTGAAATTTATACTTAATCAATTTCATCTTGTGCAAGATGACTCCCACACCGTGGGATTTTCCTAGGATTAGAAAATGCTAGTTTATAGGAATATCTAGAGATGTAATATAATAGGAGATTAGTTATAAAAAATCTATCAAGGTGAATGCAAATATAATTAAGACATATTCAAACATACAAACATAAACATAAATATAAATGACAAAAAATAGAAATTTATACAAGAATATACCACTGTAATGTCATAGAATTGTACCTAGAAGCAATTCTGCATTTTTTTCACTTTTCCTACCATTTATGATACCTTAGAACATCAATGACAAAAATCCCATGAGTTAGAATTTCACAATTACGACCCCATGTGCACTAGTAGTAGAGCAATAGAAGCCTAATGACACATTCTTAGAAAATCTAGGCCTTGGATGCTTGTGTGGCACACAGACATTTACACGACACGCTAGCATCTTGGTGGGTTTTCAAGTTTGAAATGGGGAATCTGGAATCTTGAATCTCTTGACATGTATCCTAGCTATCAAAAGTCAGATGTAATGGCTCTTTGCCACCTTTGCATGCATGAAAAATCCCTCTTTTTCTCATTTGGGGGTTCAAGTGATTCAATCAAGATCTCTCAACATTTCAATCCTTGAGTTCTCTTCATTCTTAAAAACAACACTCTCACAAGCAAAGCCATGCTAGATTGAGGTCCTTCCAACAACTGCAACTCCCAAGAAAGCACTCAACAGTGCTTCTGTTTTCTCTAGAGAGGGTCTAGGCCCATGGGTAACTCTCTTTATTCCTTACTCTTTTCAATATAATTTTTCATTTAATACTTAGTGGTGTGGGTTCTACTCCTAAAGTGGGTTTTTCTTTCACAACACACTTTATCCTTTTTATTTACACTCCTTTCCAACTTGGTTGTCCATGGAGGTGGGAACACCAAAAAGGGGGTCTGACTAAGGAAGAACCCTATATAGCCCCAAGATTTTACCCTTGTTTTTCTATGTGTAGGTTGCAAAGTAGATCTTGGAGTGAAGACTCAAACACCCAGTTGAAGGTAAGTTTTCCCCAAGTTCTCCTTGTGTTTTTTCTTAAAGAATTTTTTCTCTATTTGATCATTTTGTTTAGTAGATCTTAGGTCTGACTCAAGAAGTGGAACTCTTTTCTGCCCATTTGATCTCCTAAGCACTATGTTTCTTAGGATGCCAATGCACCATTTGGATGATAGAGCACCGTGCTGGCGTCCTAAATCTGCACTACCATCCTTGGTCGAGAGCTCCTCAATCTGAGGTAGAGACCCAAAAGTTTTTCTTTCTCAATATTTGAAGTAGTTTTGTTTGAAATGTAACTTTTGTACATTTCTTTATCACTTCTTTGATATACTTAAGCTAAGGTGGATAAGGGAAATTTTTTACTTGTTTGTCTCTCGAGAATGAAGAGACCCGTGTGTAGTGAATACCTCTTATATCACATTTTGGTGAATCCTACGTGACATGCTGGATCTATTTCTACAACGTTTCCATGTTTATGACAACACCTTTTCTAAGGAAGATTTTGATATGTTGGATGATGCTCTAGATGGCTTCTTAGAAGTGCCATCCACTATCTATAAATCTCTTGAGAAAACTTCCTCTCTACAAGCCGAAAAGTTAGTGAATATATTTTTAGTTTCTATGGCTCTTCCAAGCCATAAGAAACTCATCATTTACATAACCCTGACTTACACTCCTTCTAGGAAGGATTGTTTTATCTATGGAATTTTGTGTTATAGTGATTCATCATACTTATGCTCAAGGTTTGTAAAAGCTATGGACTCCACTTCCTCTAATGTTATTGGGCACACATATAAAACAAGAAGAAACAAACCAAACTTGGATTAACAACCTTCTATTCCTATATCTCAACCCACTCAAGTTCCTACTTCTTTACCGCCTTCCCAACCAAGCCTTCCTTCAACACCTAAACCTACGATCAAAGCACCAGGTGATTATGATCTTGTCGAACAACTTCATGTTACTTTGGATAAGATGTCACTTTGGGACTTGCTTTAGAGCACTCCAATTTATCAAGAGATGATTCAAGAAGCCTTGCAAAATATCCTCTTACCTATCTCCACTAGGCCTATGGATGTTAGTGTGTTGCTGGCTCATATTCGAGTAGATTCATCAAATATTACATTCCATCCACAAGAACTCCCACCTTTAGATGTGTAGAAAAAAGTGGACCCTTTGATTATTATAATTAATGTTAATAATATTGGTATTAAGTGTACTCTTTTTGACACCAGTTTGTCTCTCAATGTCTGCAGTATCAACCTACTACCTAAGATTAAATTTGATTAATCTTATTTAGTATCTTCTTCCTTGTACATTAGTGGGTTTGATAATGCTGACCATCAAGCTCTAGGCATGATAATACTACCTTTGTAGCTAGGTCCCATTACCTTACCTACTTTGGTTGATACTTGGTCCCTTACCTTACAACCTTGTTTTGGGGAGACCTTGGATTCATGCTATGGGTTTCAGAACTTCTACTTTCCACTATTCCATAAAGTTCATCACAAATAACTTAGTGGTCATGGTTAAAGTTGATCCAAAAAAATTTCATCTTTGTGAGGTAGCGGGTTTTATTTGGGCTTCAGTTGTATCTGTATACACCTAAAATTGGTCCGGAGAATCCGATTAATTAAATACGAATTATTTCATTAATTATCTTGATTTCCTCTACTTTTGAATAAATAGAAATATTTATTTATATAGTTCACATCTAAATTCATCTTAATTAAATAAACAAAATTAAATACTTTGTTTGATTTAATTATCAAATCCCTATTTCAATCTATCAAATCCATCTTAAATTAATTAAATAAAGACAAAACACTTTATTAATTAATTGCCATATTCTTTTGTCTAATTTAATAAACAACTATCCTATAGTTTGTTTTATTAAATTATTTATCTTTCTTTTTGCTAATTTAAATAAATCAAAATATTTGAATTAAAGCACAAAGAATATTCCATCTATATTCTCTCAAAAATGAATTAGATATCATATGTCTAATTTATGTCAAAATCATGTCAAAATTAATTGATTGAAACATCATGGGAAGTTTTGGAGACAAATTTGGAATTTGATCTCTCAATCCTCCTCCATCAATTCTTCCTATTCTCTTGCCTAGTGTTTTCATGGTTAGAGACAATCTCCATCTTTCTCTCAATCTCCTCCATGTCTCACCATTCAATTCTCCAGATTGAATCCAAGCCTTTCAAAACTTTCCCTGTGCATTTCTACAGCTAGATAATCTATAAATACAACATCATTGAACCAAGAAAAGGATCCAGATAATTAGGTTTATGCACTCTTACTCTACAGGAATTCAAGGATCAAGCATCAAGCACATTATTAAATCCTTTAGCAGGCCTACCATAGTGGGGAAAAGTACTCACCCTATGGGAACGACCTAAGTGGGAACAACCAAAGCCAGGTTTTCCAACCCACTATAATAAAAATGCAAGTTGTTGATGAAAGTCCAATTTGACAGTAGTGAGCAAGATAACCATCCCCAAAATCTTTGTTCTAAAGATTGGGAGGTCTCCTGAGGGAGTTTATCTATTTGTCTCATCGAACGAAAACCCTATCTACCAACCATAGAGTAGTTTCTCGATGAGTCAGTATCCATACATTGTCATACTCACGGTGCAAGGGGAGGGAAGAATCTGCCCCCAAGACACTCACCATATAATTACCAAGGACCGCTTGCTCAAGGGATTCGGTATCCACTTCCATCACTTTGAGTACGTGCCTGGCAATGAAAAAAACATGGGTGCCCTCTAGGGGGTGACACGGCTGTGTGAGTCAACGTAATTGAAGATGTGGGCTATGAGTATAATGATGACCTACTTGTCCTTAAGTGTGAGTCTGTTTGATTTGTGTACAATTGTTAAAACAACCAGTCAAAATGAATAAGAATAATTCGTGATTCTTGAACATACACGATCTATTCAGTTAATAATATTCACAAATTTCTTGTTGTGTTCTTAGAAATTCATTAAAATCAGATTTAAGATCATCTTGAAAACCAACAAGGTCAAAATTTATCAGAAAATCCATGCTGCGAAAGTGGAAGTCCACCACGTTTGTCAAGAGAAAAATCAAAGTCACAAGGCCCAAGAAACCTCTCGGTTATAGAAATAAATTGAGAAAACAATGTTTTCTATATCAAAATCAGAAACTCTTCTTACAACATAGAACATTCATTCACCGATATCATGATTTTGCTAGGGGTCACACATTAGATTACTCGGTAGAACCGCTCTATTCACGAGCCTTCTTTCAAAAAAGAGCTCTCACTCAATATCACAATAGTAGTCAGCGCATACATCCTTCTTATCTTCCACAATCCCTGATACAGTATGCCACAAGGCTAGATCAGATTTTACAATAAAGAATCTTAAACTTCTATTTTTAAGCATTCTTAAAACTTGTTTCAGCTCTTGTGGTCACCGTTTTAGCGCTTCTGTGAAATACCGCTTTCGAGCACTGTTTTAGCGCTTCTAGTCTATATTTTAGTGCTTTCAATAAAGTAGCGCTTCCATCAAATTTTCTAGTGCTTTCGAGCATTGTTTCAGTGCTTTCAGTAAAATAGCGCGTTCATCACATTTTACAGCGCTTCCAGGCACTATTTTAGCACTCTTTGTCAAGTAGTGCTTCTGTCACCTATTTCAACGCTTCAGAACTCTGTTCTAGCGCTTTTGGGAAATAGCGCTTCTGTCCTCTATTTTAGCACTTTCAAAACAAAGAGTTCAAATTTTTTACCAGTCAATCAGTCTGTAATCTTATCCATAATTTTCATCAGAATTAAATTTATTTTTATCAGAATCACCGTCTAGAGACCGAAAATAGATAGGTTTATACAAAATTTCAATCTTATCAACTGAAAACAAGATCTTGTGAATCACAAGTGTCAAAATCAAAATACAAAAGTGATTACTACACTAAAGTTTCATCATCAGGATATTATCATCCTTCATCACGAAACTAAGTATAGCAATCAAATTTTTAACATAGTCTCATCAATAAGATCTGTCATCTTATTCGACTTTTTTAAAAGTTCCAATTGACATTTTCAGCATAGAAGATCAACATTTCAGAATAAAGGGTTAAATTTTGTATGCCAATCTTCACTAGGTCCCAAAAACAAAGATTCTTAGAGCAAGAAATTTTAAAATCCCAAGCAATGGCAGAGGAAAATCCTTCAAACAATCTGAACCAAAATAATAAAAATGACATAACTCCAAAGGACATCCAAGCAGCTCAACAAGATCCCAAGTTCCATATATTTATGGAAAAGATTCTAGAACAAGATATGCAGAATTATCTTTTGATGTTGGCTGAATCAGGTGCCAAAATTCCCAAAGACTTTGACGTAATCCATCTAAAGGAAGAACCTACCACAAGTGAGGCTGAAATTTTGCAACCAACACAAACGATAGATCTAGTTGCCGCTTTAGCATCTGAAATACAACTGTTACAACAACAAATACAAGATATGATGAAAGGGACTACCAAGAGATATGCAATACAGGACATTTGTCCTTATCCTTTCGACACAATAGTCGGCTTGATACCTTTTCCAAGACATTGTGAGATCCAAAATACAATAAGTATAATGGAAGAACGGATCCAATTGATCACATCAGAGAATTCAAAACAATGAGTCTTGAGTTTTCCCAAGAGGAGACATATTTAATGAGACTATTCCCAAGGAGTTTGGGAGGATAATGCATGGAGTGGTTTTCGAATTTAAAACCCGGTATCAGAAATTTTGAGGAAATCATCAATAGATTTATCTCTCAATACTCCTTCAACATCCAACACAATGTAATAATCAAGGATCTTTATAATCTAAAGCAAAAACAGGGGGAAATGTTCTTATCTTTTGTCCAAAGATGGTGACACTTGTTCGCTAGATATTCTAGATCAATTTCGGAGGAAGAAAAGATAGAGTTGTTTATTGACAACTTAACAGAAGAAATGAGTTATAGACTAGAACTATAATGTCCTCCCACGTTTGAGAAAGTCATTGAAAACGGTCTCAAAATTGAGGAAGCATTGGTCAAAAGAGGAGTTATCAAACATTTTAAAATCAAACAACACAGGTAACTCCTCAAATCAATACTCAAGCAATGATAAGCCAAAATTTTGGCAAAAGAATCACAACACGACTATCAACGAAATAACAAATGATTCCTCAAATGTCAAACCGGTTTTTAAGTTGATAGCATCGGCATCAAAGAATCAAAACAATGATCAACTTGTCAAGCCAAATATCATACATAACAACAAGATCGTCAAGGCGCAACCATATCAGAAACCATCAAATCGGCGAAGGTTCATGCCTTTAGGCCAATCGATAGAATCCACAATGAAAGAACTAGTCACTAGTGGTCTTATCACTGCAAGAGAAGCCTGATTCTGGGATCCTAAGGTCAGACCACCATGGTGGAATGACACTGATTATTGCAACTTCCATAACAAAAAGGGTCACAAAACTAACGACCGTATGGAGTTAAAACATGCGATACAAGATTTGATTGACAACAATAAAGCATACATTGAAACATCACAAAACAACAACGATCACTCAGCTTTCAAAGACCCTTTTCCAAACTATGACAAAGGAGCATCTTCATCTTCAAACAAAAAAGGGAAGAATATCAACCATGTCTTTGACACAACAATCCGTTGTCTATCTGGAATAGAGAGTGATCATATAGTTGGCCAAAATATTGACAGACCCAAAATCAACAACACTACTCCATTGGACTTACTCCCAAACATATCAAACTCTGATAATCAAATCAATGTCATAAAAATATGAGAACATCAAGAGCATCAACCAGTAAATGTAATGACTAGGGGGCAAGCCAAGGTCATGTTAAAAGGAATTGGGTCTACACACGTAGTTCCACCTCCATCACACTATAACATCGTCGATCAATTGCAAAGGATTCCTGCTCAGATATCCATACTAGAGCTCCTTAAAATATCACCATCACATAAGGAGGTTCTTGAACAAGCTTTAATTGCCACTATGGTACCAAAGAATCTAGATGTGTGTCAATTTCAAGCTATGGTGGGACATTTGACTACCCCACATTGTCTATCATTCTCCAAATAGGATGATATTTCGTTGAACCATCCCCATAATACGACACTCCATATTGAGGTCTTAATCCATAATCACCACATCAAGAGAGTCTTAATACATGGGGGAGTTGGTCTAAATATTTGCACTCTCAAGCTAATCCGTGCACTAGGATATTTAGATGATGCTATTGATTCTCACAGAAAAATAACTATTAAAGCATATGACAAAGAAGAGAGATCATCTAAAGGCTTGATTGTATTACCCATCCAAGTGGGGCCCAAGATGAAACATATTGCATGTCAAGTGTTGGAGAAAGAATTAACATACAACATTCTCTTGGGCCGACCATGGATCCATGAAATGCAAGTTGTACCTTCGACATATCATCAATGTTTGAAGTTCCCAGTAAATGGACGAGAGGTGACTATATCTGTTGATTACAATCACCCTCAACATTGTGACACCCTTAGGATCTCTAAAGATAGCTTCATACCACATAACAGGGAAGCATCATCATCCAAAGATGAACAAAATCCAAGCATCACTACTAAATGGGTAGAAAAGAAAGGTAAAGAAAGAGAGGCAAGTCTTGTTGAAATTCAATCAATAGATAAACAAGATCAACAAACTTCTTTATCACACAAGTTCCAAGAAAAAATCCAACTGAAGGACAAAGGGATGGGCACATATTCTATGGAGAAATCTCTTAACCTATCAAAGTTATTGCCATCTCCTAAAACATATGGTCAACCGTTTATGATCAAGTCTCAAACATCATTACCAGTTACATCTCTAGATGAAAGGTTTTTCAAAAAGGGTACAATAGAGGATGAAACAAGCAAAAAAAAAATCCTAGATTGGCTATACAAAGATGAGGAGCCCTCTACATTAGATGTCAGTATCAAAAATGTCGCCATCAACACTGATCAATATGGAAAAGGAAAGGCTATTTTAGAAAAGATGGGATATGAAGGGCAAGGACCCATTGGATTAGGAAAGGATGGAATCACATAGCCTATTACACCCCTCACTCTCCACACAAAAGAGAAGCTAGGACTAGGATATTCTGATGAGGAAAAGCAGGAACTAACAAAGATAGCTGTAGAAAATATGCTTTAGTTTCGGGATGGCTCTGAAATAGACTCAAATCAATATTAGTGGGCATTATATTCTAATCTATTTTTCATTGATATTCAAGTCGATATAATCCAAAAATATACATCTACGCATGAGGAGGTCCAAGGATCTAGGTCTAGACCACTCATAGAAGGTTCACTAGATATCGATGATTCAAGTGGGGACGAGCAGACTTCAAGTGGACTGGGCGATCTGGAAGAAAGTACCGTCACGAACCTCGATATTCCAATAAAAGATTATGACAAAATGGCTGTCCACACCCTTACAACCATCGCCTTGCAAAAATATGATAACCAAATGCCATTAATCCATCCTGAACTCATTGACTAGGAACCTATTGCACCTTTGAATATACCAATATTTACAGATGATGATGCCATCATAAAATTACTATGTCATGCCAAACCATGTACAACTTATGGCTGTAATACTCATAACAACGCGACTCAGCAGGAAGGTGTCAAATCTTCCAGTTGCAAAAATAACAACAGGGAAAATAGATCTAATGGTGAAAACCATTCAATGGTAGCATTAGATCTGGAAAAAGTAAAAATAAATAACGCATCTAACAGTGAAAACCTTTCTAAGGCATTGAAGGATGGAAGATTTGACACTCTTCTAGAACACTATCATGAAAGATCATCAATCCTAGTAGAACCGACATAGTCTATGAATATTGGCACTGGAGACAAGGCACAAATCCTACATCTGGAGGAATCCATGATAGAACAGGAAAGACCGAAATTTCTCAAATTCTTTAAAGAAAGAAGAATCAACTTCGCATGGTCATATTCTGATATGCCAGGCTTAGACTCAAATCTGCTTATGCATCACTTGTCTTTGCCCGCAGGAATCAAGCCTGTCAAGCAAAAGTTAAGAAAAATGCATCCTCACATCGCATTGATGGTCAAAATGAAGTTAAAGAAATTATTGGATGCTGGATTCATAAGGTCTATAGATTATGCCGAATGGATATCAAATCTTGTACCTATTTTAAAACCAGACAATAGTATTAGAATATGTACAGATTTCAGGGACCTGAATAAAGCATGTCTGAAGGATGATTTTCCACTACCAAACATAGACATCATCGTGGAATTGATAGCTAGGCATGCCATGTTGTCAATCATGGATAGTTTCTCAGGATACAACCATATAAAAATAGCTCCTGAAGATCAGGAAAGACAAATTTCACATGCCCATTGGGAACCTTCTGCTGGAATGTCATGCCATTTGGTCTAAAGAAAGTAGGAGCCACTTATCAAAGAACAATGACGACAATCTTCTATGATATGATGCACACCTTCATGGTGGATTACGTGGATGACATCTTGGAAAAATCTACTACTAGGGAAGGACATCTGCATATCCTAGACAAAATCTTCACATGGATGGAGAAATTCAATGTCAGGTTAAACCCCAAGAAATGTGTCTCTAGGGTTACATCAGCGAAACTGCTAGGGTACATTGTCTCAAAAAAAGGTATAGAAGTGGATCCAACAAAAGTCAAAGCAATAATGGAAATACCACCTCCTAAGAACATAAGTCAACTTTGATCACTACAAGGGAGGCTCCAATCAATCAAAAGATTCATCTCCTAGCTAGCGGATAAAAGTCATCCTTTCAATCATCTATTGCATAAGAAAATTGTTTTCAAATGGGACGAAGAGTGTGAAACAACATTCAATCAAATCAAGTAGTATCTAATGTCATCACCCATTCTCATGCCACCCACGGAAGGATGGATACCCATACTGTACATTGCTATGACATATATCTCATTGGGGGCACTTTTAGCGCAAGAGGATAATGAAGGAAAAGAACATGCTATCTACTATATCAGCCGGACATTGAATGGATATGAAATCAGTTACACATTCATACAAAAATCATGCTTGATGGTGGTATTCGCTACTCAACAGCTGAGACACTACATGCTAACTCATACAATCAAGTTTATAGCAAAGATCGATCCTTTAAAGTATCTACTCAGTAAAGTTGCCCTAACAGGTAGACTAGAAAAGTGGGTCATGCTATTAAGTGAATTTGAATTTCATTATGTAGAGAGAAAGGCAATCAAGGGATAGGAAATCATGGAACAATTAGTAGAGGCTCCTCTACCAGATGATCAACCAATGACAATGGAGTTTCTAGATGCAGATATTATGACAATAATACCCCAACAATGGTATTGTATTTCGACGGATCATATACATAGCAAGGATCAGAAGCAGGAATCTTGTTCATTTCTCCACAAGGACACACAATTCCAAAGTCATATCGATTAATATTCCAGTGTACAAATAATGTGGCATAATATGAAGCATTAATCATTGGGGTCAAAATAGTTATTCAATGGAAAATGATGGACTTACAGGTATATGGGGACTCTCAACTAGCTATTTATCAAGTGAATGATGAATATCAAACCAAAGATGAGAAGTTGAGGCCCTACAAGCAACAAATAGATAATCTGAAATAGTCCTTTGTCAGTATCAAGTTTGATCAAATTCTGAGAGCTGAGAACAAAGTTGCGGATGCTATGGCTACAATTGCTTCATTACTACAATTTCCTGAGAAACGTGTTTGTTATGAGTTTATGGTAGAACAAGTATCATGTCCTTCCCATAATCAAGAATCCACTACCATCTACCATATCAAAACCATAGAAACCTCCATCTATGAAACAATCTATGCCTATCTGAAAAACAATGTCCTTCCTCCTGACTTACCCAGGAACCAAAAATGAAACTTCATCCGCCAATCCGCATGACACACTTTAATCGCCGACATACTTTATTGTCAAGGTCTTGATGGTACTTTACTCAGATGTCTATAACACAGGGAATCTGAAATGACCCTACAAGAGGTTCACGAGGGTATTTGTGGTACTCACTTGAGTGGGATGACTCTAGCTACGAAACTCCTCCATTTGGGATATTATTAGCCATGCATGGAGAAAGAATCGTATCAGTTTGTTAAAAAATGCCAAAAGTGTCAGATTCACAGCAATTTGATTCATGGACCAGCACAAGAATTGCATCCCTTCACATCAACATGGCCTTTTTGTTAATGGGGCCTTGATCTAGTTGGGGAAATCAATCCATCTTCATCTAATGGACATAAGTTCATTATAATAGCTATAGAATATTTCACAAAATGGATTGAAGCAGTACCTCTTACTACAACCACTGGGAAGCATATATCCTCTTTCATTTTGAACTACATCATATTTTGGTATGGAATCCCTCAATCCATTATCAATGATAATGGATGACCATTCAAGAATCAAGATGTCCAAGAGCTGTGTGATAAATTTCATATCCAACATCGATTTTCAACGTCGTACTATCCACAAGGGAATGGCCAAGCAGAGGCCTCAAACAAGACAATACTCAAAATTCTCAAAAAGATAGTTAGCGATGTTGGACGTGACTAGCATGTTCAACTCAATCCTACACTATGGGCCTACAGAAAAAGCATCAGAACACCAACAGGAGCTACACCATATGCCTTGGTATATGGGTAAGAAGCCATATTACCAATTGAAGTTGAGATTCCATCCCTTCGTGTATCACTTAGAGGTATCGTATCAAATGAAGATTATAGGATTTATAGACTGTAGGAACTAGAATTGCTGGATGAGCATCATCAACAAGTTGTTAATCATCTAACGACTTCTCAACAGAGGATGTCAAGAAGTTACAACCACAGGGTAAAGACAAGGATCTTTCAAGTAGGAGATTTATTACTAAAAGAGAATCCTAGGAATCAGCAAGATAGAGAGAAGAAAGGAAAATTTGAGCCTAACTAGCTTGGTCCCTTTGTCATCACATCAGTATATGGATCAGGAACATATCAGCTATCAACATCTGAAGGGGATTTGTTTGATGAACCTATCAACACTATTCATCTCCAAAAATTCTATGCTTGAATCTCCTAGTGCACGGGTTAAACTTCTGAAAATTGTTTCCTTGATGAAAACCTAGCAAACAGGCATCTTGACAACATGAAAACAAAAAACAGAAAAAAGGAAAAGAGAAAAATGAGAAAATACGAAAAAAAAAACAAAACAAAAAAAAAAGAAAGAAAAGAGAAAAATGAGAAAATACAAAAAAATAAAAAAAACACGAAGAGTGTAATCAAAGCATATGTTGAAAACTTGGAAATAGGCATCATATGTGATTCTAAGATCAACTTTCCCATCTATTTTTATATATATCATGATCATTAGTTGTCCAGTCAATACCATTTCATATCATGTCAGTCATCTTGCCACTTTGCATCCATATCAAAATCATTCATATATTCAAGTATCACTCCAAAGCTTGGGGCAACATCTGGATATCACTAGGGGCAACAATAACATCGCTTTCACCAAAGGGAAAACAATAGTATAACAAAAAAATGAAAAGAACGATCAAAGCATGAACGTCAATCATCATTAGGTAACTTTATGCATCAACAATCCATATCATTATCAAAAATCCAAAAACATGTCAAAAAATTAAGTCTGAAAAAGAAAAACCCAAAAACATAGGTCTTTGTCTATCGAACTACGTGGTCTCTACGTGTGTAACGTAGGCAAGGCTAATCTTAAATCAGCCCCCGAGACCCCTAAGATAGGTTACTAGGTTAAGTCTTTGGTCCAAAATCTCAAAAATCCAAAAACATTATAAAAATCAGGATGGATGATCTAAAATTTGAATAATGAATGAAACACTTTAAGTAAACATTGGATAAAATAACTTTTGATTATCATTTCTTTGGAGTTTTTCAATGATGTATTGCACTAGAGGAACAAGGAAAAAGAATGATGATTTTATTATTTGCTGTTTGTAAGTTAATCATATAAATGTATGAATTGTTGGGGGATGTGCTATGCAAATGTATCACCAATGACATTCAAAATTCACACATTGAAATGATTAACCACTGCCTATTTATGCAATGAATGCTCAGGTCATCTTGGTTCAATCATACGTAGATGCTTGTGTTTGCTTGCAATATCAAAAATCAAAAATCATGAAAGAAGTAATCAGGTCATCATTGGTTTAACACATACTGTTGATGCTTGTACTCACTTTCAACATTCAATAAAGATCTATGATGACAAAAAAGCACAAAGATATTGTTAAAATGACTATCATTTTGCATATAGTTGCATATTAAAATTAGATTGCATTCCTCATTTCGCATTATCTGCAAAGTATTTGTTACATAAATGGGTCCAATAAATGATTATCTAATCCATGAATTAGAATGAGTATAATTGAGATAAAATCCAAAAATCATCAAAGACATGTAGGAATGATCATCACATCATTTTGTTTCATCATTACATCATCCATTTTATCATTCATGCATCAAATAAATTATGAATTAAATCATGCCATAGGGTATATCATGTTCATTTTTAGCATTATTCTCATTACATCAGTACATTATCATCTATCCAACACAAATATGCATACATTATTTACCATCCATACATTAAAAAATAAAATCACGTCATTATTATCATTACATCCATTACATTATCATTCATCATAAGATCATCATTTTTATCATCATCATGTTAACATTTATCCATCCATCCATACATATTATCATATTTTGGGCATCCATATAGATCATCATTAGGAAACTCATACATCACATCATACATCCATATACCATCTATTCTACACATACATTTATCCTACAACCATTACATCAAAATAAACTCATCGCATAAATGCATCCATCAAATAAAAATCACAAACCATCATCATATCATATAAACTGCGTCTCATATATATATCAAGTGTCAAGTATACAATGAAGTCTGATCTAAAAATACATCATCAACAAAAAGCTACATCATAATATACATCATGGAAGCTCACAATAGCATCTACGATCTACTACTGCTAGAATGTGTGGGCCCAACATGACCTGTACCACCACCACCCCCGTAAGAATCAGGATCTCTAGGATCTCTACATGGAGGTTGTGTCACCCCCTCACTCACTATCCGTGTATGAGTCTGCCTAGATCTTGACGGGGCATAGCTAACTCTGTGCTCTGCAGGCATTGCATCATGATACCTGCCTTTGTAGAAATCTGCCTCTCGGCTAGCCCGCAGAACCTCTCTCATATACTTGGCCACTGAAGTGCCATCAGCCACTCTCTAGAGAGTCTCCGTTGTCTCATGTGCCCTCTTGAAAATTTGTCGAGCACTGTCTCTCTCGACTGTCAAAGTGGCCACCTGCATCTGTATGGCAGTCAACTGTCCCTATACCTGCGATAGAGCCTGGGCATGAGCCTATGCCTATGTCTGCATCTGAGTCTGGGTTTGCACAAGCAAACCCCGAGCCTGTACCAATGGTCCCTGCAAATTCTGGAGCTGTGCCTGGAGACGTGTTATTTGCCTCTACTGATCCACTGCTGGCACTGCCACTGCTTGCCTCTTGTGAGGCCTGCTAGAAGATGGTGCACTGCTGATGGCTAGGCCTGCCCCTCTGTCTCGTCCACTGCCATCGTCACTATCATCGCTACTGCTGTCAGAATTATTGTTGCTCACTGAGCTACTACCAGATGAAGAATCATCTCCACCCCCACTATCTATAGAACCCTTTGCCACATCCTCCTACACAAGTAAAGGTACCAGATCATCAGGAATGGTGATACGAGGATGTGGAACCAATGCCAGAAATACGACATACTCCTCAGTAATCAACGCCTCTGCAATAGCCCTTTGGATGTCCTAGGGTGATGGTTGCAGTGCTTGGTATCCCTCTACTACCACATCATATGACAGACATGGACCCCAATTAGGAATATCCATCTGTCGCCTCGCATAGTGAGTGAATCCTTGTGGAATACACTGTACAATGCCATACTATCGGTACACTCGACGCAACAAAATTTTTTTGAGAACAAATGGTGTACGACCGATGAGATACATGGAATCACAAAGGAATCCCAATATTGCACCATCCTCATACTTCTCCTCATAGTCAAGGTATGGCCACCAGGTAATTGTCTCTGCATCATCTAACACCTGCCTCGAATGCTCTAACTTGCCCATTCAGGCTTCTGTGAACCGACCACTGTATCGAAAAATGTAAGGTCTACCGGCTAGTCTGTCTACAACTGGAAAAGGCCGAGCAATAGCAAAATTCTCCCATGCCCACACCTGTAACAGGGTCATCCCTGCTAATAAACTCCTAGCTCCAAGATACACAACCGAGTGTAGATCATGATAAAGATGTGCTAGCATGCACATCCCCCATGCATATCTGGTACCATGTACCATCATGCTCTTGAGAGTCCTACCCCAATCAACAAGGAATCCCTTTGACCTGTGATCAGGGCAAAGGAAACCTCTAATGGATCCAACTAGCATTGCTCGTAGTGTAGCATAAGAGTCAACAATCCTCCTCCACTAAACGCTTAGACTTGCAATGTCCTGATCCTGAAACACTCTATGAAGAGCATCTCTACTGTCGGTCCCATGAGAATCATATACAACTATCTCACCCATGAATGGAATACACAAAATCCACCACACATCCTTAGGTGTGACCGTCATCTCACTAGTAGGTAGGTGAAAGGTGTTGTGGTCAATATGCCACCTCTCAGCCAATGCAATCAACAGACCCCAATTAATCCTAATCTGGGGCATGTGAAGCAAGCTAGTAAGGTCGCATTGGCCTATCACCTGAAGCTCATCTGGTGTCAGATGAGGTATCAAGTCTATAGTCTGTGAAAACCTCTCTCACATCTGGAGAGTACCTAGACACTCCTATCATCACAATAGAAAATCAACAAATTACTGAACAATGTCAAGAAATCAAAATTCATTCTACTATCAAGTCTATTCCAAAATTCTGGTATGAATTTTTGATCAAAATTCATGGGAAAACATCAACAAACCTTACCTATCATAAGGTTCATCAAAAAAATATCTAATCTCACCTATCATGAGATTTATCGGATATTGAATCATCTCCTCACCTATCATGAGGATCATCACAAATAGGATTTTCTTCTCACCTATCATGAGAAGTTAGACTTATTTAAAGCATCAATCCTACACATCATGAATTTGGATTATCAATCATACCAGTCCAAAGAATGAACATGATCAAAATTGACAAAATCAGGGTTCACTAAGTCAAAATTTTCAAATCTGAGATGGAAGCGCTAAAACAGGCTTCCAAAGCGCTAAAATCCAAAAGCGCTACTTTATCGGTTCAAAGGGCTAAATCAGGGACCGAAAGCGCTAAAACTCAAAAGCGTTATTTTAGCACTTCGAAGCACTAAATCAGGCATTTGAAGCACTAAAAGTCCTGAAGCGCTATTTTTCTGCATCAAAGTGCTACAACAGTCCATCAAAGCGTCGTTTTACCAAAAGCACTAGAACATACACTAAAAGCGCTAATCCACTGAATCGAAGTGCTAAAAGGCTCAAAGTGCTAAAATCCAGCATCAAAGCGCTATTTCTAGACTCCTAAGCACTAAATCACCGAAAGCCCTACATTACCAACTGGAAGCACTAGAGTTTTTAACACAAGTGCTAAAACTCAAAGCGCTAATTGACCTACTGGAAGCGCTACATCGGACTGTAAGTGCTAAAACATCTGAAAAATGCCTAATGATCTAAAAAGCATGAAAGACAAAAAACACAAATTATGAGGAGGTCAAGGGGTACATATCGGAGGTCCATACGTGGTCGGCCGTCGGTGACGTCGAACATGCTTGAATTGGTAAGTGTGGAAGGGGATAGGCATCTTGCTCCAGCTGGCAGAAAAGTCACTATCACAAAGGTTTTTTTAAATCAAATAGTGAAAATGAATTGGAAAATGATCGTTTGGAGTATTTATAATTTTTGGAAAGGTATTTTGGTTTATTTTTATTATCTTTTAATTAATTTTATCAAGGAAATTAATTAGAAACTCATTTGCAGGCTATATTTCTTCATTTTTTGTTAGGAGATAAATTATTTCAATATCAAAACATCATAAAATCATCAGAAAATCATAAATTTTTGAAAAAATTCTAAAAATCATCAAATCATTAATTTATCTTCCGAGGGGGCATATTATCATAAAATCATCTGAAAATCAAAATTTGGGGCATGTCTGGGGCACACGGATTTTTTATTTTTTATTTTTTATATCATCGATCCTGGTAGTAGCAGCAAAATTTTCTTTGAAGCAACGTGTAAACACATCACTTCGAAGAGGGGCAAAATGTATACACCTAAAATTGGTCTGGAGCATCCGATTAATTAAATATGAATTATTTGATTAATCATCCTAATTTCCTCTACTTTTGAATAAATTGAAATATTTATTTATATAGTTCACATCTAAATTCATCTTAATTAAATAAACAAAATTAAGTACTTTGTTCGATTTAATTATCAAATCCCTATTTCAATCTATCACATCCATCTTAAATTAGTTAAATAAAGACAAAACACTTTATTAATCAATTGCCATATTCTTCTATCTAATTTGATAAACAACTATCCTATAGTTCATTTTATTAAATTATTTGTCTTTCATTTTGCTAATTTAAATAAATCAAAATATTTGAATTAAAGCACAAAGAATATTGCATCTATATTCTCTCAAAAATGAATTAGATATCCTATGTCTAATTTATGTCAAAATCATGTCAAAATTAATTGATTGAAACTTCAAGGGAAGTTTTGGAGACAAATTGGAGACAAATTTGGAATTTGATCTCTCAATCCTTCTCCATCAATTCTTCCTCTTCTCTTGCCTAGTGTTTTCATGGGTAGAGACAATCTCCATCTTTCTCTCAATCTCCTCCATCTCTCACCATTCAATTCTCTAGATTGAATCCAAGCCTTTCGAAGCTTTCCCTGTGCATTTCTACAGCCAGGAAATCTATAAATACAACCTCATTGAACCAAGAAAAGGATCCAGATAATCAGGTTTATGCACTCTTACTCTACAAGAATTCAAGCATCAAGCATCAAGCATTCACACATCAAGCATCAAGAAATCAAGTTTTCAACCATGGCTACCTCCTATAGCTGCAATTATCTGTTTGATATATGCTAGTTTACATTGTTTATCATTTAGTATTGCATTAGCATCATCTCGTTCTTTGAATAGTCATTTTAACAATCATAGTGCACTCATGATCTGAGAGCCATCTTGATTTAATAAATCTTTGGAGATAGAGAGCAATATGACGCTTTTGATAGATAATTCCTTTGAATTGATTCATTTAACTTGTCTACTGATATAATGTCATATTAAGAAGTGTTTTGTGCTTATTCACTTATTACACACTTATTACACACTTACAGTATCCACTCTTAAGAATTGTATTCCATCCTTAACCTCTAAGGCTATCGTGTGTTCCTCATTGATACTCTTCATGGAGGTCATCCCTAAAGTGATTGTTGTTAGAGATGAACCACCTTAAGAAAAAAGTCCTAAGTCTTCCTCGTATTCTCCTTCTTCTTATCAATCAAACACTTTCTTTGGTGATCATTGGGGGTCCTTGGAATTCTTTAAATTCTTCTTAGAAAAATATAAGGTGAGTCCCTCTCATATAAAATTTTCAAATACGTTTGATGTGAAGACAGAAAATACTCCCATTAAGGAAGAGAAATGTGATCCTTTCCAAGAGACCAGTCGTTCCTCCAGTGAGGAGAGTAGCCCCACTCTTGTGAAAGAGGTTAATGTTTTCAAACCTAGAAAAGAAGGTGGAATTTCTCTTTTGGATGTGTTTTTTGTTCATTGGTGGAATGAAACCCTCAACATAGAGCCACCACCTCCTGAGGTTTTGCAAAATCATTATTGTTTTGGGTATGAAATTGCTTCTTGATATGGCTATGGCAAGAAAGGCCTAGGGCATATCGAGCAAGGAATCCAAATCCATATCCATTTCAAGCCATGAAAGTGCAACTAAAGGACTATTTTGTTAGGGAGACACATATCATCAGCTTGAATCTCTAAGATCTCGATGAAGGAAGTTTTAGGGAGAGTCTTTTTGATCCTTCCAAATGGAAAAAGTGAGGGAAGAGACATATCAGAGAGACATGTATGATCAAATTGAATCCCTAAGGTCTTTTTGATGATGAATCTCACACCGATGAGAATGATTTCAGGGAAAGCCTCACCAGCCCTTCCCAGCTGACAGATTGATAAAGGAAACATATCGGGGAGACCAAAAAACATCGACATAGCATCTTATTTTCTTAGCAATGGGTCATTTCAGCCCGATGGTGATAAATAATGGATTTTACTCATCAAAAAGACAATAGGTGGTGGTAGAAGGAAATTCTAGAAAACTAGACCATTCTGACATCGGTGAAACTTTTAAATTTTCTCCCCGAAAGTAATATAAGCTAAAGAATAGTGGAAAGGGCCATTGCATAGTGTCGGTAAAAGTATTGAATGGTCTTTCTGATTTAGTAAAAGAACTAAAGGAATATTTCCAATCGAAGAGACATTCGGTTATATCTTGGTGATTGATCATAAGTGTAGAAACAAATATGGTGCCAAATGAGAAGCACAACTCTATTTGAGGTTAAGAGGGTCTCACTGATGCAATATTTTGTGTCACTCTGACAGTTCGAATTTTGAGAAGACTGTTGCATTCAATTCCAGTGGAAGATATTAATGGTTACATGAATGAAATCCATATGAATATGCATGACCAACATAAAATAAAAAAATGAATTCTCAAGAGTTACAACAAGCGAGCATGGAAGGCCTAGCAGAATTCGAGGAACATAGTGCGATCAACAATTCACAAGTAATTGTACAAACTCCTTTGTAATTAGTAAATTATAAATCAAAGAATAAAAAATGGAAGGTCTGAGTTTTGGAAAATCCAAAGGTAGAAAGCAACAGGGTGAGGATAGTCAGAGAAAAAGAAAAAAAAAATGAACTGAAACAAGGGATGAGCCAAAATCAATAGAAGGTAAGTTCAAGCAAGACCTCATCGATCAATTTCTTGAGTTAGGGCTGAGGGCTAGGAGGTTCGCACAACTGAAGGCCGTTATAGAAAATTTTAAGGACAAATGTAAGCATATAGGGGATACTTGGACTTCTGTTAAGGGATATGAGTTGTTTATGTTCCATTATCATCGAAGAAATAGGTTTGAACCAGTATGCAATACGTGGAACTTTGAATTGGGGAAATTAGTCATCCCAAATGTATTTGTGAATGTGGAACTATTAAACCTTTTGGCTAAGCATTACGACCCCAGCCTAAAGGCTATCTACAATTTACAAGGAAAGCCATTTATATGTGTCCAAGACTGCAATTTCAAAGGATTTTAACCTAAGTGGCACATGTGATGAGACAATTGTATACGGGGATTTGGAAAGGGAATACTGGAAAATGGACACAACCTACAAGGGGTGGAGATTTCCATTGCATAGACCCAGAAAATATGGAAACCTTGTCCCACTTGAAGATAACAATGAGCCTCATTCTCATGTTGATTTATTTGAACCTTACTTGAAGCACACATATCTCTTAGTGTGTCAGATATTGGGGATAGAGGCTTCTGAATTCATTTCGATATGACCAATGGTGATTGCAACATATGTTCAATGCCATAATGCCAGACAATTTGATTATGCCTCTTACATTGCCAAGGAGATTGACTCAGGGTTGATGGAAATAAAAAAAGGATCTCCTACATTATACTTCAAACATTATTCTATTCTTATGCATTTGATATTATATTATGGTCAAGAGATAGGGATGTGGCCAAAAGAACTGAAAATTACACAATGTGATAAGGAGGGCCAGCCATTTCCAACACAACTATGGACTGCTATTTGGGACAATAGGTTCTTAAATTCTAACTATGTTCTTTTTGAGGTGTATTCTGTTAAAACATTATATATATTTTTTAATGACCCCTGTGAGTATTCCTTAACTGATGAGATGAAAATATTTCTGAGTCCTAGATATTTTTATGGACCCACAACTATTGGACATAATTTGGGTGACTGGTATTGTTATGTCGAAGCCACCATGAGTAGGGTGTATGGTTTTGAGGATACACCTTTTCTTCTACAAAAAAAAAAACCAAATAGAATTGCATACTTGGAAATTCTTAGGCAGATGTGTTAATTTTTGTGATTAGACAGCAACACATAAGACAATGAACACCATAGATACCTTGGGAAAACCCTCCAACATGACGGGAAAAACCCAACAATAAAATATATCACATATATTGAAATAATCACAACAAATATCTTTACAATGAAGTCAATCACAAGTTTAATAACCAACATCACACTTTGATGCATACTCAGAACTAATTCACACTGCTTGATGAATTCGCATAGCTGTAGAAGAAAATCATACTTGCAGATGGATAAGGACCAACTTCACTTCATGATTGATGAAGGGGGAAATACCTTGTATAGATACACAATAAGAGAGAGGTCGCATCTCTTCAAGTACAAGGTCAACCACAATAGTGAAATATAATTACAAATAATAATTGTGAATTAAAAGGAAGGTCAGCCCGAGAGAAATTACATTGTTGCCATGTGAAGCACCCCTTCACATTAATTATCACAAATAAATGAATAGATGATAGGCTATATGAATTTATGTCTTCAGTTGTGGCCAAAAGGATGAGCCCAAAGTTTCTATAACATCAACACTCCCTCTCAGCTAGGGAGAAATACTTCCAGTAATACATGACACATCACCTCATTGTGATGTCAACCACTATGGCAATGCCCATATGTGGAAAAGTATCATATCACATTATCATGATATTAACCATCATGGATCTCCCATGTATGGAAAGAGAACATATCACCTCATCATGATATTAACAATCATGGCTCTCCCATGTATGTAAAATGTACATAAGTGTTAATCATTTAATCATGATATCGTCACCTCATCGTGACATTCACCATGGCTACTGCTAGAGGGTGAAAAGCACAAGTACAAGAAAATTATCACAAACTATCTCACGTGATTTTTTCATGGAGTCACACACATGACATCCACCATGGCTCTCCTAGAGGGTGGAAACAAGGGATTTCACCTCAAATTTATCTAAAAGAGAAATTCCTTAACAAGGGCTTGCACCTGCAATCTCTCTAACAAAGTGAAATGCATTAAAGAAAATTTGAAGTTCACTGATGCTGAGACTCCTTAGCTAGGGATTCATTCTCAACAATACCAAGCTTGTATCGAAAGTACACAAACTTTACTCTAGAAAGAGGCTTGGTGAGAATGTCTGTCATCTGCTCATCAGTGATGATATACTTCAACTAGATTGCTTTCCTCAATACCATATCTCTGATATAGTGGTATTTGATCTCAACATGGTTATCATAATGAATGATAATAGGCTCCATCTAAATCTTCAAGCACTTGCATCAACCTTCTGAACTCATCATCCAAGATTTCTTGCAACGTTTGCCTTAGAGAAATGGTTTCCAGCACACACCTTTGTAGAGATTCAGGGCTGTCCTCTTTGAACTCATCCCAGATCACTCTATTCTGAATAGGTTTGTGGAGATACCAATATTAAATCTAGGTTGACTGACTTGAGAAATTACGATCTCAACTACTAAAGAGGTACTTTAAGGATTTGGCATTTGGCCTTGCAACACTGCAACCCTTATTCTCAGTGAGTCATAGAACTCCCTCTGAAGGTTAATGCTTCCTCTTGGGAGAGATGTCTTCAGCCATCCACTTAGTCTCATGGCCACAAGTAGTGTCTCAATTCTCTTCTTCTTTTGAAAGCAATCTCTTGGTCCATCCTAATGCACATTAAGGAGAAATTACTAATAGTTCATATAACTCAACTATTCCAAAGGGCAATACCAATGCTAGAACTATCTCAATTTTTTATAGCATGAATTAATAACTACTTGAGGAATTCATGAATATGAAATACTTATCTCATCAGAATCTCCTAAATAATCCCAGATAAATTAATTCATCATTGATTTTCTTCTTGATCCAATATTCATTTTAAAGGATTAATAATAATAATAGATTATATATAAGAAGCAATTATCGAAAGATCAAAATAAGGAAGTAATATAACTTATCTTTATTGATTCTAATATATATTTCTTCCATCTTTTACTCCTCTTGAAAAAGCTAATCTCAACGCAACAAGAGACAATCTTCTGAACTCAGATTTCTCACACATTATACAGCCAACATATTTAACATAGAACTAGGCCCCTCAAGGCACCATCATAGTCCATGCACATAGAGAATGGTATCGATGTGACCATCCAATCACAATGAAATTACAGTTCTCTTATCATCTTTGAGTCACTCTCAGAAAGTTTTCACAACTGGCATGAAAATCTCACAATGAATGAAAGGTGACTTGAAGGTATCTCATCCCAGAGATCACTATTCAAGAGAAGGCACGATCTTTACTACACACACAATTCAATAAGTCACATCAGAGCTGCATAACTCAGTAGACTGAATTTTAACCAAAAGAAAGTGAATTCAAAAGTACAATCAAAACAAATACTCATCTCTTTGAAACATCAGCCAGTGATGTGTTTCCAGATTTTGATCTCCATATCTTTCCTTTAGTTTCTCTTCCTAATGACTGAGTGAGTAGTCAACCATTGAAGGTACTTCTCCAGGGCTATCCTTATATTTATGATTAGGCATCTTCCTCCCTAAAGTTACGTCCTCCATATGAAATATCAAATCACTGACATAGTGCCCAGTTTCCAGATAAATCTCTCCAAGGTTAAGAAGCTCCCGAAGTGATTGAGCTCTACAAAGAAGGATTAAATAGGTGGAGGATGAGTCATCTTCAAACAAGTTGGTGTTAATATGAAATGATTTTCCTAGTATCCTACGTTGTATGTAGGATACAAATCGATAGCTCTGAGTTTCAAATTGTTCTGAAAAGATTACAACCAGAGCTTGGACTTGGTTAGATCACGTATCGTTTCCTTTTCTAGTAGGTCCCCTCTGCCATGAAATCCTTAGATACATTTATTGGTTTCAGAAAGAAGTTTTGATGAATGGGGACAGTGATATGATACTTCAACTTAGCTCTCTAGCAAACTTCAATTTTCATTCTTGATATATTAAAAAAATAGCCACCTTGTTAAATGTGAAGCACCTCAATGCCTTATCAAAGATACATGAGATTGATTCAGAATATCTCTAATTTACATGACTTCACTCACGACATCAAAAGATTTTAATATTCAAAAATATACGATGCAACCTGAAATCTGTAAACGCTCTCAATAATGCACTCCATTCTCATTAACAACATCCTTCTAAGCTTCATCTAATAACTTTGTGGATTTTTCATCTTATTGACATTGAAGATGATGGTCAAGTGTAATGATGATGTCATCCAGATTCAAATATGTGAGCACCACAATTGCAACCTCTATTGAATGGAGAATGGTCAAGATGGTTGTGCGAGTATTCAAGATTTTCTCCCTATCTCTCTTGTCGGCAGTGATGGACCTAAGAGACCTTTCTCAAAATTCCCCTTCGGCAGAAGTGCGATGGTATGATGTGCTTTCAATACAAGAAGTAGAGTCATCATTGCTCGATACATGAGACCCCCAAAATATGCAGTTCTCATCAAGCCAAGATCCATTGTAAGATGCTCTGCCAACAGAGAGCACAGAAAGAGGAATCTCTACCCAAGCAGTGATTTGGAAGTCAGCCTAAAGGGCAATGACTCTTGGAGGACCTAAGGAGATGAGTACTAAGGTGGTGATAGTCGAAGGCTATGCAACCACCAAGTGAACCATTAATCAATGTTCTACATAGAAACATTTTATCATCACAAGAATAATAATTTACACCTTATAAATGACCGATTCGATGATGAAAACACTTGGCATCAATTTGTCTTCATCACTAACCTTGTCTTATCTAACTTGAGTTTTTCTGGTATTGCTTTCTAAGAATTTGATCAGATCTTTTTCTAACCCGCTCTGATACCATGTTAATTTTTGTGATCAGACATGAAGATAATCAGAAAATGCAACACATAAGACAATGAACACCATAGATAACCTGGGAAAACCCAACAACAAAATATATCACATATATTGAAATAATTGTAACAAATCTCTTTACAATGAGGTTAATCACAAGGCCAATAACCAACATCACACTTTGACGCACACTCAAAAATAATTCACACTCCTTGATGAACTCACATAGCTATAGAAGAAACTTATACTTGCTGATGGATAAGGACCAAATTCACTTCATGATTGATGAGGGGGGAAAGACCTTGTATAAATACACAATAAGAGAGAGGTCACACCTCTTGAAGTACAAGGTTGGCCACAATAAAAATATATAATTACAAATAATAATTGTGAATTACAAGGAAGGTGCCCAAGAGAAATTATTGTTGCCATGTGAATCACCCCTTCACATTAATTATCACAAATAAATGACTAGCCGATAGGCTATATGAATTTATGTCTTCACTTGTGGTTGGAAAGATGAGCCCGAAGCTGCTATAATATCAACAAGATGGACTACTCAAGTGTTATGAATTTAAGTGCCTATGAGAAACAATCATTTATGCCAAATACACTATGCTTTAAGGATTTTACTGTGTTGTCAAAGGATGGGTATGATTTTGTAGACACAAAAAATATATAGTTTGATCCTACACATCTGATCCTGATCTTACGAACATCGTTTCTTCCTAAATCACCCCCTTTACTAATTAATTTAATTAAATAATCTTTATTTGATTAAATTCATTACATTTCTCTCTCTTAATTAAATAAATCAAATTTATCTGATTAAGTCATCATCTTCTGTTAATTAAATAAATTATTTTATTTAAGTAATCCTATAGTCTCTCTTTTAATTGAATAATTCACTTTATTTAATTAATTCTCTAAATTCATCTCTTTAAATTAAATAAATTAATCTTTATTTGATTTAATCTAACATCACCTTCTTTAATTAAATAAATCAATCTTTATTTAATTAAATCTAAATCCATTATTCCTCTCAACTTTGATTTATTCAAATCCTAAAATCTAAGTCAAAATTGTCAAATCATCTAATTTCTACTTAAAGTAATCAAATCATGATTAATCCTAATCCTAATCACTCCAATCCTCTAGATTTTGCAATTTGCACACTAAATTAATTTATTTGATTGATTAATTTATCTATTTTCCCTCAACTTGGCATTAAAATGGAATATTCTTCAAATTTGAAAGTCTCTCCAAAAGGGATGAGTACATCAAACAAGGCATTAAAGGCCTCTTACATGTCCTTTGCCTTGAGACAAGTGATATTTACTCCATTCCTCTCTCCCTCCAACTTGTCATCTCATCAAATTAAAATTTGAATCTAATAGAATTTATGTGCACATTCATCAAAATGTGCTCATTCCTCCTCCAATCACATCTTGACAAGTGGCCTTCTCTCCTTGATTGGTCTTACATCCCACATTCATCCATTTTTCATATTCTTCCATCAATCTCTCCTATTTATAGGAGGCTCTCATTTGAATTAAGGATACACAACTTATGCAACATCATTATCTTCAAAGTTTTCATAGCATCTTCATCCATCCCTAGGCATTTTTATCAATTTTCATATTCTCATAACTAGGTTATGGAAAAATTCTTCAACGAATCAACAATCATCATCAAAGATCATCAAATCACATCAAAGAGTTGGGAAAGGGCCATTTAATACACATAAGTGGCACTAATTCCCCCATGGGATTGAGAGTTTGCATGCTTAAATAGGATTTAATTGCTTGTGTTGGTTTGTTCTCCACTTCTTTCATATTTTGAGCATTGTAGATGAATTTAATGGGGAATCTTAGTTCTAACTTGCATTTGGATCTAATAGTTTGTTTTTTTGATATGTTTGTGTAGGTATAGGATTGAGATTCATATTTTGGCACTAGAAGGAGGGCGAATCTGAAGGATTTGATCACGTTTTTTGAAAAAATCTCATACTTTTTTGTGTTTTTTTGTAGCTTACAAGAAACTCAGCCACTGACAGTCAAGCGACGTTATATTGCGCCGCTCCAATTTTCAAAGTCCGCTGCTAGAGTCTTCCCACCCAAAAAATTTAAATTCCAAACTCAACCACAGGCTCCCCAAATTCCAAATAGTGTTGCTGGTAGAATAGAGCCGCAATCACAGTCTCTGTTTTATTGCAGAGTGCTGCTCTCAGTCATCACTGACACTATATTGCGCCATTGACCTTCTCAAACTGCGTCGCATATGTGGATTGCGTTGCTAGATTTTGGTAAAATGAAGATTCTATTTTATTTCAACATGCGCTTTTTTCTCTTTGGTTGTTTTTGACTTCTAACTGGTTTTTTGGCCTTTTTTTATAGTATTAACTAGATTTTGTGATGCAGGGACTTCCGAATGTCATAACTTTTGACTTGGATGTCGGTTTGGGCTGAAATTTTATAGGCGGTTTTGCTATGAGGTGGCATGTGGATTCTAAATTTTCCTTGAGTCGATTGTTGGCCTTTTTGGTACTTTTTCGGGGCTTGAAACTTTCATCTTGGCCCTCAAAATGACAATTTAGTGATTTTTTCTAGTTTTTTTAAAGTCATTTTTGTTGATAACTCAAAACTGATGTTTCAAATTTAGGATTTTATTTGGAAATTAATCCTATTTTAGTTTTATAAAGTTTTGGGGAAAAAATAGGACTCTCAAAGTTATGCATGCAAAATTACCAAAAATGGTAAAATCTAACAATTATTGAAATCTGCCAAAAAAGGAAGTTTCTTGATCAAAAGTGAAGGAAAGAAAATGAAGACCAAGCCTCCTTCATGTTGTAACTAACACATTGTATCTATTGTTTTTAAAAACTTTGGGGGAGAAATTATAATCCCTTTCTAAAGGATTTTCTGTATTCTTGCTCTTAGGATTACTAAATTTTGTTTGGGCTTGAAAAGAACAAAACAGAGGGTTAAAAAGAATCATAGGAAAAATCACTAGATTTTGTTTTTGGCTTATTAAATAAACAAAAAAATCTCACACTCAATTTTTGTGCTCTTAAAATGAACTCATCATTGCTTTGAGGCTTCAAACGAACTTGTGCTTTCATTGTTTTGTAATATATTTTTTTTCAATTCGTGTCATTTGAATGCATATGCATTTCTCTTGCACTTCACTATGATCTTGAGAGTCAAAATAATTTTAGTGACATTGATTTTCTAAAAGGTTACCTACACATTTCAATTTGGGCTTGTTAAAATTGAACAAATCTTGTGAGTGTGAGTGCAACATATTGTGTGTGTTCTCTCTTTGTTTTTCAACAAAGATTGATCAAACTACGGATATGTTTTCTAGATTTTTTTTATCTTAGAGGGCCTGCCTTGGTGGGAGAAATTACTCACCCTAAGGGAATAACCCAACCAGTAACATGTTAAATCCAAGCAACTTCCAACCGGTATATAAGTGTGGGTACTCGAGGAAAGTTCAAGTATCATGAGGATCATTTCAACAAGAAGAGAAACAATGGTCTCTTGCTGCATGGATGATCCCCCACGAATGAAATTCCCACATTAAAATCCCTTGTTTATAAAGGCCAAAATCCTTAACTATTTGTTGGTGCAAGAATGGTCATTCTTAAGCCACCCCACATTCTTACGACTTTTAGTAGAAATGAGAAGTATGCCATGGGAGATTCATGGTTACTGATGCTTGGATGACCCGAAAAGTGAGTACACTATAAGAGGGAGCCTGTGTGGTCAAGAATATAATCATCTGCTAAGAGTAAGCATAGATGGATTTATCCAAGTGAGGACCCAACAAATATTGTCTCTTCATTATCCATAGGGTTGTGCATATTCTTGGAATCAAAAACACTTTGTTTGGATCCTAAACATTGGAAAAATAAACATTCAAAATGATCATCAAATTTCAAACCCTTTAGAGGAAGCAAATACCTTTGAAAAAATCCAAGTTCTTTTGCTTTCCCTATGGATCCCATCCTTAGAGGATTCTAAGTATTTGGACTTAATCACAATTTTCCCTCTATAAAGTCAACCTAGGAAACTATGCCCTTGAATTCTTGATTTCCACATAATAGACTTTGCGGGATGAAAAGGATCTACGACATAGACATTCAATTTGAAGAGCTAATCAAGAGAGTTTTTGTGGTAAAAATATCTCATTAAGAAAAGATAAAATAAATTGAACCCCACACATGTGCTTGGTATCTTTTGGTCATATGGTTCTCCATGCAAACATTGTTCTTTTTGTTTGAAATACTCTTAGGGAAAAGCATGTTCTTCAAATATCTTGGTCTAGTAAAAAAATCCTTCTTAGGTTCATTTAGGATAAAAAAATCAATCATTTCATCCATTCAAAACATTTATAATCCCATGTCACAAACATCTTTGAACCATTGGAAAAATCATTCATACTATACTTTTGGTGAAATCCTTTAAAAAAAATTAAGAATCACCTTGTTTGACTAAGTATGCATGGATGAATCCTTCCTCATACACATAGTTAAATTATCATCTGTGTGGACAAGTTTATTCTGGGATAACATCCAACATTTTGGGGTTTATGATTTCATTATCCAAATCAAATCAAACCAAATCCAAATCAAAATCCAAAAGTCCTAAAGTCTAGCATTGATTCAAAATTCCTAAAAGTTCAAACACTCATATCATTCACCCCTTTCATCCTTCATCTCATCATTGGTCCTAAATCCCTTAGAGGTTCACTTTTGCAACAAGGTCAAAACACAAGAAAAACATGGAATATAAACTTGATTCATACATCATTAGTAATCCAAGTCAAACAAACTATCCAAATCTCACAATGCCAATTGATTATCAAAACTCACATTTATGCAATCCCTACATGGAATCATTATCTCCTACAAAATTCAATGATACAAAAAATGTGAGTATGCCCAATCTAATATTTGAACCACCTTTTCCTATGGTAGGTTTAAATCATATCCAAAACTTAAAAATCTATCAACCAAACAATCAACACATGAGTCTTCCAAAAAACATTATTCCAGCCAATCCATACATACCAAGTGCAAACTTATCAAACATGAATGTATCAAATCCACACTTGGTAAATTTTGGGATAGATGCGTTTACAAATCAAACAAATGTTGTTCAATATCCAAGCAATATATTGATACCTCAATGTATTGATGCAAGTCAAGGTAACACCATGCAAAATCAAAGTTACCTAAATCAAGTAAATATGTTTCCAAACCAAAATAATGTTCAAAGTCAACCTATAATGCCAAATCGAAACATCACACCAAATAAGAACATTGTCCAGAATCAATTTATCCATTATCCCATGCAAACACCACAAGTATACATGCCAAGTATGCTTTCTCAACAACCAAATAAACTATATCAAGGGTGTCAAGATCAAATTTTGTGGGATCAAATTGCTGCACTTACTGAAATATTTGATTCATATCACCAAGAGACATCTCCACCCCAAAATCAATACACTCTTCCATTGGCTGAACCATGTCATCCAAGCACTGGGTTGTGTCCCAAACCACATCAAGAATAATATCTCCAATTTCAAGAAGTTAGATATCAAGATCAACAAAATCAATAACAAACCCAATCACCGCATCTCGAAGATCAATCACCACATCTCCAAAATAAGTCACCACAAGGTCAATTTGAAGTACGAATCCCACAAGGTAACAAACAAAAATACACACCACTTGGGGAACCCATTGAGTTTGTCTTGCAATGGCTAGTCCAAGAAAATATCATTAAAATCCCTTTTTTATGAGAATTACCAAGAAACCCGAGTTAAACCACAAGGGTATAATGAGAAGAACCTTTTTGATTTTCACAAAATAAAGGGACACACAACATTAAATTGTATGCAAATTAAAAATCTCCTCCAAGACCTTATTGACCAAAAAATAATAACTATTCGGGACAATGATCAGGATTCAACCACTAGCGATAGCAGTGACAATCTCTCCTTCCCAACTATTGAGATCAATTATCAAGATCAATCCATTAATGAGCACCTTGAAGATGTTTCCACCTCATCCAATGATCAAATCAACATAAATCAAGAGACATTTTTTAGTCATGATCAAGACTCCTCCTATAAAGATCTATTTCAAGGAGTGTTGATGTTATTCGATCCTATTGACATAATCCAAGATCCATCCACCAATGATCATGTTGATAATGTATCTACATCAAGAATTTATTCCAAATCATGATCAACATCTATCACCAAGGTCTATAAATGGTCCTTCCTAAGACGTATTGATATCCTTCGACCTCATGGCTGCAGATAATGAAGGAACCCTCAACTCAACACTTAATCAAAATCCACTCAAAAATCCAGAGGATATTGAGCCACTTCCCATGCCTAATGAATATATCCGAGAAACCTTTGTAAGGAATCCATCCCTTGCAATTGACCCATGTCAAGAACTTGATCCAAAGAATGTCGAAAGCAATTATGAAATCATTCAAGATCAAGAATTCGTATCTCCAAGATACTACAATGATCTAATGGACACTCTCCTATCTATACAATATGTCACAAATGATGATCATATCCATATAGAACACACTCCTCCACCAACCCATTAAATTCTTTCTTTGGATGGACATGTAGATGATCTTCACTCAAAACAAGAGTCTCATACTCTTTATATCATCACCAAGGAACAAGAGTCTTCTACTCTTAACATTTGTACACCTGATCAAGATATAGAAAAATCTAGAGACATACCAGAAATAGATCATGAAGAAGGCTTCTACAAAAGTTGTGAATTAGAAAAATCATGCAGAGACATCAAAAATGGGTCTTGAAGAAGGCTTCTAGGGAACTTGTGAATCATAAACATCTTGTGAAGGCATATAAAAAATGAATCATGAGGAAGACTTTAATGTGGATAGTGAATCATCAACACCTCTAGGAGAAGCTTTAAAATATGATACTTCACAAGATCAAGCCAAAGATATCAATTAGGAAGTTATCCCACTTTTGGAGGGTCATATCACTTATATAATTGGATCACTTGCCTTTTTAAGGGAAAATTATCTTATCAATGAAGAAGCTATCACCTTTGAAGATCCATGATAGAGTAGAGAATAATTAACACCCTGCTTCCAAGATAAATCATATCCTATTGTAAATAAAATGTTTCAACAGATGAGTTATCAAGGTAGAGGACTAGGCCTACATGAATAGGGTATCCTAGAACCAATGTAGATTATTGGAAATCCTAAGCATCATGGTCCTGGTTATTCAGTACTAGGGGCAACTTTGTCTCAATCAAACATCAACATAGGGAGCATGAAGGATCCTTATGATGAAACCAATTCCAATACTACAACTAGCCATGTCATGAATCTTCATCCACCCATAACCCCATCCATGACTTGGGACCAAGATGAAAAGAAAGATTTGAATCAAAGCATGAAGAACATCATCAAAGAAAAAGAAGTAGTGAAACATGAAGGAAAAATACAATAAAAGTGGATACCAAAGAATACAAAGAAAGATTATCCCTATTAAACTCCATTAGTCAAAGAAACTATGGGGAAAAATAAAAAAGGGAAAAGTATCCATCAAAGATGTCCACAAAGGAAAAATGAGGCTTCTCAAGTGACATACAAAGTATATCAAGAAGTTGGTGCTTATTTCATGCACACTTTCAAATCCACCTATTATTGCTCATCTTCCCAAGTTTGGAGAGTCAAAGGTTTCAAGCTATCAACCAATCTATATTTTATTCCTAAACAAACTCCACCATCCATGCCTCCACACATGATATCCAATTCTCACATTGACCAATTGTTGGCAAAGACCCTTCATCATAAGGATTCAGAAGGTAATCTATCGTGATATGTGGACAAAGACAAAGTTTACTCTGGTATCGAAGAAGAAGATCAAGAATCTCAAAAGTTTCTTTCAAGTGCACATATATTAGCAAAAGAGCTTCTTCAAGTGGTATATAAATGACACATTATGATAGAAGCATCTATATTGACACCACTAGGTGGTTCAACATGAGCTTAAAATCTTTTAGAAAAATAATAAAAATATAAAAATCCAAAAAAAAATAGAAAAAGGATTGAAAATAGTAAAGAAAAAAATTGTCCTCTAGTGAAAACCACTTTGATTGCACTTTGGTCAAGTATCATGATGAAAAACTAGCAAAATAAGAGTCATGTGTAGAATTGATCATCTATGTGTGCCACTTCAGGTGAAAGAATCTTATCACATCCATAATAAAGCCAACATTCCATCCATTTTATCCATAATAAATCTATTCATCCATATCTTGATCTTGATAAAAGTTTGGTGCACACTTTACACTTGTTTATGGTAAACATCTTGAAATGGTCCAAGTTCATTGATCCTATCCCACTCAGCATTATCTGAGCCTTGAAGCACTATCTAAATGAGCATCCTTTGTTCAAACACCTTATCTTATCACAAGATAATCCTTGGCATCCTTTGCATCCTTACCATATCCATCCATCCATCCATCTATCCAAGAATCTACCCATGGCCTTTCAAACATTGCTAAACATTGGGGGAAAATATTTACATCTTGCTTCAGGAATAAATATGTCTATATATCTTCACACTTATGTGATGATCTGAACATTGGCAAATGCAAAATCAAATTGGTCAAGCATTTGTGAGCCAAAACTCCAAATCACTAGCCCATGGCATATTTGAGAAGACGATATTCCTTATCAAGATTTATTTTTCATCAAACATCAATCCAAACAATCAATATCAGTAGCATCTAATTTAAAATTCAATTTCACATCAAATCATCAAAATACTTTTGCTCCAAATCAAGCTTCAAAATCCTAATCAATCAAAATCCAAGCAATCCATCATCATCTCGGGATATACTTCCCAATCCTTATGTTGCTTAACACTATCCTTGCACTGTTGTGTATCCTCAACAATGTTATCATCATCAATCTTGATCAGTCAAATCCAACCAATCCATCATCATCTCGGGATATCCTTCCCAATCATCATGTTTCTTAACACTATCCTTCCATTATTGTGTATCCTCAATAATGTTATCATCATCAACCCATCAATCAAATGAATCAACCTTAGCTTGGTATTCAACAAAATACCAAAAATAGATAATTGATATCATCAAACATATCCAAACCATCAAAATCATATGAATACCCAAAAACATCCAAAACATTTCAAAATCCAAAAACAAGTAAAAAAAATGGCATCCAAACTACATTGTCTTTGAGCTTGAATGTAGGAAAGGTTGATCTTTGATCATCCCCTGAGACATTTTAGGTCAATCCTTTAGGCGTCAGTCACAATAAAATGGCAATCCGTTTTCCCATCTATCTGATCAATAATCAGGTGTGTGCCAGTTGAACTACGTGGTCTCTGCGTGTATAGCATAGGCACAACTAATCTGTTGATAACTCCCGAGACCCCTAGGATAGGTCTTTAAGTTAGTCTCTTGGTCAAAATCTCAAAAATCCAAAAAAGTTGAAATATCTCAAAATCCCATAAACAACCTCAACATTTCAAAATTCCAAAAACATCCAAATATTTGAAAAAACTCAAAATGATGCATCCGTCTCATCTCACTTTCACCCGTAATAATCATCACTCATAATAAATCAATCATCATCCTAAACCTTTTGTGAAACAGTCAGAAAAAAGTCTAGCAGGTTTAAAAGTAAAATCTCAATTGTCAAAGTCTCAAGTCTAGGTCAGTAAGTCAGCAAGTTAATCAACTCAGAGTATCAATAGCTTATTGTCCAATCAAATCTCATCATCATTTTATAACATGTCCTAGGATGCATCCTTCCTACAATGGACATCAACATTAGGCATCACTGTAGTTTAGTCTTGGCTAGCACTACAAAGAACATTAGCTTGTTTGTTTACTTTATCTTGGTCTTTTTGACTTATCTTATTTTGCGCTCATTCCAAGGACCTCTCGATGATTCCTAATCAAAATGGTTTAGAGAGAAAGGAATGGGGCAATGATCATTGTCCTTTTATCTATTGTGCTTGTTGGATATTCTTGTAAAATAACTGCATCATGCATGCTTTGTTTGATTTGTAGGGAGGGTGTTTTAAATGTCGTGTTGACCACATAGGAAGGCTTAATTTTCTATTTTTTGGTCTGAGATGTTTAAAATATCTGACTTGCATTTTGAATGAGGTTTTGTGTGTCAGGTGTGAACATGAGTACTATATGATTGTCGAGTCAAAGTCCATCACACTAGATACAATGCCATCCTAGTTCTTTATACCTTGATGCATCGTACCTATGTGTATTATCAAACATAAGGTCAATGGCCTTTGTAAAATCCCAATTCCTGATAAGAAATACATTATCATCATCATCATCATCATCGTTCATCATCATATCTAATAAAGTATTAATTCTTCATGGGCTTGTTTGATCCTCTTTTCATCATTCTTTTCTTCTTATTCTTCTATCTTTACTAACATTTCTAACCAAAATTGGTGTGTTGTATCTAAATATACACGGGGCTACCCATGACTGATGACTGTCTATACATCATCAAAATTGTCTACATCAAATATCTGATCTTTCTAAAGAATTATCTATCATCCTTTGATCAATAGAACCACTCCTCTCACATTTTATCATGATCTTGATAGGAAAAGTAACATTTTCACTCAATCTCTCAAGGGGGCAATATACCAATGTAATTATTCTCACTAGGGTAGTAGTGGGGCATTTGAAAAATCATAATGTTTTTGAATTTTTATCTTGACAGATTATTCTTTGAACCAATGCAATAGGTACATGGCTTAAAAGAGGGGCAAAACGAAAACATAAATAATATACAATTTGATCCTACACATCTGATCCCGATCTTACTAACATCGTTTCTTCCTAAATCATCCCCTTTACTAATTAATTTAATTAAATAATCTTTATTTGATTAAATTCATCATATTTCTCTCTCTTAATTAAATAATTTTTTTTATCTAATTAAGTCATCATCTTCTATTAATTAAATAAATTATTTTATTTAATAAATCCTATAGTCTCTCTTTTAATTAAATAATTCAATTTACTTAATTAAATCTCTAAATTCATCTCTTTAAATTAAATAAATTAATCTTTATTTGATTTAATCTATCACCTTCTTTAATTAAATAAATCAATCTTTATTTAATTAAATCGAAATCCATTATTCCTCTCAACTTTGATTTATTTAAATCCTAAAATCTAAGTCAAAATTGTCAAATCATCTAATTTCTACTTAAAGTGATCAAATCATGATTAATCCTAATCCTAATCACTCCAATCCTCTCGATTTTGCAATTTTCATAATAAATCAATTTATTTGATTTATTAATTGATCTATTATCCCTCAACTTGTCATCAAAAGGGATTATTCTTCAAATTTGAAAATCCCTCCAAAAGGGATGAGTACATCCAACAAGGCATTAAAGGCCTCTTACATGTCCTTTGCCTTCAGCCAAGTGATATTTACTCCATTCCTCTCTCCCTCCAACTTGTCATTTCATCAAATTCAAATTTGAATCTAATAGCATTTATGTGCACATTCATCAAAATGTGCTCATTCCTCCTCCAATCACACCCTTACAAGTGGCCTTCTCTCATTGGTTGGTATTTTATCCCACATTCATCCATTTTGCATATTCTTTCAGCAATCTCTCCTATTTATAGGAGGCTATCATTTGAATTGAGGATCCACAACTTATGCAACATCATTATCTTCAAAGTGTTCATAGCATCTTCATCCATCATTAGGTGTTTTTATGAATTTTCATATTCTCATAGCTAGGTTATTGGCAAAATTCTTCAAGGAATCAACAATCATCATAAAAATCATCAAATCACATAAAAGAGTTGGGAAAGGGCCATTTACTACACATAAGTGGCACCAATTCCCTCATGGGACTGAGAGTTTGCATGCTTAAATAGGATTTAATTTAGTTTCTTGTTTTGCTCTCCATTTCTTTCCTATTTTGAGCATTGTAGATGAATTTCATGGGGAATCTTAGTTCTTACTTGCATTTGGATCTAATAGTGTGTTTGTTTTCTATGTTTGTGCAGGTTTAGGATTGGGACTCACAGATTTAATTCTAAATAAATTGTCACATTTCAATTTGAAAAAATCTACACCAAGTAAGGGATTTGATCTTGAAGGATACATCGATGCTGCCAGAAAGAAAGTGAATTTGAGCGGATATGAACATATACCTTACCCAAAAGATGATATAATTAGAAATATGGAGGAAAGGGAGGCTGAATTAGCCACCTATGAGTATAACAGGAAGAATAAGAAACAACTAAAAGAAATAGAAGAGGCATAAATGTTATTTTCTAGAAGTGAAGAAGCCACTGGTGAAAAGGAATGTCAGTGTCAAAATGACAAGATCTAAAGAATACCAAAATTCTAATAGAGAACAAGAAGTTGATGAAAGATATGATGCAAATACAAGGCAACTGGCCTACAAATCCTTTGATTTTGACAATGAGTTCATAAAATCACTCTAATTCAGATCATTCCTATACAAACGAAAACGAAAGAAAATAAGAGACTCTATCATAGGTATTACACCTAGCAATGAGACCCAATTTTTGAATACATTGAAGATAGATGTGGAAAATTATATGAAGAGTATGACCCTAGAAACAAGAGGGGAATTGTTGGAAGAATTTGGTGTAATGATCTTCCCTGACTTGGATTTCAAATCAGATCTTGTTTTTGACAGTTTTTTGCATAATAATGGTGCCACTCACAAACTATCCTGAAGGAGTCACATAAGTATATACAAGATCAAGATATAATCCCGATGAGAATTCTCTCATGATTTGGGCTTTATACCCTCCACTCAAGAAGTTTGTGATCATTGACACAGAAAAGGCATTTGGACATGTGATTACACTAAAAGTGGGTGAAGTTGATTCGATAGCTACTGCTAATATTGGCATCAATGTGGCTAGGTTGGATAAAGAAAAAATTCAGATACTGATAAAAGAAAGGGATATGTACAAAATCACTAATGAAAGGATGCTGAGAGAAAAAAAAATTCTGAGGGATTCTAAGTTGTTAACACAAGGTGAAAGTTCTCAATCAAAGGACAAGTGAGAGGAATCACAAGTGGCCAAGGAAAAATATGATACACTCTCTACAGTACTACATAAAATGTATACTAACTTAATGATATAGATGAAAAAGTTGTGGGGAACTCACTCCCAGAGTTATGTTATAGTTCAAGAGCATAAAAGATTGAGTGACCGAATCTAGGAAAAGATCCAGGAAGCACAAAAGAAGGATCCCTCAGACAATGGAATCATCAAAGCTGCTGAAGACATTCTAAGGAAACATAAGGAATATTATGATGAGCTTCAAGTAGATACAAAGGAACTCATTGATGTTTCAAAGGAGGGAGTTCCTATGTTGTTCAAACAGGGTGGAGAGTTGAAGGATAGGAATGGATGGATAGAGGAGTGTAGGTCTATGTTGTATGGAGCCTTGGAATTGGCCAAGAACAAGGACTCAAAGATAGGTGAGACATGTGAACACCTGGAGAAGATGGTGATCACAGAGATAGTTTCCAGGAATGTTGTTGAAGATGTTGATACTCATGGGAGGTAGGACTACTTGGATCACTTGACAAAAGTTAATTTGTGGCTTACGAGAGCCTAATATTTTATGTTTAATTATTGTTGTTTCCAAAAATCCTCTTATGAAGAGGCATGTCCCCTTCAAAATTTTGATATTTTTGTTGAACCTATGATGATTGAAATGATCATCACTACGTTTTTATTTTAGAGTAGGCATAGTAAGAAGATAGATTGCAACATCTTTCTCATATATTCAAGAATTTTCTCATAATGCATACTATTTAAAGAGATATATAATGGTGAAGAAGCCTTAATATGGTGGTTCATATCTGGTGTCTATTGTTTGTTGAATTAAGTAATTATCTAGCTATCTCCACATTGTTATTTCTCTATTATTTGAATCTATGTATCCAAGTTGATATTTCAGTTTCATCAAGGAACACTTCTTGTTTTTGTGTGATCAATTTAATTGGTTTCTATTAAATAATTGAAATCCTTTTGATTGATTACAATAAATTAGAGGTAACATTGGGATCAGTAATAAGAGTTAGGTAATTGATAAGATTGTCAAGTTGTCTCCACATTGTTGTTGTCTTGTTATTAAAATTGAGGATATAATTCATTTGTCAATACACATTTTTTGTCACTGTGTGATTATTTTAATTGGTTCCTTCAGTGAAGGATTCAAATACTTTTAATAAATCACAGTAACTTGATAGGATCAATTGGATCAATAAGTAGAGTTTGTCAATCACATTCTTACATGTTTATACAAGGTGTAAAAAAACACAAGTTGCAAACAATTAGGATTATGGCCAGTAAATAAGTCACATATCATTCACCTATTGACTCCATTAGCCCAATAGAAGTAGGGATTGGTCTTACCCATTTCATTTTAGAATTCCATAAAATATTATTCAAACATTCACATTTCAAATTCAGTACTAAGAGTAGGAGTAATTAATAAGCATTCATCTATCCCACACTATTTTCCATTGTGGATAGATCCATCAATTCAACTGAATCATACATTCCTCTAATATGCTCCATTATAAAGGTCTGTCCGCCTAGGTCTAGTAGAGCTTGAAGTGCAGGGAGTCATCAAATGAATAGGTTATCTCCATTCACTGGTTCAAGAATGTTGCAAGTCTGATCATAGAGCCTGACATCCTCTTAGGATTTGTAACCGACATTTTTGAGATCCAAAAAATTGATGAATCAATTAGGGATCAAGCCAATTCTGAATCTTAACCTTACACTATAGAGTCATTCCAAAATTGAAGACTCTGCTAGGAAATAACACATTAATTTTCCTAATTATAAAAGGTAGGTGGTGAGTTTGAAGGATTTATATGACTGATGAAATAAATATTAGATCACAAAGGGGAAAAAAATAGACATCCAAAAGATGACATGAACACATTAGGAATCCCTTGACAACCTTTAACATAGTCCTTTTCATACTAATTGTGGGAATCCAACAACACCACCTGGGAGAAACAATTTAATTGTCAATGTCCTAAATTTCCAACCAGATCCTCAATAGGAAGAGGAGTTCAAAGCCCGGGCTGAGGAATATGATAGGGAATTCTCATCAAAATAAGAAGAAGAAAACCCGAAGGGGTTCTTTGATCATACTACTATGGATTTTTATGGTATAACCAGCCAAAAAATTGAAGTGCATCAAGAATAGAAAAAACAACTTAGGAGCATGCAACAAATCATACAGGAAAGTCAAGAAATAGATCGACAACTAGCACATTTAAACATTCAAGCATCAAAGCCACCAAAATACATTCCTCCACATAAAAAAGGTAGCAATGTTACTTCACATGGAGTACCTCAAAGTATTGGTGTTCCAAGTAATTCAAGGGTCCCTCATAATGCAGGTTGTAACCCAAGATAGAATGCCCAACATAATGTACCACCACAAAGATTACATCCCCAAAAAATTGTCAATACTTCCCAATATTATCCACCACCAGGCCAACAATATGTACCACATTAGGGTGTGCACCATCAACCATAATACAATTTTTATCATCAACCTCAGCATGGACACCAACACTATCCTAATCCACCACCTCTGAATCTACCTCCACTAAACCCTATAAGTATACAATTTGATTTAATAGGATATCAATTATATCCATACCCAATGGACAAAAATTGGAGAAATATGGTTCCTAAGTACAATGGGAATAATGCAATATCAACTGAAGAGAACATAAAAAATTTCAATGCTTTCATATAGGATATAAGTATGGAGTACGAGGATGTAAATATGAAATTGTTTATGATGTCATTAACTAAAGAAGCAAGTGATTGGTTCAGTGTGTGTATGTTAGAATGTGTAAATCAAAATGAATCTAAACTAATACACCAATGAAACATTAGCTTAAAGAAACTAAATTAAAGAAAGAAAAATGTAAACTCTAAAAACAGGCAGCTTCTTCAAATTTATCCCATTGTCCTCTATCTCCAATGATTCATTTCAAGATGCTGACTCTCAATTGTTTTAAATAGCAGCTTGAGTGAATGAGATTAATGGAAATACATGTGCATTTCTAATATGCTTAAGCTATGAAATTGAAATGCTAATTAAATGCCAGAAATGCTAAAATATGACTATAATAACTACTTATGAAAATCTAGGATTCGAGGTCCTTTTCAACTCACAAGAGGGCTGTATTTATAGATTTTTGAAGGCTTCGATCCCATTATCCAGGATCAATGGTTGAGTTCAAATCTGTTAAAATGAATGGCGAGAGATCGAGAATTTGAAAAGAAGATGGAAGTTTAAGAGATAGATGGAAAATGAAGACACAAATGAAAGATGTGTCCATAATTAAAAATAGGTAATATTTAATTATGTGTGGGAAATGAAAAGATTTTTAATTAAATATTAACATTTGATTATTGAGAAGAGTGAAGAAGTTAGAAAGTGTTCTAATTAAATATTGAAAATATTTAATTAAATGTGGAATGAATAATATCATTTAAATTTAGAATTTAAACTTGTGATAATTAATATAAATGTTGACGCAATATTTTGCATGTAGCAGCAGCCTTATGGGATACTTAGCTATTGGGGGACACTATGCGCTAGCTAAGTAACCTCTGAGATTTTATCGAAGTCGGCTCTTCATTTAATGGGTAAAGCATAAAGTAGAGGAGATTGTAGGAATGTAAAATTTACACTACAGGCGATGTGCCAAAGCTTTTAGACAACTTTACTAGAGCACAGTGCAAAATACAAAGGCCTGAATCACTTAATTGTTGTTAATTAAGATAACTTTCTCAAAAGCACTTATCATGCAAAAATACCCTCTAATTTGTATAGTGTAATCAAGCATTACTTCATTTTAACATAGAAGAGTCCAAAAAACATGGTTTGCATTCATTTTAGCTATGAAAGGTTACAAAAAATGAAGAACATGCATTCATACAAAAATAAAGATAACAACACAGGTCAATAATCCTAACAATGCTTGAAAACAGAAAGGCCGAAACTATTTGGCACAATCCGTAGTTTTTGATTTGAAAGAAACTATTACAAGAGGCTTACTTCTCAGTGCTTGAGAGGTTTTTAAAACTTAATCAATAACCTAATAAAAGAAAACATGGCCCCATATATTGGGCAGTCCACCACCTAGAGACATATCCAAAGAAAAGCCACCCACGCAGAGTGATCAACGCTTTAGATCTTCTCGAGCCGCCACAGTAAAATATCATCCGATCAACAACATGCTAGCAAAGCCATGACATAAAGTGGAAAACCATGTAGTAGCAGGGGAGAACACGCGACGACAGGTAGTACAAAAGATTTGTTGGTAGCTCCAAGGTAACCGGTGTAGAAACAAAAATACTACGTGTTGCTCAGACGGGGCCCGATGGAAAGTTGGAAAGGCACCTAGCAGAAAACCTCAAGAGAGAGCCACGTGGAGGACTCTGATCAGAATAGAGAACAAGGCGGGCCCAACTCAGAAAAGTAGCCAGTGAGAGCCACGTGGCACACAGACGGAGATTGCTGAAAAGCGAACGAAAGAAAATTAAAAAGCTTCGCGAGGAAGCCAGGTGGAGGGCTCTGAAGGCAGTGAGCATAGAAAAATAAGGTGTAGCCATGGTGGTAAATATAAAACTGCAAAGACCTTGGTAGTTTTTTGTTGAACAATTTGGCGACTCATAGGGGCTTTTCACTCGCAAAAAGGAGATCCCCAGAAACTTTGGTTCAGCATAAAAAATGCTCACAACTTCGAGAGGGTGACCTGTAGATTGGTCTATACTTCGTTTGACGGTGCAAAGAGAGCTTGCAGATGCTCCTAAGCCAAGCAGAGGTTGATAATTGCTTTGAAGGGCAATCCACCTGACACTTTTTCTTCTAGTTCCAATTGAAAGAAAAGTTGCGCCAACTAATGCACTATCCCTTCGATTTCTTCAGCAGTTGGAGCTTGATCAAATGTCTGGAAAATGGTAAGGTCTTGCTTTTTCTCTTCGATCATTGCAACAATATGCTTCATGCATGCTATTGCCTGATCTGCAATGAAAGGCGAAGGGAGGCCTTTCTGAGTCAAGTGGGAAAATTTTGCCCACATGTTGCTAGTAACCTGGTTTAACTGAGCTTTGCAATCTGCAACCTGTTGAACAACCTCATGCATGGAGATGAGGCTACTTATGCCCAAAGCCACTGTCGTTCAATCATGGATTCCCATACCACTCAATGCTTCATTTGAAGCAGTATAGAACTTACCCAATAAAATTTTGGCCAACAAAACCTTGTTGAAAGTTAACTCATGAACCTGCTGAATTGATTCGCTCACTGTTCCGTAGAGACTAGCCGCTTGTGCCATAAATTTTAAGGTGGGTTGAAGAGTAATGCATAAATACTTTACCTTGTCTTGGTATGATGCATGTAACTCTTTAGAAATTTCCAATGAGCTCATCCAGGGTGTAAGGGGTTGCTCCTTAGGGTAGCCAATTTTGCCTCTTTGCTGCTCAAACCTGCCACTACCTCTGCCAAGTTTTTGTCCAATGCGGACATCTGCTCCTTCAGGGCAAGAACCTCCTTTTTCTTTTCTGCCAAGGCCAATTCAGCCCGCTTAGTCTTTTGGACCTCCAACTCGAAGTTGGTATTCATTTCAACAATTTCAGCAATAGTGTTCAGTCGGAGTTCCTTCATTCCCGCGTTTAGCAAATTAGACTTAGCTCAGAGCCTCTCTTCTATCCCTCAGCTCTGCTCAACCTATAGCTCGAGAGTTGGAATAATCTCTTTGCTCAAACCCTGTAACTCCTTTATCTGACTTTCGAAGGTACTCCTCTCCTTCTCAAGTTTCCCTATTTCATTCTCCTGGGCTTTGACTTTATTCACCCAGATGTCGACCTTACTTTTGAGCTCCGTAATCTGATCATCCTTCTTCTTCAACTATCAATTGAGCTTGAGAAAATTAGTGGTTACTATTTTTTGGGTCTCCTCCATTAGCTTGACTTTATCTCATGGGTGGGCCCACTGCAAGTCTAACCCGACAGCATTCACATAATAGTCACTAGGCTGCATTTCGCCTACTATCTTGATCACATTAGGAGTGATCTTTGCAAACATCAAGTAATTCTGGCCTTCATTAAATACGGTTTGCAAAAAGGGTTGTACCTGCCGGCCTGCGTCTTTCAGATTTCTTTTGTTAATTCGGTTGGTGTGGGTGCTTTTATTAGCATCGACCTACTAGAAATATTCCTGGGCTAGAATACCTAGTCCGCTAGCAAAAGGATACTCCTGAGGAACAACCAGCGGGAAAGATAATGTGGCCGATACATCAGAGGTTTTGCTTGGCCATCTTATGATAGTTGGGGAGAATGGCGGAATGAATTGACCACTTAGAGGGGGTGAAAATGAGGTGTAAGGGAAAACTACAGATGCACCAACCGTAGGATTGGGCCTTGGAGATAAAAAATGTTCGCCCACGAGCCCAAAACTTACACCAAATTGTGTTCCTAGCAAGACTTGGAAAGCGGAAGACACCGATGGGAAAGTAGGAGGAGTGGGGCCGAAATCCTCGGCTAATCCAATGACGGAGAGAACTGGCGCAGATGAAAAAGCAGGGGCAGACTGATGTGAGACTAGAGACATAGATGAGAGGGAAGAAGGAGGAAAATTTACATGATGCTCATGCGGATCCGTAGATGCTTCAACCGCTCCCCTCTTCAACTATTCCTCCTCCGGACCAGCCTCTTCAGTTCATTGTCACTTCTCCTCTGGAGAATCATCAATGTCAAGAATGACCCATCTCTTACCACCTATCATCCTCGCCCGCCTCCATATTGATTTAGAGGAGGCAGTTGGCTGAGCTGTTTGTGCATGCGGCTCTTCTTCCTGCATAGGTTGCTTACCCAAATTCTTTTCATGCATTGGACTCCCGACAACGGCAAGGGAATTCTGATTTACTTCTTCCTCAGATTCCGCGGTAGCCTCCTCCCTTCTATATTGTTGCACAAATGTTGATCAATTCAGAGAAAATTCAACATCCAGGTGTTCATTTTCCCAAATGTCATCAAATCTATCATCAAGGGCTACCTCATTATACATCTTGCCAATTGCCAGAATCTCCTGCTGGTATATCCAGAAAGCTTGTATTTTATTGTGCGTCCAATCGAGCTTTTTTAATTGAGTGACCAGGGAGGAGTTGATACTCAGCTTTGGATTGACCCTCCCTACTATGTGGTAAAAATTCAGCCATAGCGATTGACCATCAACTATAGGAATATATTCAAGGCCTACATATCTGCTTAAATTTCCTTCTTCAACATTTCATTAGAGGTTCCAAAATGGCCGAGGCAAATGTAGGATCTTGATGCCAATTCTCAATAAATTATTGTTGAGGTTGTAATTCTAGGTATCATCAATTAATACCAACCCGAGGTGACCCAGCTTGGAAAATAGAATCACCGAGGTGTCAATCTTCGAGGTCCTCTTTTTAACCAACGAGATTGGTCCGAACATGATTGGAAGCAATAAATGGGAGGTTAAGTGCTTTCCTCCCCAGTAATCATCTTCAAGGGTACATAGCTGCCTCATTGCCTCTAGGGCCAACACTCTGTCGGAAAGAAAATGAGGGAGTCGAAAAGGCTCCTAGAGAAAACCTGGCATGCAGAGCATGGTGAAATCCATACCAAAGAACCAGTCGCAAGGCGGAGTTAACTTCCCCAACACGGACTTCTCTCAGGGTGATATGCGTTCAGTCATATTAATACCAGCCTTATCCAAAGCCCTTATAGTCGGGGCTATGAATGCATCAGAGAATGCATAATAATCAAAGGTTTTTGACATGACAGGGGTCCATGTCAAAACTAGTTTTCTTAAACCACCCTCATAAAAAAAAAATCGGAGTATAGACGTTGAAAAGTAATCTACATTCTGGTGCAAAATCAAATAATCCAAGTAAGATGAATACGTGAACTTAGAGCTGGCCCCAAAATCCTATCATTGCTGCCAAATTCCACTGTTGATAACCCTTGCAAAATCTAGGAGCGGCGACTCGCGATTCTTTTTTAGCATAAAGTAGAGGGACATTTGAAACTAAAAAACATTGTCATCCGAGTCCAAACCGCACACCATCACTAGCATAGAAGAGGTGGCAGAGATCCCACCTTTCAGAGCCTTCAGACTAAAAGAGAATTTTGGTGGTGTTGAACTGCTGATTGACTGAAGCTCAGAACGATAAAACTGTGGCCCTGACTAGAGCTCTCCCCACTTTTGTTGCATTCTTTCCACTTCAAATTTTTCAACCTCCTTCCCTAAGGGAAGCAAGATGCACAACATATTCTGACTAGCCTCAGGGCTAATGACTACCCTAAAAATTTTGCTGCTGATAACCCCTGTGCTTGGGTCGAAACGTGTCACGCATGCTGCCACAACTTCTGGGCAAGGGTGCACCAAGGGGACCATGTATTGTGCGAGCCCATAGAACCATAGTCGTTTGTGAAATTGGTCCATCATATGCTTTATCCTTTCACATGCAGCTTCCCTAAGGCTCTTAGGATTGCAGGATAATTCAGGATCGAAGATGTTATCCCAATCTTCCAAGACCACTGCCAGATCTTTATGAGGAACAGTACTTAATAACTTCTGGTTCACCGGGTGAGTGGAAGGCCAGCTAGGTTTCAAAAGTATGCTCAGAGTGGCGTAAGACTCCCCATCATAAAGCTGCACATGGGGTGCATTCTTCATTTGCTCGCTTAGACTTCCTGGGGCCAGGCTCTGTGAAGGGTCCTCTGTAATTTCGGCCATTTTATATTCGCAAGAGTTTTTCTGCAAGCCTTTGGCATATGGCTTAGCTTTTATGAAAACTTATCTCCTCTTGCGAATGCCTTAATTGTTTAATTCTTGGTAACTTTTGCAATAAGTATGTCTCTTTGCATGCTATAACTTGCCTTTTTGATTTCTCGAGAAAGGCGACTGAAAAGGTACGTGCCAGCTATTTATCTTGAGTTGCCACCATGCGTTAGCAATTTATTCTTGCGAAAAGATCACCAACCAACCAAACTGCTTGAGCATTCAATTGAAAATATTTCGTATATGATGGAGATAGATTTTATCTCAAAAAATGAACCAAGCCATCTCTGCAAGCCTTCCTGTAGGTTATCTATATTGATTGATATCAATGCTCATATGAGGCACATTGGCCAACAAAGCTTTTGCCTATAATTTCATCCGATTCGGATGAGACGATGGTGCTTGTTTTTAATGACACCTGGCAAATCTATGAATTGATGTGGCAGCTCAATAGAGCAAGTTACATGTTGCACCTGGACTTTCCCATCACCTCACATATTGAAGTGCTAAAAATTGAGGTAATGCGACGCACTCGGGCCCGGCTTATAATCATGATTTTCTTTGGCTGGTGAACCTTAACCAGTTTATAAATAGGACCCTTTGTGCAGCATCGCAAATCACAACATCCACAAGCTTTTCTAGCTTAGTAAGTTCCTACTACCTTAGCAATTTTCATTTTTAGCAAGAAAAGCAGACGACATGGAAACACTAGTGAGGCTTACTTGCAAAAAGACCCAAGCTACCTTTCTTGGCAAGATTACATGCAGGTGCCTAAAGCGTATGACAGGTGCAAAAAACTTGTTATATGTGAAAGCCATCAAGTGGGTCCTAGGGAAGGATTGTGTGCATTATGACGAGTAGTACCGGGTGAACACCAACATTTTCTCTCACTTTGTCGCCTCGCTACTGTACATCAACATTTCCAAGCGCAAGATTCTGAAGCTGACGAAATGGGTCTTTCCTCAGTGCTACCTCGGAGGCCTGGAACAGATTGTGCACTTGGCCCAATTTGATCATGGAATTCCCTCGGTTCGAAACACTCACCTGTAGTACCTGCATGGAGGCATCGTTCCAACCAGGCCCTTCCTTTTCGAGTTCGAGCTAGAAACTTATGAGGAACATTGTGCCAGAGTCCGCATAGGCTACTATTTCCTGATGCGCGTGCACTATCTTGAGCCATTTCAAAGTCTTATGTGGTACGAAGATTTTGAAAAAATGGTGTTTCTCGACCCTAAGCCACCTGTTGCCCTGATCGCTGGGTCTTCCATCTGATCTCTTGAGGATGAAGCTGATTTTTCACAAATTTTGATTTTCTATGCTTATAGGCTCCACGCTATAGTGAACATATGTAAAGGTTAATGCAAGGCCTTTGACTTGAATATATTGTAAAAAAATTTACTTTGATGAATATAATATATGTCATTTCTTAGACCTCTTAGCCCATTTTCAAATTTCTTTTAATTGTTTGGATTATTGCTGTAATTCATTTCTTGCACTAAGAGGAACCAAAACCTAAAGCCAGGAAGAGTAATTACATATATACAAATGTACAAAAATAACTCATAGACTAAATTAATAGAATTTTTTAAGATGTATTCCATTAACCGGAATACTCAGGGCATTTGTTTCCATATCTTCCAACTCGAAAGAGTTGAACTGTTTACACTGATAAATCTTGAATGGCCCTTCCCAGAGACTGTCAAATTTGCTGTGTTTTCTGGGCTTTGCTCTGCGCTCATTGAATTTGAGGACTAGATCTTCATATTGCAACCCTTAATCGGAAGCTCTTTTGTCGAACCATTTCTTTACCACCTGCTGGCGGCTATTCATTGCTTCCAGGGCACGTTCTCTTTTCTCTTGCACCTCGAGAAATTCAAAAAAATGCACCTCCATCGCCCTATTTTGTTCAATTTCCAAGGACTTGAGCAATTGTAGGGCAGGAATTTCCGTGGCGATGGGAAGCAATGCCTCCTTCCCATATACCATCTCATAAGGGGAAGTCTTCAGTATTTGCTTGGGCGTAATTTGATCTGCCCAGAGTGCTGTCCGGAGGTTCCTATGCCACTCCTTTTGATGTTCCGAGCCTATCCTTTTGATCAACCTGATGAGGTTTTTATTAGTAGACTCCGCGAGACCATTTCCCTGGGGATAGTAGTTAGAGAAGGTTTTCAGGAACACTCCGTACTTTAGAGCGAACTGACTCATTTTTGAGTCGAGAAAAGCCTTAGCATTGTCAGAGATAATTGTTTTAGGCGGGCCGAATCTGGCCGCCAATTCTTCAAGGAAATTAACAATTTCCAATTCAATCGCATTCTTCAACGACACTACTTCAGCCCACCTAGTAAAATAGTCCGTTGTTGTGAGTATCCATTTGTGTCCAGTTGCAAAAATAGGCTTAATCATCCCAATGAAATATAGACCCCATTGACTAAAATGTTCTTCTACCACTATAGGCCTCAAAGGCATGGCGACATTCTATTTGTTTTCGACATAAAAATGACATTCCTTGCAAGAGCTAATAAATGAAAATGTATCTTTGAAAAGTGTCGGCAAAAAATAACCCACACACATAATTTTTATTGTCGTGGTTCTTGCAGAAAAATTTCCACCTACAGGGCTGTTATGGTATTGCTCTAAAATCTTCTTGGCTTGATCCTCATTCACACATCTTACTGGAATGCCATTAAAATTTCTTTTAAATAGGATGCCCTCCAAAAGGACATAACTGTTATTCTGTAGGCGATAGAAACGTCTTTTAAAAGATGAGAGATCAATTGGATACCTTCTTGTTTGCATAAAATTTATTCTATCATCAAGCCAGTTACTCTGGGAATTCTCTTCATTTATTAACATAGACTCCAGGGTTCCAAGCTTTGTCGCCGTTTCATTGTTTTCAGTGATATATTCACAAGGTCCTTTTCCCTTTACGGTCTTGACAGGTCTAACTTCAATGTCGTATTCTAGGATCTTGGTGATCCAATTAGCTCTCTTCTCGGTGATTTCTCCTTCCATGATATATTCTCGCACACTAGGATGTGGTACATAGACAATCACCTTATTATATGATATCAAATGCCGAAACTTCTTGAGCCCTTTAACAGTGGCAAAGTTCTGTTTTTCTACAAATTTATACTTTACTTCGTATTCTTTCAGGGTTCATGAGTTGAAAGCAATAGGGGACTCCCTTGTATCTTCATCACCTTTTTGCATGAGCACTGTGGCAATGCTATTTCCACCACCAAAAACATACATAATAAAATCTTTCGACAAGTTCGGGTTGACCAACACAGGGGCAGAAGAAATAGCCTCCTTTATAAGCTCAAATGATTTTTTGGCTTCCATTGTCCATTTTAAAATCTACTCTTTCTTGAGCATTAAGGTAATAGGGCGAACAATACCTACAAAATCCACAATAAAACTACTAATAAAATTGACTTTTCCTAGGAAGGACTACACACCGTTTTTGTTGACGGGCAACGAGAGTTCACGGATCGCGTCCACTTTTTCTGGATCAATGGAAATGCCTTCTTTGGAGACAACATACCCTAATAAATTTCCTTGGGGAACTCCAAACACACATTTCTTCGGGTTCAAGGAGATTTCAAATTCTTGGCATTTCTGGAAAACAAGCTCTAAATGATCAAAATGATGATCAACAAATTTTGAGAATATTGTTAAGTCATCTAGATAGATGAGTATAATCCTATGAATCAAATCTTTAAAATCAATTTTCATAGCTCTCTGAAAAGTGGCTCCAGTGTTTGAGAGCCCAAAAGGCATTTTAGCATATGCATATGTTCCCCACTTAGTGGTGAGCACTGTCTTGTATTGGTCCTCCTCCTTTACCCGAATCTGGTTATAGCTCGAAAAACCATCCAGCATTGAAAACATTTCAGAGCCACCAACAGTGTGCAGGATTACTTCCATTGAAGGCAAGGGGTAATGATCCTTTAAGGATGCTCTATTTAGATCTCGAAAGTTCACACATAGTCGTATATCTCTATTTTTCTTCTCGACTAGCACCAGGTTTGACACCCAAGTGCTATGTTTGACCAGGAACACTATTTGAGACGCAATCAATTTTTTCAGCTCCTGTGACATGAGAGATTCTATCTTTGGATTCACAGGTCTCTATTTTTGGTGAACTAGCTTCGCCCCTTAAGATAGCTCGATAGTATGCTCAATGATTCTGGGATCATATCCCTTAAGATCATCATATGACCAGGCTACTACACTAGGATATTCTTCGCAGAAGTGTTTTAGTCTGTCTTTATTCTTTTGTGAGACTTTTTTCCCAACTTTAAGCTTCCTATCTTCCCTAATATGCAAATCGGTGTAATCACCTTAATCCGCCACCAACTTTCTCTTGTCTCTTATCGCATCATCAAAATCAAAAAGGCTTTCCAGGGTAACTAGGCCTCTCGGGAGCTTGTTGGACTTCAACTGGATGATTTGATCTCCGTAAGCTTTGGCAATCTTTGGCTACAACTGATCGAAAAATTCCCCAGATGAATGGAGGAATGATGCAATATGAGCATCGCTATCAAATACTTGCCAATCTTGATTGTTGATGGGAATAGCAGGTCTTACGATTACCCTTACTACATGCTTATTCCTTAATAATTCAGAGGCCGGCTCAAACTGAGCCCCTATAGTTGCCATCTTGTCGGCTTCAAAATTCATCTCTCTTGGAATAGCCTAGATATTGAATGCTTCAAAGTTGTCAATCAGATCCCAGACTCTATGTCGATAGGATCGTATACGGATGTTTTTAGCAGTAGAAGTCCCACGGATTTGGTTACACACTAGCTCTGAATCTCCAAAGACACTTATCTGTTTAGCACCCATTTGTCCGCAAGGCTTAAACCATGGACAAGACCTTCATATTTAGCCTCATTGTTTGAACATGCAAATTGGAAATGGTAGGACCTCAAGGTTTTATCATCGAATGGGGATATGAGATAGATCCTAGCTCTAACTCCTATTGTACATCTGGCTCCATCAAAGTATAAAGTCCATATTTCCAAAGATTCTTCACCTTTAGGTTCTCTGGTAACTTTGGGCATGATCTGCCCCTCTTCATGTATTACATTAGTTCTGAGGCCAGTTGAGTGGTAATTCTTGAAAGGGTCTATATCAATAAATTCTTTCAACAAATCTTCTTCATCTACTGTTCGAGAGCTAGTAGCCTCTTCTTCTTCAAGAAATTCCACATTGTACCTTTCTTCTTGAGAGATTGAATTGTGTACTGCTTCAAAATTTAGCAAAGCCTCATCAACAACATGTTCAAAATGAAGAGTTTCCAACAATAGTTTCATCTTAGCTCCATGCTTAGTCCTCAAAATCAAGTGCAACCAGTCTAGCACTAGATATCCTCCTATGTTTGTAGTAAACTCTCGGGACAAACAGATCCCGAATAGAGGAGGGATATCAATGCGTATGGTATCCTGATTTATAGTGATACTAGGGTAGGCAAACAAAGTCATAGGTAATCCCTTGATGATCCCAATAGTATCAACCTTATTCCCATCAATCTGCATAACTCCTTTATTTAGAGGCTCATATTTTAGACCCAAAGCATCAACTACTTGCTTTGGCATGATAGTGGTGCTAGCACCAGAATCGATCATACAGTTATGCAGTAGTTTGTCACCAATAATTAGTGTTAGAAAGAAAGGCTTAGGTTTAGGCTTACTTTCCCTTTCAGACTCAAGTTTCTCCTTTGGTTGAATTTTGAGCACTTTATCCAAGTTGGGCCTGGATACACCCTTTCCATCAGATAGAACAGGGACCTTAGAATCCTCCTCAACTGATAATGCCTTTTGTAGCAGCACCTTCTACTCCGGAATAGCCAGGACATCCCATAGAGAATTGTTGGCTGATGACTTCTTCAGTTGCTCAAGCATGTTGAATTGTGCTCGTACTTGGTGAGTGGTAGTGGCTTGCTCTTTTAGTTTGACGGTCAGTACAGGCCTCATGGTTAGTACATCCGATGGTTTAGCATCAGCTAGAGTGATCAACGAAACCTTTTCCTTTAGAGGAAGCGGGCTTGGAGAACTAAGAATAGCCACTTCTAACTGTGATGGGATTGGTAATAGGCCTGTCATTGGGCTAGGCATTGGTTGTGAACTAACTTTAGTAGGTAAGGCTGTGAACTCTCTAGTGAATCTATGCTTGGAACGTGTGTTATAGTCAGATTGCACTCGAGGTATTTTACCTATAGGGATGTCGTTCGGAAATGCTGACTCTTCTCCTTCCATCCAAGAAAAGAGAGCTTGGTTCGAAACAATGTATGACTCCTGTTGGATAGACATCCCCTGCATTTGCATGGTGAGAACTACATTGTCCATTTGTTGAGAAGCATATGGTGAGTTGATGGAAAGAGGTGTGCTACCCTGGCTACATTGATCTGTGATTTGTTGTTGCAAATTTCCCCATGGAAAATTTCGTGGCATGTGTGCATCATTGCAAGGAAAACACCATGAGTTGGCGTCTTCAACCAAATTGTTTTGTCCTGCTACCAGTTCCTTATTTGAACTAGGATGAACAATTTGCATAGGCAGGGTTACCGAAACCATCTGGTTACTTGGTTGAGCCAAAGTATTCCCACGTGATCTATCCTGCCACTAATTTGATTGGTATAGAGTTTTTCCGCCTTGGTAATTTTGGTACATGGGATTTTGATAGCTGTATTGCTGCCACTTCAAAGTGGTTATTTCATTAGTCATAGCCCGCATCTGTTCTTTCATCTCGTTCATCTCGACAGCCATAGGATTAGGCACAGGAGCAACCACAGGAGCTGCCGCTAGGGCCGTGCTTGGAAGACTTCCAGGATAGACATACATTGATTGGGAAAGAGTTGTAGGAATGCTAGTAGAGGGAACTTTAGCCTCTGCAGCTTTGCACTCTGGGAACAATGGCATAATGGGCCTCGACGCCAACTTCACTACAGCGATTAGATTATTTTCTGCAGCAATAGCTAGTGTGTAAGCATCAGGAAGAGTGTCTCTATTCAAGGCTTGTAACATCATGGAGATATCGGCATTGATTGAGTTCAAGTAGAACATAAATGCTAAATCTGGAGGTGGTTAGCTACCCATAGGCACCCTCTACCAGGTCGAATGGAATCTCGCATTGAAGTCGGGCAAAGCTTCGTGAGGGGCTCACTTTATATTTTCCAGTTGGTGGTACAATGAAGATTTGTCACTAGCATTTGAAAAATGCTCATAAAATGGGGTCCGAAGTTGATCCCAGGTAGTAATGGTACCATCTTGTAAAGTCTTGTACCAGTTTAGCACCTTTCCTCGGAAGGAGGCAGCCAAAAATCTGAGGGCCACATTTTCGTTCGATACACCATGTACCAGACATACATCTGCTACATCTTGCAGATGCTCCGTTGGTGTCTTTGATTCATCCCCAAAATATTTAGGAATAGCCTTTAGAGGAGAAATGGGGATAGGGGCCCATACTGCAGGAGGCATAGGTGCTACTAAAGGACTGCCAGAGTCTTAGGCTATGTAATTTCTAGCAGCCATATATGTGGGTGGGTTATGTGATGTTGGAGGAGGAGACGGAGGTGGTGAAGGGCTACCTCGATGACCCCTCACATGCACAGATACTAAAGGCAGAAAAAGCTGGCCAGGGACTCTTGCAGTCTATGACCTAGTCACAAGTCGATGGCTCATACACACCTATAAAGATCAGGCGAACTTGCTAGTTCGTAGTCCCACCGGGTGTGCCAAAAAAAGAACTATTGACGTAATATTTTGCATGTAGTAGCAGCCTTATGGGATACTTACCTATTGGGGGACACTATGCACTAGCTAAGTAACCTCTGGGATTTTATCGAAGCCAACTCTTCGTTTAATAGGTAAAGCAGAAAGTAGAGGAGATTGCAGGAATGTAAAATTTACACTACAAGTGATGCGCCAAAACTTTTTGACAACTTTACCAGAGCACAGTGCAGAATGCAAAGTCCCGAATCACTAAATTGTTGTTCATTAAGATAACTTTCTCAAAAGCACTTATCATGCAAAAATACCCTCTAATTTGTATAGTGTAATCAAGCATAACTTCATTTTAACACAGAAGAGTCCGAAAAACATGGTCTGCATTAATTTTAGCCATGAAAGGTTACAAAATATGAAGAACATACATTCATACAAAAATAAAGATAACAACACAGGTCAATAATACTAACAATGCTTGAAAACAAAAAGGTCGAAACTATTTGGCATAGTCTGCAGTCTTTGATTTGAAAGAAACTATTACAAGAGGCTTACTTCTTAGTGCTTGAGAGTTTTTTAAAACTTAATCAACAAGCTAATAAAAGAATCCACCGCCTGGAGACCTATCCGAAGAAAAGCCACCCATGTGGAGTGATCAACGCTTCAGATCTTCTCGAGCCACCATAGTAAAATATCATCCGATCAGCAACATGCCAGCAAAGCCACAACATAAAGCGAAAAACCATGCAATAGTAGGGGAGAACACGTGGCGGCGGGTAGTGCAAAAGATCCGTTGGCAGTTCCAAGGTAACTAGTGCAGAAACAGAAACACCACATGTTGCTCAGGCAGGGCCTGACGGAAAGTTAGAAAGGCACCCAACAAAAAACCTCGAGAGAGAGCCACGTGGAGGACTCCAATTAGAATAGAGAATGAGGTGGACCCAACTCAGAAAAGTATCCAGTGAGAGCCACGCGGCACACAGATAGAGATTGTCGAAAAGTGAAGGGAAAGAAAATTGAAAAGCTTCATGAGGAAGCCAGGTGGAGGGCTCCGAAGGCAGCAAGCATATAAAAATAAGGCGCAACCGTGGTGGTAGATATAAAACTCCAAAGACCTCGACAGTTTTTTGTAGAACAATAAATAAATTGTGAAATCTATTTAACTAATTAAGAGGAAAATAACATTAATTAAATAAAATTATTTATTTAATTAACCTAGAAGAATTGGAAAAATGAACAATATAAATAAATAATTAAATTTATTTATATGTAGATGATTTAAGAATATTAATTAAATAATTCATATTTAATTAATTAACAGGTTTGGTTAACCATGACCATTTTTCGATGTGTACATTTTTCCTCTCTTTGAAGTGATGTGTTTTACGCATTGCTTCAAAGAGTTTTTCCCTAGATTTTTAGAAATTACCAATGCTATATGCCCCCTCAGGTGATGAATCAGATAAAGATGATTTTTGGAAATTTTTACTAATTTTTTTATCTGATTGATCGATCGATAAAGATGATTTGATGAAAACCCCTATTGAAATATTGATATGAAGATGAAGAAGTTTGATTTTGCCTCGATTGATGACACTTTTCAATTGATTCAGCATGTGATAGTGAATTTGTGATGATTGATTGATGATAACTGATAAGAATGATAGTATAGATTGATTGAGATTATGCAAATCAGGTGTGATGGATATGATAATGATCATGCACAAACTAATATGGATGCAATCTATCTAATATGCAAACTAAAATGCAAAGTTGTCATTTTGTGAGCTGCTTTATGCTTTACGTTTCATCATTGAGCCTTTTGATATGTTGGAAGTTAGTACAAGCATCAAAGGGTATGTTAGCACCAATGATGACCTGAGTACTTCTTTCATGATGTTTGATATAGCAAGTTAATACAAGCATCAAGGTATAATTGAACCAAGATGACTTGAGTATTGCTTGCATAAACAAACAAAAGTTAACCATTTTCCTATGCAAATTCCAAAATGTCATCAATGATACATTGTAGAGCATGTCCCATGAAAAATTTGTACAATACTAATGATTAGCTTACAAACAACAAGCAACAAAAAATCATACTTCTTCCTTATGATTCTAGTATAGTACATCATTGAACCACTCCAAAGATATGATGTCATCAAATATCAAAACAACAATTGTAACTTATGATTTTAAGTTTGTCATTCATTTTATTATGATTAAGATCATCCAATTTGTTTTAATCATCTAACAAAATAGTCATGTAGGCTCAATCTAATTGGACAAGGTTTGCTGCTCTGATATTTTGATTTCAGACACATGTTGTTGACTACCTGCTAGAAAAGCTCCTAGAGGCGGACTGCATGATGATATCAGTGCTTTGTTTTGAGATTTTGTTGAAAACCAAGCTAAGGTTGATTGATCAAATTGATGGATTGATAGTTTGACTAAGTGTGTTGAGCCAAACAAAGATGATAATGAACTTGTAAACCCAAGGAAGTCATGTTATCCTAGAGTAAACTCATTCACAAGATGGTAGTTTGACTAAGTGTGTTAAGTCAAACAAGGTGATAATTGATTGGATTCGATTGATCAAGATTGATGAAGCTTGCTTTGGAACAAAATTATTTTGATGATTTGATGTGACACTGACACGCAAGTTAGATGTGACTAATATGAATTGTTCAAATTGATGTTCGACGAAAGATAAAGCTTGATAAGGAGCGTCTTCGTGTCAAAATATGTCATGGGCTAGTGATTTGGATCTTTTGGCTCACCAATGCTCGACCAATTTGATTTTACGTCTTCCAATATTCATATCACCACATAAGTTGGAGGATATATATCAAGATTCATTCCTGAAGCAAGATGTAAACATTTGCCCCCAATTTCTAGCAATGTATGGACGGCCATGGCTGGATTCTTGAATAGGTGTATGGATAGATACTGTAAGCATGCAAAGGATGCCAAAGATTATCTTGTGACAAGATAAGTTGTTCAAACAAAGGAATGCTCATTCGGATAATGCTTCAAGGCTCAGATAACATTTGTATTGGATAGGATCAATGAAAATGACCCATGTCAAGATGTTTACCATAAACAAGAGTAAAGTGTTTACCAAACTTTGTCGAGATCAAGATAATGTAAATAGATGGTAATGAGATAGATAAATGGTTCATGGATGAACGAATGATATGGATGGAATGTTGGCTTTATTAAGGATGTGATAAGATATTTTCTCCTGAATTGGCACACGTAGATGTTCGATTCTACACATGATGCCTATTTTCTAGGTTTTCATCATGGTACCTATCCAAAGTGCCATCAAAATGGTTTTCGCTAGAGGACAATTTTTCTCTTTATTGTTTCCAATCCTTTTTTTTTTTTCTGAGAGATTTTATGTTGATGTTGAACCACCTGGTGGTGTTGATTTTGATGCTTCTGTCATAATGTGCCATCGATATCCTGCTTGAAGAAGCTACTTTGCCAAGATACGTGCACTTGAATGCAACTTTTGAGATCCCTGATCTACTTTGTTGATACTAGAGTTAACTTCATCTTTGTCCGCACATCATGATAGAGTGCCTTTTGAATCCTTATGATGAATGGTTGTTGCCAACACATGGTGGATTATCATGCGTGGAGGCATGGATGGAGTGATTTTAGGAATAGAAGGTGGATTAGTTGAAAGTTTGGAACCTTTGACTCTCCAAACTTGGGAAGATGAGCAGTGATGAGTGGATATGGAAATGTTCATGGAATTAGGACCAACTGCTTGCTACACTTTGTATGTTGCTTGAGAAGCTTTATTTTTCCTTTGTGGACATCTTTGATGTATACATGCCTCTTTTTTATTTTTCTCCATAGTTTCTTTGACTGATGGAGTTTGATAGGGATAATCTTTCTTTGTATTTTTTTGTATCCAAGTGTATTTGATTTGCCTAATATGCTTCTTAGCTTCTTTTTCTTTGATAACGTTCTTCATGTTTTGATTCAAGTCTTTCTTTTGACGTTGGTCCCAATTTCTGGATGGGGTGATGGGTGGATGAAGATTCATGATGTGGCTAGTTGTAGTAGTGGCATTGGTTTCATCATAAAGATTCTTCTTGCCCCCTATGTTGACATTTTCTTGAGATGAAGTTGCCCCCAATTTTATGAAAGTATTACTGATATGTTGAGATCCCTTGATTGTAGAATAACCAAGGCCTTGATGCTTAGGATTTACAGTAATCTGCAGTGGTTCTAGGATTCCTTGTTCATGTAGGCCTAATCCTCGACCTTGATAATTCATCTGCTGAAAAAGCCTATTTGCAATAGGATATGATTTACCTTGGAAACAAGGTGCTAATCCTTCTCTGATCTATGGTGGATCTTCAAAAGTGACAACTGCCTTATTGATAAGATAATTTTCCCTTACAAAGGTGAGTGATCCATGTTTATAAGTGATAGGATCTTCCATAAGTGGGATGAATGCCTGATTGGTATGTTTATCTTGATCTTGTGAGATATCAGATTGTAATTCTCCTTCAAGAGGTGTTGATGCTTCACTATCCTTGTAAAAGTGTTCCTCACGATTCATTCTTGATATGCTTTCACATGATGCTTCTGATTCACAACTTTTGTAGAAGCCTTCTTCATGACCCATTTCTGACATGTCTCTGGATTTCTCTATATTTTGACCATGTGTATAAATGTTAAGAGTAAGAGACTCTTGTACCTTGGTAAGAGTGCGGGATTCTTGTTTTGAATGATGATCATCTATGTGTCCATCCAAAGAAAGCATCTTATGGGTAGATGGAGGAGTATGTGCTATATGGATATGATCATCATTTGTGATATCTTGTGTAGAAAGGAGATTTCCCATTAGATCATTCTAGTATTTTGGAGCTACGAATCCTTGAAGTTGACTAATTCTGGAATTACTTTCGACATGTTTTGGATGAAATTATTGACATGGGTCGATTTCAAAGGATGGATTTCTTTTAAAGGATTTCTAGACATCATCATAAGGCATGGGAAGTGGCTCAATATCCTCTTGATCTTTGAGTGGACTTGGATCAAATGGTGAGTTGAGGATTCTTTCACAGTTCACAGCGGTGAGATCAAAGGATGTCAATATGCCTTGGGAGGGACCATTGCTAGACCTTGGTGATAGTTGTTGATCATGCTTTGAAATATGTTCTTGAGATATGTCCTCTAACTTATTAGGCATTGTAGAGACATTTTCAATATGATCATTGGTTAATGGATCATGGATTATGTCAATATGATCAAATATCGTCAACACTCCTTGAAATAGATCTTTGTAGGAGGGGTCTTGATCATAACTAAAAAATGGCTCTTGATGAATGTTGATTTGATCACTAGATGGGGTAGACATATTTTCACAGTGCTCATTGATGGATTGATTTTGATTATTGTCTTCAATAGTTATGGTGGAGAAATTGTCAATGTTTTCAACCATATGATCAAATGATGTTGATATTTCTTGAAGAGGTGTGATGAGCCTTTGATATGAGGATGATGGGATACTGTGATCTTGACTTGAAAAAGAATCATTAGATGAAGGAGATGGAGTATGTTGATCATTAGATGGAAATGAATCTTTGGATAGGATGGAAGAATTTTCATGCTCCTTGGATGTGATTGAGTCATGAGAGGGTATGGATTCATAAGATGGGGTGGAGGGAGGACTTGGAAGAATATTTTGTTCTTGATATGGAAGAGGATTATCATGGGTGAATATCGAAAGGAGGGGATCATCATATGATTCTTGAGATATGGGATCTTGATCAAAGATTGGAGGGGTTTGTAGAATTTTTGTATCATGGGATGGAGTGGAGAGAATTTTTTGATTGAGATGTGTAGATTGAAATGAATCATTGGATGTAGAGAATATAATAGAAGAAGGTAATTGAATGGGATCATTGAATTGGGTGGAAGAACCATGAGGTTCATTTTTAAATATGGGGGACGAAGATAAATGCATGGCATGACAAGATTGGTCAATGTTATTTGATGGCTTAGATTTGGGCTTCCCCTTTAACCTTTGCAACAATTCAGAAACATTGAATTTGGTTGATGTTTTTAGAGGAGAAGAGGTTACATTCATATTTCTATCAAAGGAATTTTTAGTTGTGCCCCCTTTTATTTCCTTGATTTTCCTTTGGAGTGCTCTTACTTGTTGGGTAAGAGTACTAAGATCGTTTAAGGGAGTTTCCTTCTTTTCAAGATTCTCTTTAATTTTCTCCATATTGTAGTCGGAGGGAAATTTGGCACCTTGGTTTGCCAATAAAAGAAAGTATCCTTCTTTATTTTTCTCTAAGATCTTTTCCATAGTTAAGAGAAACTGTGGATCTTGTTTAGCTTCTTGAAGCATTTCTTCTATTATCTCTTGATTTGAACTATTTCCATAAAGCCTATGAACAAGAATTTCTTCCCTATCACCCATGTTTTAAAGTTTTTGGATGATCTTAATCTGATTTAAATGTGAAAAACACATCATAGAGAAGCAAACAGTTGTTTTATTACTCCTAGAATCTAAACAAACAATGTATGTTCTTTGAGATTTCCACAGGTTTGGAACAAGATAAGCATATCAGTCAGACTCACTCTTAATTTGTCAAATAGGTCATCATTGTAATCATAGCCCATAGCTTAAAATTGCGTCGACTCACACAGCCATGTCACCCCTTAGAGGGCGCCCGTGTTTTTTTTTTTCCAGGTGCGTACTCAAGGTGATGGAAGTGGATATCGAATCCCTTGAGCAAACAATCCGGGGTGACTATATGGTGAGTGTCTTGGGGGCAGATTCTTCCCTCCCCTTGCACTGTGATTAAAATGGTGTTTGGTTACTAACACGGTTGGCTTTCTACACTATGGTTCATAGTCAAGGTTTTCGTTCAGCGCGGCAATAGATAAACTCCCTGAGGAGACCTCCCAACCTTTAGAACAAAGGTTTTAGGGATGGTTATCTTTGCACACTGTTGTCAAATTGTAGACTTCCCCCGAATTCGTTTTTGATTATAGTGGGTTGGAAAACCTGGCTTTGGTTGTTCGCACTTAGGTCGTTCCTCTTGGGTGAGTAATTTTTCCAACAAGAGCAGACCCTCTAAAGGACGTAATAAAGCATAAAAATTGCATGAAAATGAAAAGGCAGTCTGGTATTTTGGTCACCTAGTTAAGGGGAGAGCATAGACCTATTGCCACAAACAAAGCAAACTATGTTCTTTTTATAGCACCAAATGACAATGATTTAAACTAAGTGAAGATGTTGGTTCACAATATGCATGGAGTTCATTTTAATTGCAAAAAATAGTGTGTGGTGACTATCCTAGGATTGGTAAATTTGAAATTTGAAATTTCTATCCTAGGATTGCTTAATTTTATTCCCCATACATCAATAAAATCTCTGGCCGCGGTCGCGTCAGATCTAGACAATAATTTAAGAATGAGATTATAATTGCTCCCAAAGTGTTTAAAAACACTTGTTACAATCATGTGATAATTATTTTTCTTTCATTTTCATGCTCCATGGTCCTTTAAAATCTACAATACAAGCTCTAAATGTTAGATTGAATTGAGAAACAAGAAGATATGAGGGTTAGATAAATGATTAAGCATAACAACCCTAAAATTTAGACCAAGTTTCATTATGGTTTGACATTAAGTGAGAATTTGAAAATTTAAACTCTATCAAAGTTGATAAATACATGTACCATTAGATATCTTATGAAATTCTACCCCATTTCAAAAAAAAAAGCTCCAAAAAAACCAAAATATGACCAAGATATGGCCATTTTAAGATTGACTAAAAAAAATAAAAATCAGAAACTGTATGCGCTAAAACAGTCCATGGATGCGCCAAAAATGTCATGTATGCGCTAAAAAAGAGCCTTGATGCACCAAAAGATGCCATGTATGTGCTAAAATAGAGTCTGGATGTACCGAAACAGCCTCTGGATGCGCCGAAACAGTCTTTGGATGCGCCGAAACAGTCTATGGATGCGCTGAAAGAAACATTGTATGTACCGAAGCACTACTCTAGTCTGTCACCTGTCAGAAAAATCTGTAGATAAAAGATTAAAACAGGGGGATGCCCCATGGTGGGTGCCAAAATGGGTATGTTAGAATGTGTAAATCAAAATGAATCTAAACTAATACACCAATGAAACATTAGATTAAAGAAACTAAATTAAAGAAAGCAAAATGAAAAATGAAAAACACAGGCAGCTTCTTCAAATTCGTGCCATTGTCCTCTATCTCCAAGGATTTATTTCAAGATGTTGGCTCTCAGTTGTTTTAAACAACAAATTGTAGAATGGCAGCTTGAGAGAATGAGATTAATGAACATGCATGTGCATTGCTAATATGCTTTAAGCTATGAAATTGAAATGCTAATTAAATGCTAGAAATGCTAAAATGCGACTATAATAACTACGTATGAAAATCTAGGATTCGAGGTCCTTTTCAACTCACAAGAGGGTTGTATTTATAGAATTTTGAAGGCAAGAATCCCATTATCCAGGATCAACAGTTGAGTTCAAATCTGTTAAAATGAACGGTGAGAGATCGAGAATTTGAAAAGAAGATGGAAGTTTAAGACACAAATGGAAAATGAAGACACAAATGAAAGATGTGTCCATAATTAAAAATAGGTAATATTTAATTATGTGTGGGAAATGAAAAGCTTTTTAATTAAATATTAAAAATATTTAATTATTGAGAAGAGTGAAGAATTTAGAAAGTGTTTTAATTAAATATTGAAAATATTTAATTAAATGTCGAATGAATAATATCATTTAAATTTAGAATTTAAACTTGTGATAATTAATATAAATAAATTGTGAAATCTATTTAATTAATTAAGAGGAAAATAGCATTAATTAAATAAACTTATTTATTTAATTAAACTAGAAGAATTGGAAAAATGAACAATACAAATAAATAATTAAATTTATTTATATGTAGATGACTTAAGAATATTAATTAAATAATTCATATTTAATTAATTAACAAGTTTGGTTAACCGTGACAATTTTTTGATGTGTACACAATGGCCTACCCAATGTTTCAATTTATTCCATAAAAGATTTTCAGAATCAATTTCTAGAAAAATATGGGAATGAATGTTCTCCTAACGTTTCCTTACATGAATTGATAAGAATCCAAAAATATAAAAATGAATCAGTCTATGACTTTAATCAGAGGTTCTCCAAATTGTACAATAAGATACCACATGGGTCCAAACTCATTGACCCCATTGCTTTGAGTATTTATCTGAAAGATTTTGACCCAAAAATAGGATATGAGCTCAAAAATAGATGCCCTAGAAGTTTAACAAAGGCAAAAAAACAAGACTGGCCATTGAGAACAACATAAAAGCTACTAGGATGACTGGTAAAAGAAATAACCTTAGAATTCCCCAAATTTCTAACAACCTCCAGAGGCAGGAGAATACATATAGAAGTGAAAGAACAAGACTACATGATATGTCATATAATACAAATTGGAAGGATGGAAAACCCATAGTTGATAGGCCTAAATATAAGGAGACTTCAGATCCCTTAAAGAAGAAAGGCTCATATATGGTTAAGAACAATCATTGGTGTCAAGTTTGTAAACTACCTCATTCCATAGATCACTGTGTTGTAGCCCAATTAATACAAGAAGAATAAATACCAGTTGACAATGGAGAAGAGGATCATACAATATATTTAACCTCTCATAGCCTCCATCTAGTTGAACATGAATATTCATCTTCAGAAGAAGAAGGTTATGAGTATGATGTTGACAAACAAAGGTACAATATTGATATTGAAAAACAAAAAATATTCTCTGATGAGGAGAGTTAAATTAATGATGAATCATAGCCTCCTTACATACCACCCAAGTCAAACAAGTCAAAATGGAGGAGGCCAACTGAAGAAGAGATCAAAGAGTTAATCATTGTTGTAGTAGAACAAGCAAAAAACAATTATGAGCTAAGGAACAAAATAATAAATGAATATGAAGGCACTCCAAGAGGAATGTTTATGAAAGAAAAGGGGACAACTCAAGAGAAAACAAATAAGGTAGAAAATAAAGAACTCAATAAGAGTGAAAAAAGACATGTTCCCAAAAAGGAAGACAAAGAATTGAAAAAAAAAACACAAGCATGATGAAACCAATAAAAATGAGAAAGAAGAAAATAAATGAGATCCACTCGAACAAAAGAGGATAGCTAAAAATGAGAATGCCTCTTCATTTGAATTCACACAATCTTTGTCCCAGGTGAAGATGTATGTACCAATATTAGAAATGATGAAGATAAAATAATATAGATACAACATTATTCAATTAATATCCAATGGAACCAATAAAAACATAAATTTGGAAGATAAAAATAATAACAGACTAGGAGATATAAAAGTCCCTAAAGTTTGTCTTTATGATGCATTGATGAATCCTCCATAGGTGGATCCATTTTTTACCACATTACTCATAAACAAAAAAATGGTGAGAAATTGTATGATTGACTCAAGGGCTGGTATTAACATCATGCCAGTGGGAGTTATGAGACAACTTGGCATGTGGGTGGACACTAATGGTGGCAACTGCTATGCCATGGATAGTAGACCTGTCCCAGTAGTGGGAATCATGAAGGATGTAGAAGTGATGTTGGATGCTTATCCACTAGCAATATATACTATTGACATAACTGTAATTGACATGCCCTCTCATTGTGGGATGATTTTGTTAAGATAATGGACTACAATAGTGGGAGGAAATGTACAATTTGACCTATCATGTGCCACAATACTAGTAAGTGGTGAAAAGGTCAAACTATATAGAGAACCAAGAGTAAATTAGTTGAATTTCTTTTGTGATGTGGATCTAGGAAGTTTTAGAATAGATCCTTTGTAACCTAAATTAGTGAATATTGATCCAATTGACAAGAATGTTTCCAAGAATGAGCATGGGGTGTGGTGAATGTACTTTGATGGAGCATGCAGTAAAGATGACAATGGAGCAGGAGTAGTGTTTATTTCATTTCAAGGCACTACCTTCAAGTATTCATTCTTGTTGGAATTTGAATGCACTAATAACATATCAGAGTATAAAGCTCTACTAATTAGGATGAATATGGTTGTCAAACACAAAATTAAGCTATTGACAATCTTTGGAGACTCTGAGTTGATCATTTCACAAGTAAGGTCAAAGTATGCTACGAAAAACATAAGGTTAAAACAATACATAAATTTTTTATGGGACACTATTTAATTATTCAATGCCTTCTTTATTGAGTGGATAGATAGGTTCAAAAACCTAATGGTAGATTTCCTAGCTAATGTAGCTTTGAAAGGGGATGATGTCACCCTGGCTGGAATTTCACAAGTTGAATTCAAAACAAGACCTTCCATCCTAGAAAATATCTATAGTTGACAATTCTTCAATGATGACACTGACTTGATTAAGTTTCTACATTGCATAGATTAATATGAAGCCTAGTAAATTGACTTTAATGCATTTGTGGAGGAAATAGATGGAAAACAAACTATGTTTGTAAAAGAGGTTGTTCAGCTCAAAACTAACAAACTTCCTAAAGGGCTTGTGGCACTAGAAAGGGTATTTGATGGAAATAAATGGGCCCTAATGAAGCAAACACCCATGAAAAGAGAAAATGTTGAAGAGATCAACCTTGGGACTGAGTTGGCTCCAAAAAGAGTGTACATTGGAAAAAGGATAAGCCCGACGATCAAGAAAATGTTGATTGCATTGTTAAGAAAATACATGAACATATTTGCACGGTATTATGTGGATCTTAAAGCATATAGCGAAGATATATTCCAACATGAGATTCCATTAAAACCAGATGCAAAACCATTCAGGTAGAAATAAAGACCCATAAACCCTACTTTGGAACCTAAAATGCATAAAGAACTCATGAAGCTTAGGGAGGGAGGAATTATCAAGCCAATTAGGAAATCGTCATGGGTCTCTATTCTGGTGCCAGTCAGGAAAAAAAATGGGGACATAAGGCTTTGTGTAGACTTCCAAAACCTAAATGTATCTACTCTTAAGGACAATTACCCACTTCCAAATATGGAGGTTATGTTACAAAGAGTCACAGGCTATCGGCTATTTTACATGATGGATGGATTTTTAGGTTACAACCAAGTGGAAGTCAATGAATCAGAACAATACAAGACAACTTTCACTATGCCATGGGGAACATATGTTTATGTTAGGATGCCATTTGGACTCACAAATGCTAGTGCAACATTCCAAAGGGCCATGGATGTTGCCTTTTCTGACCTAATTAATGTGATAATGGTAGTATATCAAGATGATTTAACTGCATATTCCAAGGAGGTAGAGGACTATGTGGCTCATATTTAGAAACTATTTTTGAAGGCATTGGAATATGGCATTTCTCTGAATCCCAAGAAGTGCCATTTTATGGTGACAAAAGGAAAGTTACTAGGGCATATAGTGTCTAAGGAGGGAGTAAGGATTGATGTGGAAAGGGTGGAGACCATTGAAAAGTTACCTATACCCAAGACAATTAAAGCTATCTAATCCTTTTTTGGAAAAATTAATTTGATAAGAAGGTTCATATCAAATTTTGGTGGGATAGTAAAGCCAATATCAAAAATTCTGAAAAAGGGTGCGAATATTTATAGGTCAGCTAAGGCCATAGATGCATTCATATCCATCAAAAGATAAATCAAGGAGGCCCCAATGTTGAAATCCCCTGATTTTAGCAAGCCTTTTTAAATAATTTCATTTGCATCCTATCATACACTTGCAACAATAATTCTTCAAAACAATGATGAAGGGCATGAATAGCCAATCTCCTTCTTCAAAAAATCCCTCCACAATGCAGAGTTAAAATATGATATTGTGGAGAAATAGGCATATGCATTGGTGAAAGTTTCCAAGGTGTTTAGACCTTATCCTGTAGGAGAAAAAGTGATAGCTTATGTGCCTAATGTTGTAGTAAAATATGTATTCATACAAAAAGAAACAACAAGACGTAGGTGCAGATGGAACAAAAAAATCCAAGAATTTGATATTGAGTTTCATATCACCAAACTTGTAAGAGGACAAGGACTAGCCAAATTTATGGCTGAAACAAATATAGAAGCTACTCAAATATGCAATGTGAATGATGAATAAAATATAATCACTAGCATTGAGCATACGTCATGGTACACTGATATTGTGTACTACCTTAAAAATGTGAAATGTCCTCAAGGGTTTGATGATAACAAGAAAAGGACACTCAAATTATAGGCTTCAAAGTATGTATTCATGAAGGGTGACCTTTACTAGAAAAATAGAGATGGTGTTGTATTGTTGTGCCTAGATGAGAGTCAAGCAAGGCATGTCCTAAGGGAAATGCATGAAGGAGTATGTGGAGTGAATTTCTCTGCAAAAACCACTACACATAAGGTGTTAAGGGTAGGTTACTACTGGCCTAATGTTTTTAATGATGCTTATAATTATACTAGGAGGTGTGAAGCATGTTAGAATTTTTCTGGGAAATTAAAGTATCAGGGAGAATTGCCTCTAAGACCTTTGCAAATTGAGGCTCCATTTCACTAATGGGGAATTTATTTTATAGGAGAGATTGTAGAAAAGTCTAGTGGAGGACATAGATGGATATTGGTAGTCATGGATTACTTCATGAAATGGGGAGAGGTTATACCTACTAAATAAGAAACAAGTAGGGTTGTGACAAACTTCCTATTGGAGAATATCATTACTAGATTTGGGGTCATATTAATAATCATAACTGATATTGGAATGTGTTTTAGGTCAGATGAATTTAAGAAATTTTTCCAATCCTATGGTATAGTGATTTCATATTCTTCACCATATCATCCGCAGGAAAATGGACAAGATGAATCCAACAACAAGAGCATCCTAAAGATCATAAAAAGGATTTTGGATATTAACAAAAAGGCTTGGGATTCCAAGTTGAGATTATATTTATGGGCATATAGGATCACTGTGAAGAAGGCTATTGGAAAATCACCTTTTGAACTTGTGTATGGGACTCAAGCTAGACTCCCTTTGCATAATTTTTTCTAGTATGTAAGTTTATCTTGCAAGAAGATCTACAAATTCTTGAGCCCATGGAGAAAAGGATGGAAGAATTGATGGAACCTGATGAAGCTAGGAACCAAGCTCAAAAACACAATAAAGAGAAGCAACTGCAAATGAAATACCTACATAACAAAAGGGCCAAAAAATAAAAAATTAGAGTGAATGACATGGTTCTCATGTGGAATTCCAGAAGTCAAGATAGAGGGAAGCATGGAAATTTTGAAACTCTATGGCTAGGACCATTTATCATTGTTGGTAAGGGTGGCAAAGATTCATATTATCTTCAAAACTTGATAGGAGAAGAACAAGAATTGTCGGTGCATGGACAATTCCTAAAACATTTCTTTTCTTAATATTCCATGCATATTAGTCTAGGAGAAGGCCGAGAATTGCCAGTGGATGGAAAATTCTTGAGAAACCTCTTAAAATATTTCTCTTCCATGTATAGTAGTGTAGGATTCCATTTCACCTTCCATCACTCTTAAATTCACTTCCATGTCCATAACAATATGAATAAGGCACTTGGTCTACTACCCTAGAGGCCTAGATCCTTGCTATACCCACAAGGGGTATACATCCCCAATCAGAGCTAGTGTTAGAACTGAAAAAACATCATATTTTTTCAATAGTCTCCACCCACTCACCCTCCACATATCATAAAACTTACCCCACATTAATTTTGTGACCAATACAAATTGATGAGATTTGTGTGACTAGATCCATTTTTTTTTTTTGGATTTTTCCTTGAAATACTCCTTTTCTCTTCATTTCCATTTTTATTTCATCATTAATCTCCATTGTCATTCCCTATCAAGCCAAAATATAGCAGAGTTGTGTCTCATGTCTTCACTATTTAATATATCTTTATAACAATACCATAGAATCCTTCATTTGAACGTTTCCTAAAATATCGAGGAGACATGAGCTAGGTCACAATAATCAGAAAACCCAGAGTTAACAATATTGTATGATTAGGAGGACAACACCTATCATCTCACTGGGGTGATCCCATAATACTATTTTACAATTTTTGGGCAAACTGGATAGTGAACTGATTTTTTTTTAACTAAATCTTCTTTTTCGGGCTCCTATAGCGGATAAACCGTGAGGAATTTGAAGATAATGAAAACTAGTGATTTGTTATGTTTTTTAGATAGATTCTAAATATATTTTTTTATTTTTTTTTGGAATCATATTGCACTTCTTTTTCCATCTCCTTCGAAAACTAGCTTTTAAAAAAAAAACAACATTTTTAAGGAGTGATGCTCACTGTATGCAACATAACATTTTTTGTATGAAGAATAAAATTCTAATTTTTTCGAATTTAGATTTGTAACTAGGATATCTATAACTTTCATTTGGTTTCATAGTGCTTTATTAAATATTTTTTTCTTAATCAAGTTTCGAATTCAAACCAATTACAACTAAAACATAGGCGAACTGTATACAACATAGCTTTTTTCTATATATATCAAAATTCAATTTGATTTTTTTAAATGGATCAAGCACATCAATTCCCAGCCTAAACATATTTTTTAATATTTTATTTTGATAATATGTTATTTTTCCACATGTGCAGAATAGAGAGCTTGATTTTCGGTGAAAAACCTATGTTTAATAAAACTAAAAAAACACATACATAATAAAACCAAAACATATTAAAATTATATTCATTGGATAAATCGTTCCAAGGACTACTATGATAATTTGAAATAAATTTTAAATGAATTCATTTGATCCCCCAAAATTTAAATCAAAAGTGATTTTTTATCAGCATTTTGATAGGTGTAAAAGAGACTTCGTTGTAGGTATGGTTTAAAACTAGCGGGGTTCTATCCAAGGGGTTTTGATATAAGGTGGTTTGATCAAACCATATTAAATTGAAATAATTAAAATGGAACTTTTAAATGCTTAAATCATTATAAATTCTAAAAATATGTGATTTCAGCAAAAAACAGAATCTCCTAAAAATTGTTAACCAGCTTTTTGGAATCACCCCGGGTCAATGAGGGCCCATTGACATTAGAAAAACAATTGGAGCAAATATTTTGTTTCATTTTGAGCTCAAGAGTCACACCAATGGAGATTCCATTGACGAGAAACACATATACTCTTACTGATGAAACTAAAGGACTATTTTGTCAGGGAGACATATATCACTGGCTCGAATCCCTCAGATCTCATCAATCTTATGGGTCACACTAATGAAGGAAGTTTCAGGGAGACTCTTGTCAATCCTTCTAAATAGAAAAAGAGAGGGAAGAGACATATCAGAGAGACATGTATGATCAAATTGAATCCCTCTTGTCTCTCCAATTATGAAGGTCATACCGACGAGAATGATTTCAGGGAAAGCCTCACCGACCCTTCCCAATTGACAGATTGGTAAAGGAAACATATTGAGGAGACCAAAACACATTGGAAGAGCATCTTATTTTCTTAGTGATGGGTCTTTTCAGCCCAATGGTGATAAAGAATGGCTTATACTCATTGAAAAGACACTGGGTGATGGCCGAAGGAACTGCTTGCAAACCAGACCATTCTGACGTCAGTGAAACTTTTAAAGTTTCTCTCGGAAAGTAATATAAGCTAAAGAATAGTGGAAAGGGCCATTGCATAGCATCGGTAAAAGTATTGAATGGTCTAGCTGATTTAGTAAAAGAACTAAAGGGATATTTCCAATCAAAGAGACATTCGATTATGTCTTGGCGATCAATTATAAGTGTATAAAAAAAGATGACACCAAATGAGAAGCACAACTTGGCCTGAGGTTAAGAGGGTCTCACCAATGCAATTTTTTGTGTCACTCTTACAATTCAGATTTTGAGAAGACCGTTGCATTCAATTCGAGTGGTAGAAATTAATGGCTACACGAATGAGCTCCATATGAACATTCATGACAAAAAAAAAAATTAAAGAAAATAATTCTCAGGAGTTATAGCAAGCGAGCACAGAAGGTTGAGCATAATTTGATGAACATAGTGTGATTGACAATTCACAAGTAAGCCCACAAACTTATTTATAATTAGAAAATTCTAATTTGAAGAATTGAAAATGGAAGGTTTGAGTTCTATAAAATCCAAAGGTAGAAAGCAACAGGGTGAGGGTAGTGATGGGACTTTAATTTTCTAGGAGAAGTGGACCTCTTGTTATGTTTCAACGATGACCTATCGCCAGGGAGAACCAGTCACTTAAGTGAGGTTTTATCCCTCTCAGGTTATGCTTTACCGGCCCTATTCACCTAATTCGCCGGTCTTTTGGCATGATGACTTATGTTCTACACCGCTGGGAATTTCAATGCGGGCCCCCTCTTCAATGTTTTGTCTGAATTCTGATGAGTCGTTTGATTGTTGGGATGGATCTTGACCATTCATCGCACACCTCGCAAGGTTTGTGCTTACGTCACAAGAAACATTATGAGGCTTGCGAGATGTTGCCATTTGGCATGAACGGATGCATGGGTTTTCTTCCTGAGGTGTTGGATATGACATGGGGCCAGTCATGAAGCATTCATGTGAACATGTTTAGGTCTACCCACCTTGGTCTGATAGAGCCAAAAGTGCAGAAGGCAGTCCTTAAGTGACTCCCGTTAGTTGGCCATTAGTGATTGCAATTATCCTTGATAGTGGTTGTCTACCTCTTAGATACCTGCAATCCTATATGGATTTTTTAAAGACCAGCAGAATGGTGACTCCGTTGGGGAGGATTCAGAAGTTCCAGTTGCGGACCGGTGCTAATATAGAGTCATATTAAATGATATGTTGTTATGAATTTACATAGTGAATGTATTCAAATTAAGCGAAAGGAAGTACACACTAATCCTATGAATTTTGTCGTCTATGGTGTCTTGTAAGCAATAGATTTAGGATTTCTAGAGTTACTCATTGAAGGATGATTTTGTTTGGGGAGAACTTTTGAGAAATTTTTTTAAAAAAAAGGAGAATGAAGGCAAAGGTCCCATAGGGAATGGGTTATGACTGTGATAAATATTATTGATGATATGGTGCGACTCTGTAGTGGATAATGAAACCCATAATTTGACAGAACCTAAAAACAAAAGGGGGCTCTCAAAGGTCTTTGAAATATTTTCCTCTAAAAGGAGGTGGCGACTTCGACTGAAGAACCAGTGAATAAATGAAGGAATACTTCCAGATTGGTACTATTTATAGTCTGGAAAAGAGGTTGATATATGTTGCAAACAACTACTAGGTATTTTACCAAAACTAGAACCATTCACTACTTTTAATGATAATGGGTGTTTTGATTAAAGATAAAAATGGTTCCAAATGTATATGTTAAGCATATACAAGGGAACAAGGATTTGTTTTACCATAATTTTAGTAATGCAATATGTAAAAGGATTTATGAAACACATTTGTATTGCATAACATCTAGGAAAGTGAGGAATACTTCTTTCAGTCATTAATAGACTCCTTGTTGAGTTAACAGGTGATTTGCCTGATAATTGTATGTTACTATGTAGTCTCCCATGTGTAAGGTCAAGCATAACTATGCCAGAAGAGCAAGTTATGTTAAATAATTTGGGGAGATTTGTAACTCAAAGGTATATGCCTTTTATGTTTGATGCTATTAGCAATTACCCTAATTAAATTCCTAAGAAAATTAGGAAATATTTACCTGAATATATAGGGCATGTAACAGAATTAACTTCTAAGCATTTGCAAGATTTTGTTGATGTAATGGGTGATTATGAAATTGATCATGAGGGTGTTGTCATGAAATTATTTGTGCAATCCTTAAAAGGTGATGCTAGGGATTGGTTTTCTTATTTACCTGCCTTTTTTGTTAACTCATGGAATCAGTTGGTGATTATTTTTATGGAACAATTCAGTGAAAGAGTCAAGCCCAACACATTGAGAAAAGGATTTATGGGAATTCACATACAAAAGGAGGAATTAGTCCCGCATTTTAATCTCAGGTTTTCAAGAGCATTAAGGGAGATCCCCAAAGAAATAAGACCAAATGAGGCTGAAAGCTTGATTGTGTATCTAGGTGCCTTCAACAAGAGGATGAGTTTTTTATTAAGGGATAAAGAACCTACTACTTTGCCTTAGGCATACTAGCTAGCTATGGAAATTGAAAATAATATGAAATATTCAATGATGAAGAGGTGTCTGATTGCAGGTGTTGGTTACCCATGCCTAACCAATGCTAGTATAATATCTAAGCTGGTTATTCAAAGAATTGATGATAAAATTATTCCTAAGAGTGTTACAAGCCCAGTGATGCAGTTTGAGGATAATGAGATCCAAGTTGAAATCCAATCTAATTTGAATGAAGATGATCAGGGTTTTTGTGTATTAGAACTATATGATATGAGAAGGCAAGAGAAGGAATCATCATATGAGTTTTTTTTTAGATTTTTGGAAATTTTAATACAAATTCCCATAGAGCAAAGACCTAATGATTATGAATGCATTGATTTATTTTTTGAATTATATGAATCCGGACTAAGTTCCTTGCCAGAGGAATTGAAACCTGCTAATTTGGCTCAGGTGATTCAATGGATAGAGATTGAAGAGTCAGCCAGGAATGCATCTACACAAAATAAAGGTGGTGCTCCTTCATTACAAGATGTTTGCATAAGTAATGAAAAAATTGAAAGACAAGATGATGAAGGATTGTATGACACACCCATTGTGTTTCTTAATCCTAATTATGATTCTAATGTTACTGAGATACTGTTGCAAGTTAATGATTGTGATTTTAGGGGTAATAATTATAGTACTAAGAATGCAGCTTAAATGTTATTTTTACCAGAGTTATGTGGGGATGAAGAGCCCCATGTTTGTTCCCAAGTAAAAAAAGGGTTGCCAGATGGTGTATATCTGGAGTGTACCTCTGACATGTTAGCATTGGAATAGAGGAGTTATATAAATGTTGAACAATCTAAGGATGTTAATACTTGTAATCAGAAGAATACAATCGGAAGCAGCCAGTATTATGGTCCATACACTAGCCCTGTGGCTTTCCCTGAATATCTATATAAAGTGGAGATGGAGGTGTTACTCCCCTCTAGTATTGATGTAACCGGTAAGGGGTATTTAGATTTTGCAGAATTATTCACTTATAGATCAACATATTCAATAGGTAGTCCTGAGTATAATAGAAATAGTATGTATGGCTCTATCTTTTCTTATCAAAGTGAAGTTGATGTTTTTAAACCTGTCTCTGAGGGTTTTTATATTGAGATGGGTGAAGAGGTACAAGAAAAAATGTGCCGGAAGATAATTTCCTCGAGCTATGTATTGTCTTGGATAGCTAATGGAAGTAAGGGTATTTTGCATACTGTTTTATATGATAACTTCCAGTTCAATATGCAAACCGAGGATAACAGAATGGATGATGTTGCAGACTTGGTAGTTATGAGAGTTTTCATTTCATGGAACAGGTGAGCCAATACCCTATAAAATATGACCAGGAGCAGGATAAGGTAAAATATTATCATGGTCATATAGTGCTCTTAAATTGGTGGGGTAGATTATTGATTAAATCAATACAGGGGCCGAGTGGGGATAGCCTCCATAGAAATCACAAAGGTATTGGTTATCCCATGCACTTCGAAACATCAAATGGTGAATGTTGCAAGTTCTTTTTTTGTCAAGAAACAAAAAAAATTGTTTTTGATAGAGGCAAGCCTTGATTTCTCTTGTTTGGTAGCCTGGGGCTACCATGTTTATATACACAAGTCTAGTTGACAGAACAAGGCAATATATCTATTGAAAGGCTTGTGTAATTCAGTAATTTGGTCTACGAAACCAGAGATTCTGGATTCTTGCTGTGCCCACAAGGGACCTACATCCCCAGTTAGAGCCACTGATGGGACTTTAATTTTCTAGGAGAAGTGGACCTCTTGTTATGTTTCAATGGTGACCTATTGCTAGGGAGAACCGGTCACTTAAGTGAGGTTTTATCCCTCTCGGGTCGTGCTTTACCAGCCCCATTCACCTAATTCACTAGTCTTTTGGCATGATGACTTATGTTCTACACCGCTGGGAATTTCAATGTGGGCCCCCACTTCAATGTTTTATCTGAATTCTGATGAGTCATTTGATCACTGGGATGGATCTTGACCATTCATTGCACACCTCGCAAGGTTTGTGCTTACATCACAAGAAACATTATGAGGCTTGCGAGATGTTGCCATTTGGCATGAACGGATGCATGGGTCTTCTTCCTGAGGTGTTGGATATGACATGGGGCCATCTTTTCACTGGTGATGGCCATTAATAACATGGTTAATTATGGTTTCTCGCACACCTCACACGAGAAAAGTAAATGTCAGGGAGGGTATTGTGAGGATTGTGATGACATGACACGTGGCTTCTCTTTTCCCGCAAGTGGGACTATGTGGGTCCCCTGGTGGATCGGATCTACTATTTTGAGGATTTTGATTGGGTATGTTTTTTGAGGGTGCTGAGATGGATTGTCAACATCTGTGGACTCAATCTTCACCCTCCATTTTGTCCTAATGTGGTCCGAATTGGTGGTTCAATTTCAAGCAGGGGGTGTGCGAGTTGTCCACGTGGCATGTGTTGCTTGGTTGTTGCTCATGTCATTAATGGCACGGGGTTTTCCTTCTCCAGAGTATCTCCACCTGATTTGCTCTGGTGTGTGAACAATGCCATCTTATTGGGGGGGTATTCATGGTTATCTGGTTCACTAATTGTTTGAATTCTTGAAGTGCTTTCAAGTAATCATACCCTGCATACTGGGCTGTTCTATAAATGCTTAATGAGTTTTATGCAATCAGTATTGCATCTTCTTATATCTGTGTACAAGAAAGTTTTTCTCCTGTGTATTGTAGACCTCTGTTTCTTTCATGGATAAACTAATTAAGTGCAGGAATGAAAGGTTGGGATCCCATGGGTTGCCTATCATAATGGAGCCTGTTACGCCCATATTGCTCGAGGGTGCTACAAGAAATACTGGAAAGAAGCCAGTGCATTTTTTCATCCCCGGTGATTATTTTGGATTCAGATGAATCTGACAGGTGTTACTTGGCTACTCTAACTGAAATCGTGGGAGTGAATGAGGAGGCCATGGAGGTTGAGTTGATGACTGCATTGGTACCAGCTTCAACTATTAGGGGTGATGCTCGCAAGGCTGATAAGGAAGATGTGGTCCCGTCGTTGTCACAGGCACAGACTCAAAGTGGTTTCCTGTACTGAGGCCATGTGTCTTCTTGATGGTTACTGGTGGTGGGTTTGTTAGACGTGTCTTCTCCTATTGTTTCATCAAAAGGGTGTGGATGTGGATGTGCGTGTGCTTTGCATAATTTTTTTTTTTATGACTAGTTATTTCATAACCGTTTTTTATTCCTTTGATCATGCACGATGTCATTATGATAAGGAATGCAAATTTAAATTTCATTTTGAGTTGAAATTCAATTTTGTATCACAATGTAGCCTAATGCTAGTTGCTCTCCTATTGTATAAAGGAGATTTCACGGCTCATTGTGGGGGTCAAATTTTTTTTGGAGTCTGAAGCTTGGAAGTTTGTACAGTCCATTTTATTGTTAAAATGTTATGAACATTTTGTTCAGGAAATCATCCTAGGTAGGGTTTATATACAGATTAGTATGATATGCTTTTTTAAATTACTGATATCGAAAGAAATCTATAAAATTAAGATGGTTTACTCTCCTATGTGTGTGCCATGGATTATGAGTGGAGTTATCAAGGATTCCTCCTTTTAGTTTCAATATTTAATTGAAAGTGTAATTAGTTTTCTTGCTTTAGCTTAAGAAGTTAATCAAATGCTTGAAGAGTCAATTACATGTTCATGGTTGTATATGCTCAGGATTCTTGAAGAAGTACTATTTTAGTGTGCTGAAATATCTCATGATAGTAATGCTATATGAGATAAGTTCATCGTATCAGGATTTTGTTCTATATGACTTCGTTGCCCAATGGGTGAAGCATTGGACAATGTTTGTGTCCTTTTGTTAGTTCAATACTGTAAGCTCTAAGCAGGGAAATCCAAATACTGAACATAAAACACTTGATTAAAACCTTGTCCTCCTTCGGGAGGTATTGTAATAAATAAGTGGGTCAATTTTGTTGCTCTTTGGCACTGGTAATCATTCTCTGGTCTGCCAAAACCATGAAATGATCACCATCCCTTTGAATGTGTAGGAATTGTTATTTGTATGCGGGAAGTGTTCTTACCAGTCATGAGGCATTCATGTGAACACATTTAGGTCTACCCACCTTGGTCCTACAGAGCCAAAAGTGTAGGAGAAGTCAGTCCTTAACTGACTCTCGTTAGTTGGCCATTAGTGATTGCAATTATCCTTGATAGGGGTTGGCTACCTCTTAGATACCTGCAATCTCTATATGGATTTTTTAAACACCAACAGGTTATCAAAGCAAAAGCAAGAAACAAGGAATTGAAACTGGGGATGAGCCAAAATCAATAGAAAGGAAGTTCAACCAAGACCTCATCGATCAATTACCTTGGTCAGGGCCGAGTGCTAGGAGGTCTGCACAACTGAGGGCCGATATAGAAAAATTTGAGGACAAATGTAAACATATAAGAGACACTTGTAATTTTGTTAGGGGATACAAGTTGTTTATGTTTCATTATAATCGAAGAAAAAGGTTCGAACCAATATGCAATCCGTGGAACTTTAATTTGGGGAAATTAGTTGTCCCAAATGTATTTTTGAATGTGGAGCTGGTAAAAATTATGGCTAAGCATTAGAATCCTGGCCTAAAGGCTATCTTGAATTTACAAGGAAAGCCATTTATATATGTGTCCAAGACTGCAATTTTAGACCTTTTTAACCTAAGTGGCACATATCATGAACCAATTGTATATGAGGATTTGGAAAGAGAATACTAGAGAATGGAAACAACCTACAAAGGGTGGATATTTCCATTGCATAGACCCAAAAAAAGGAAACCTTGTCCCACTTGAAGATAACAACAAGCCTCCTTTTCATGTTTATTTATTCGAACCTTACGTCAAGCACACATATCTCTCAGTGTGTCAGATTTTGGGGATGAAGGCTTTTGAATTCATTTCGACAAGACCAATTGTGATTGAAAAAGATGTTGAATGCCATAATGTGATACCATTTGATTATGCCTCTTACATTTCCAAGGAGATTGACTCATGGTTGATGGCAACCAAAACTGGATCTCCCACATTGCACCTCAAAAATTATTATATTCTTATGCATTTGATATTATATTATGGTTAGGAGATAGGGATGTGGCCAGAAGAACTAAAAATTACATAATGTGATAAGGAGGGCCAACCATTGGCAATAGAACTGTGGACTTCTATTTGGGACATCAGGTTCTTAAATTCTAACTATGTTCTTTTTGAGGAGTATTTTGTTAAAAAAATATATAGATTTTTTAATCACCCCTGTGAGTATTCCTTAACTAATGAGATCAAAAGATTTTTGAGGCCCAAAGATTTGGATGAACCCATAATTCTTGGAAATAATTGGGGTGACTGGTATTGTTATGTTGATGCCACCATGATTAGGGTGTATGGTTTTGAGGATACACCGTTTCTTCTACCAAAAAAATACCAAATAGAATTGCACACTTGGAAATTGTTAGGCAGATGGACTACTCAAGTGCTATGAACTTAAGTGCCTATGAGAAACAATAGTTTATGCCAATTACATTATACTTTGGGGATTTTAATGTGTTGTCAAAGGAGGGGTATGATTTAATTCTAAATAATTTTTCACATTTCAATTTAAAAAAATCTATACCAAGGAAGGGATTTGATCCCGAAGGATACATCGATGTTTCCAGAAAGAAAGTGAATTTGGGAATATATGAACATATACCTTACCCAAAATATGATATAATTAGAAATATGGAGGAAAGGGAGGATAAATTATCCATCGATGAGTATAAAAGGAAGATGGAGAAACAACTAAAATAAATAGAAGAGGCATAAATGTTATATTCTCGAAGTGAAGAATCCACCGGTGAAAAGGAACGTCAGGATCAAAATGACAAGATCTCTAAGACAAGAATTGAATAATACCAACCTTCTAAAAGAGAACAAGAATTTGATGAAATTTTTGATGCAAATACAAGACAGCTAGCCTAAAAATCCTTTGTTTCTGATAATGAGTTCATAAAATCACCTGAATTCAGATCATTCCTATACAAACGGAAAGGAAAGGAAATAAGAGACTCTATCACAAGTATTACACCTAACAATGAGACCCGATTGTTGAATACTTTGAAGCTAGATGTGTAAAATGAGATGAAGAGTATGACCCCAGAAAGAGGAAGGGAATTGTTGGAAAACCTTGTGTGATGATCTTCCCTGGCCTAGATTTGAACTCAACTCTTTGTTTTGACAGTTTTTTGCATAATAATGGTGTCACTCACAAAATTAGTCCTGAAGGAGTCACATAAATATATACATGATCGAAATATAATCCCAATGAGAATTCTCATCATGATTTGGGTTTTATACCCTCCACATAGGAAGTTTGTGATCATTGACACATAAAATGCATTTGGACATGTGATGACATTGAAAGTGGGTAAAGTTGATCCCGTAGCTACTACTGACATTCGAATCAATGTGGCCAAGTTGAATAAAGCACAAATTTAGATGCTAATAAAAGAAAGGGATATGTACAAAATTACTAATGAAAGGATGCTAAGAGAAAATGATTCTTTTAGGGATACTAAGCTGTTAACACAAGGTGAAGGTTCTCAGTCAAAGGATAGGCAAGAGGAATCACAAGTGGCCAAGGAAAAATATGATGCACTCTCTACATTATTACAAAAAGGGCATACTAACTTAATGATCTAGATGAAGAAGTTTTGGGGAACTCATTCCTAGAGTTATGCTACAGTTCAAGAGCATAAAAGAATGAGTGACTGAATTCAAGAAAAGATCCAGAAAGCACAAAAGAAGGATCCCTCAGACAATGGAATCATCACAGTTGTTAAAGACATTATAAGGAAACACAAGGAGTATTATGATGAGATTCAAGCAGATACAAAGGAACTTTTTGATGTTGCAAAGGAGGGAGTTCTTGCATTGTTCGAAGAGGGTGGAGAGCTGAAGGACATGAATGGATGGATAGAGGAGTGTAGGTTTGTGATGCCTGGAGCCTTGGAAGAGGAAAAAGATGAGGACCTAGCAATAGGTGAGACATATGGACACTTGGAGAAGATGTTGATCATGGAGATAGCTACCAGGAACATTGTTGAAGATGTTGATACTCACGAGAGGTAGGACTACTTGGATCACATGAAAAAATTTCATTTGTGGCTCACTAGAGCCTAATATTTTATGTTTAATTATTGTTATTTCCAAAAAGACTCTTATGAAGAAGAATGTCCCCTTCAAAATATTGATATTTATGTTGAAACTATGATGATTGAAATGATCATCACTACATTTTTATTTTAGAGTAGGCATAGTAAGAAGATAGATTAAAAAATATTGCTCATATATTCAAAACTTTTATCATAATGCATACTATTTGAAGAGATATATAATGGAGAAGAAGCTTTAATATGGTGGCTGATATCTGTAGACATCGAAAATATACCGACACACTTTGTCCTAATTACTAACATCATTTCGTCCTAAATCATCTTTTCGGCTTGTCATCACCTTTCATCCCTTAATTGAATAAATCATTATTTATCTGATTAGGTCATTCTTCCCCATTGATTAAATTAACCTGTTTGATTTAATTAACGTTATATTTCCATTTAATTAAATAAATCATTTTATTTAATTATATCTCTAAATTTGTCCTACTAAATTGAATAAATTAAACCTTATTTAATTTAATCTAACATCATCCCATTTTTAGATAAATAAATCAAAATATTTATTTAATTAAACTCTAAATCACTTTCTTCTCAACTTTGATTTAAATAAATCCAAAAATATGAATCAAAATTTTCACATCACGTAATCTCTCATTAAATTGATCAAATCTTGATTAATTTAATCTCAATCCCTAAATTTCTCTAGATTTTTCCACTTGCACATGAAAATATATTTAATTAATTAATTAAATCCCTATTTTCTGTCAACATGGCATATTTAAATGAATATTCCTCGAAGTTTGAAAATCCCTCCAAGTGGATTTGTCCTTCCAAAAAAATAATTATCCCCTCTTACATATCATTGTGCATTGAGCCAAGTGGCATTTAAATCACTTTCTTTCCCTCTTCAACAAGTCATTTCATAAATTTGAAATTCCACATAATATCATTTATTGGCTCATTCATCAAAATATGCACAACCTTCCTCCATTCACATCTTGACAAGTGGAACTTGGCCATTGGATGTTGAATGATCCAAATTCATCCATTTTTCCTCTTCTCTTCTCAATCAAATCTATAAATAAGAGGCTTTCTTTCTCATTTATCCATCCACACTTAGAGAAAAGTTATTAACTTAACATTTAGAGTGATTTCATCCATTTCTTGAACACTTTTTCATCATCATAGCTAGGTTATTGCAGATTTTTTCAAGGAATCATATTATTCTTCACCATCAAGTGGATCAATCTTCATGAAGCTTACAAGGAGTTGGGAAAGGGCCAATTTCTACACATAATTGGCACCAATTCCCCCATGGGATTGAGGATTTGCATACTAAATTAGGATTTATTTACTTTCTTGTCTTGTTCTTCATATTTTCCTATTTTGAGCATTGTTAATGAATTTCATGGGGAATCCTTGTTCTTACTTGCATATGAATCTAATTGTGTGTTTGGTTCTCATGTTTGTGCAGGTCTAGGATTGGGGTTCATATTTTGGCGCTAGAAGAAGATCAAATCTCAAGTTCTAATCACTTTTTTTTAGAAAATTCAATGATTTTTTGTGTTTTTTTGTAGGTTCTAGGAAACTCAGCCATTGGATGTCAAGCGATGCTATGTTGCACCGCTTAAATCTCCAAACTCGACCGATGGTGTCTTCCTACCTAAAAATTCAAAGTTTGAACTTGGCCACAGACTTTCCAAATTGCAAACTCCATCATTGGGTAAACAAAGTCACAATTGTTGTCTCTGTTTCACTGTAAAGTTCCACTCTCATAAATTAGCGATGCTATATTGCACTGCTAGAGTTTCTAAACTTTTTCACACGTCAAACTAGGCCACTAGGTTGGAGTTAGAATTTCAAAATTTATTTTGACATGTTTTTTTTTTGTTTCTGATTTTTTGAGCTCCTAACTTGTTTGTTGTCTCTATATTTCTTGGTTTTGATCAGTTTTTTTAGGTTGAGTCAAGGAGGGAACAAAGAATAATCTTTCACTATGAAAATATTGTCTTATTGTACTAAGTGTTTCTGAACACTTTGGGAGAACTTATAATCCCTTCCTAAGGATTTGATTACCTTCATGCTTCTAGGAGACACTAAATTTCTTTTAGGCTCTAAAAAGAACACTTCAAAAGTTTTCAGTTCTTTGCAACAAAGGGCTTAAATAGAACTTTAGGACAAACTCACTAGATTTTGTTTGAAGATTAAAAATTGAACAAGGAAAATTCCATATCTCATTTTGGTGCACTAAAAAGAATCAAATCATTGTTTTGTGGACTTAAAATGAACAAGTGCTTCTTTGTTTTGTAATTACTTACCCAAAGTAATATCCTCAAAAGGACGTATGCACTTCTCTCATGCTTTATAGTGATCTTGAGAATCAAAAGGCCTTTTGGTGACATTAAGTTGCATAAGTGATTTCTTTCACATTTCATTTGGGATTAAAAATTGAACCAATCTTGCAAGTGTGAGTGGGGCATATTGTGAGTTTTCTCCCTTTGTTTTTCAAAGAAGTTTGATTGAACTACAAGATATGATTTCTTTATTTTGTTTATCTTAGAGGGCTTTCCTAGTGGGAAAAAGTAATCACCTCAGGGAATGACCCAACTTGGAACATGCTAAGGACAAGTGACTTCCAACCAGTATATAAGTGTGCATTATCGAGGAAAGTTTGAGAATCATGAGAATTATTTCAACAAGAAGTGCAGCAATGGTATCTCGCCACATGGATAGTCCCCCATGAACGAAATGCTCACATTAAAACCCCTTGTTTAGAAAAGGCCAAAATCCTTTTTATTTTTTGGTACAGAAGGTCATGTAATTTGATGTCGGCCCACGTAACATGCGGTTTTGTTGTAGAGATGAAAATTATTCCATGGGAGATTCATGGGTATTGATGCTTGGTTGACCCGAGAAGTGAGTGCACTATAAGGGGGATCCTGTGTGGTCAAACATCTAATCATCTGCATTGAATATGTGCAGCTGGATTTATCCAAGTGGGAACCTAACAAATATTGTCTTTTTATCCTAGGATGGTGCATGTTCTTGGAATCAAAAACACTTTGCTTGGGTCTCAAAAATATTGAAAACGAAAATTCACAAAAGCTTCAAAATCTTAAACCATTTGGAGAAAACAAATATCTTTGCAATATCCAAGTGCTCTTGCTTACCCTAGGGATTTCGTCCTTAGAGGTTTCTAAGTATTTGGGTTTAATCATCATTTTTTTTTCACTAAAGTCAACAATAGGAAACTTTTGCCTTAATTTCCTTGATTTTCCACATAATGGACTTTGTTGGATAATAATAAATTAAGATACTTAACATCTAGTTTGAAACTTTAATCAAATAATTGTTTGTGGTAAAAAGAAATAATTAAGCAAAGAAAATAAAAATTGAACCCCACACATGTGTTCATTCAAATGATTTCTCAAAAAACCAAAATTCAGAAACCAAAGTTCAAAAATCTTAGTCCAAAATCTCGTGAGGAGCATCTTGAAAGACTTCTTGAAGTAAGAGAAAGATTGGTTTACAACTTCTAGAATAAAGTTTAAAAAAACAACCCTAACTTGTATGAGTTTTATTATCAACAAAATCCAGCTATTTCTCAAAGGTTTTCTTTTCTCACATAGGAAGTGTCAAAGCATGTTCTTCAAAATTGAGGTCTTGTAGGAAAGATTTTTATCTAGGTCAAAATTAGCATCAAAATCAATCATTTTCACCCATCTCTCAACCATCGAAATCAAACATCATCTCACCAATAAATTCTTGGAAACTTTGAAAACATCACTTATGCTAAATTTTTAGGCAAATAATCAAAATCATCTTGTTTGGTTAGATATGTGTGGATGAATCCTTTCCCACATATTTGACCAAATTATCAATCTTTGTGAACAATTTTACCTCTTGATAAAATCCAACATCTTGAGGTCTAGGCATTCATTATCTTTTTTCACTAGGGTGTCTTGATGAATCCTTCTTTACACCTTTAGGAAAATTATCCTCTTGTGAAAAAGTTCAATTTAGGCCAACACACTCTCCTAGAGTTTACAAGTTCATTATCCAAATCAATCAATCAAAATCCAATCAAATCAAGTCCTAAATTTTATCCTCCCCCTCAAATTTTCTCAAGAGTTACATTCATCTACATCATCTTTCTTTTGTTTATCTCATCCCCATCATCACTTTGATCCTTAAAATAGCCTAGTTCTTCTCTTTTTGTGCCTAAGATTAGATCAATCGATCTCTATTTTATGGTGCACACAAGATCACAACACAAGAAGAATATGGAAATCACCAAGGAAACATCAAATTCAACTGATCTAAGTTAAACTACTCCTGAAATAAATCCTATGGGATCAAGCAATCCTCCAAGAAACTCCTCTCTACCATCACAAACCCCTCAAGAGGAGGATCAAGTAGAGGACATCACTAACAGTGTCTTAGGGATGACACAAGAGGAAATCCTTGAGATGGTGTGAAATCCCAAAAAATCATCGAATTGTCAATACTATGATGAGGTTATATCCCTCCCAATACATACTTGAGTTGGCAAACAAAGGGGATAAACTCCCTTCCGACTATGACATAAGTACTATTGTGGAAAGACCTCTTGGGGTCATACCCTCAACATCATCCATGCTTCCATTCCAAAGTGACACCCAGGACATCCCCCAAATCATATCATCTATCACTTCAACCCCACCAATTTTTAACAAGGGAAGTTCATTGCTTTGTGAACTCCAAGATAATCCCCTTGTGGGAAATTGAGAGTTAGATGCAAACACCACACCGAATCAATTTTTCCCAATAAATCCATTGCACCCTTACATTTCACTTGCATTCCATTATTCCACCAATTTGACCTCTTATCATGCAACACCAATTTATCTTCTAGACATGAAAACCTCTCTTCCTATCTCACAAGGAGAAGGGGACTTGTTTGGAGCTAGGGGAATCTTTGAACCCTCATCATCACTTCAAGGGAACCTACCACCCATATTTCTACCATTTCCACTTCTACCACTCACATCTACATCATCAATTGGGTTGGATCTTCCCCCCTTACCTGCCATCAATCAACCAAACCAAAGCATCATAAAAAATCCTCCTACCGTGCCATCAATATCACAACAACAGAAGGAAAACATTCAAGCAACCCCAGTGGTCAGCACATTCACCATTCGTCAAGTTTCTCAAGGACCAAGCATCTCAACCACACCATCCACAACTCAAACACTAATCATCAACATGACCATTCCTCTCATCACACGGTTCACACCCTTCCCAATCCACCGCCGCTATCACCAAAACACAACACGACAAATTCATTCACCATCGCATTGCAAGCTTCTTGACAAGTCACCTATTAAAAGGCACTCCAAAACCAACAAGCTACACAACAAGAACAAGCATAATTAGCAATGCAACAAGTGCAAAAGGAACAAAAATATTCTCAAGCCCAAGCCTTATTACAACATAAACAAGCTACCCAAGCTACACAAGCCACTCAAGCTGCCCAAGTTGTGCAAGTCGCTCAAGCTACGCAAGCCAGTCAAGCTACACAAGTATCTCAAGCCACACAAGCTGCTCAAATTGTACAAGCATTCCAACAAGCCCATGCTCAAGCCTGAGCCCAATATCTAGCCCAAAAATTGCAAGCACAAGCACAATACGAAGCACGATTACAAGAAGCCCAACAAGAAGCATATCAACAAGCCTTGCAAGATTATCAAGTACAAAAAAAATCCCAACAACAAGCGTTGTTGGCACAACAACAGCAAGCCCAACAACAAGCCTTGTTGGTGCAAGAACAACATGGAAAACAATAAGCCTTGTTGGTGGAACAAGAAAATGACCAAAAACAAATGTTGTTGGCTCAACAGAAAATGCAAACATTACTTTCTCAACAAAGCTTACAACTAATTTCCACCAACATTCCACCCGTGAATCCAACACCTCAAAACGTGTTCACCCCACCTCCTAATCTGCAAGGTGATGTGAAAGCACAAATAAAATTTCTCTTTCATCAAGTGCTTGGTCTTGAATCAGGAAAAACAACAAGGGCACCCAACAATTTGTGTTCATATCCTTTCGAGAGGAGCTTAGCAATGGTACCATTCTCGTAGGGATTCAAAATCCCCAAATTTGACAAATATCGTGGTATAGGGAGCCATGAAGATCACATCAGGGAGTTCTAGGTGCATTGTATGGAAGTTGCATAAAATGACACTTATATAATGCAGTTGTTTCCTCGAAGCCTGGTCGGTGCCACCATGGAGTGGTTCTCTCACTTGCCTACTAGCATCAGAAAATTCTAAGAAATCAAAGCTACATTCCTCCAAAATTATGCATTCAACATTTGCGTGGATGTTAGTTTAGAGGAATTATCAACACTCAAACAAGGAAAGGGGGAATCATTCACCTCCTTGCTACAATGATGGCGATCCAATAAAAATCTGAGAAAATGGGCCATGCCAAAGGAACAACAAGTTTGCACTATCATTGTTAATCTGGACAAGACCTTGGCATTTTATCTAAAGATGCAATACATCACTACATACAACTAATTGATCCGCAAGGTGGTCAACATCGAAAGGGCCCTTATAATACAAGGGGGCACACCTACATATCCTAAACACCAAGATAGTCGCCCATCCTCTAGCTACAATGATAAACCTCACAGATGGGTGAAAAATAGGAATGTGACCAATGATGGAGTGTTCGATGCTAAGGTCATCATCAGTGCTCCCAAGCATAATTTACAAACACATCATCAACTACATAACAATAATCACAACAAAGTGAAAACCAATGCGGTAACCCAACAACCACCCCCTAATCATGTCAACAATCTCAATAATCAAGGAGGACCACCTCCATGGAATAGGTATCCCCCCAAGAGGAAATTCATAGCCCTTGGGGAATCCATCAAATCCATCATGAAGAAGCTAGTTAATGAGAACCTCATCAAAGTCCCCACCCATGATAATTACCAAGAGCCCCAAGTAAAACCACCTTGGTATAATGAAAATTTCCTGTGTGATTATCATAAGCTCAAGGGACATACGACTGCCAACTGCATGAAACTACAAAATATCATCAAAGATCTCATTGATGATAAGATAATAAATGTTGAGCAAGTAGCTGGAAATCAAGATCTAAAAATAAACACAAATATGATGCCCAATCACAATTTGGGAAACGATAAAGGTAAGTGGAAAATTGGCAAAGTGAACCATGTATACGAAGGATTTGTTACATGCCTTGATGAATTTGTCACTATCGTTAGTATCAAAGAAGCCAATGTTGATTGTGGAGTCACCACACATGGTCTCAAGGTCACCATTTCTGGGGCATCACAGCCATCTAAGACCCCCACCTCAAATAAAAAATCCATCCCTAATGATTACAACATCCTTGACCAGTTAAAAAGAACCTCTTCTCAGATCTCCATCATGGAGTTACTGAATATTTCAGCCACCCACAAGGAAATACTTGAGGAAGCACTGGCTTCATCCACTATCTCTACCTACCTTGATACAAAGCAATTCCAAGCTATGGTTGGTAACATCATCACTCCAAATATCCTCACATTTTCTGACCAAGACTTCCCTGCCTAGTCATCTCACAATCGTGCATTAAACCTCAAAGTCCTTGTTCACAAAAATAAGGTCAAAAGGGTCTTGGTGGATAGAGGTGTAGGCCTCAACATTTTTTCACTCAAGCTTATCAACAATCTAGGAATCTCTGAATATTCTATTGAAAAAGGTAAGGGTATCACAATCAGAGCTTATGACAATCAAGAATGAGTATCCCAAGGCACTGTTCAACTCCCTATCAAAGTAAGGCCAGTTGTCATGGAAACTACTTGTCAAGATCTTGACATTGACCTACCCTATAACATCCTCCTGGGGCACCCATGAATTTATGGGATACAAGAAGTTGCATGAAAATTCCATCAATGCGTCAAGTTTTCATACCACGATGAAGAGGTCACAATTCTTGGTGATCTTGAGCCTTTCACCTACTACAAGAGCCTGGAATCCAAGTAATATAAAGTTCCCCAAGTCTTGAAGAATGATGAAGGCCCATCAACCTCATATATCGACCCATCCAACATTGCTTCCACTTTTGGGACAAAGACACCCTCGATTCCTGACATATCTAAAATCAAGCTTATGACCCAAGATAATGGGTGTGGGGATTATAAGATGAAGAAGAATTATTTTTTCGTAGGAGAGTTACCTCAATCTCCTAGGACACATGGATGACCTCAATCAGTCAAAACACCTTCCCACACTTTTAGGGAAGACCCTTCTAGATTCTGATGTTGGGGGATCTAAGTCAGGAAACCATGGATGAAAGAAACATTTCAAGCTCACTATACCAAGATAAAAGGCCTGTGCCTAATATTCCCATGGATGAGAGAAGCAAGGGGCTACAAATGATTCTTGTTATGGACTACAATAGAAATGAGAGCCTTGGAAGGAACAACAATGGCCAGCTGGAGCCCATCATTGTTGAGAAATGAATGAAAAATCTTAGCTTTGGGTGTACCCCTCTGAGTATAACCATACATGGCTAAAGTCCCTTTGTTAGAGTAGTCATGACTCCCCCTCAGGTAAGAATAGCCGCCCTTCAGCTACTCATATCTGTAGGTCTACCCTTAGATAACTTCACTTTTGACATCATTGATGTGTGTAGTAGTAGCAATGATGAGGATACCATAGCCGGCTTACCCATGCTTTTTGAATATTCATACCTCCTCATGATTATTACCCTATCCTTTGATTTGGCACAACAAACCCACAAGATAAACCTAGTCTACCCCCAGCTCATCGATTATGAGTAATCAGGACCACCGATTTTGGACACGTTTGAAAATAATGAGGGAATATAAGAGTTCATGGGATTAAAAGATATAGTACCATGTGGAGATCATAAGGATATATTTGAAATTACACTTGACACTCAAGCCTATTACGAGGAGACGATTTAATCCTTCAATCGCAAAAGTAAGAGACTGAGAACAAGTTCAAGGTCTTTGATTGAACATCACACAGTGGCACTCTCTAACCATAAAATAGTAAAAATAAGGACACATCCAATGGTGAAAACCTCTCTGAGGTGCCGAAGGATGAAGGATTCAATCTTCCCTCACTACAATCCATCAAGAAAAATCATCAATCCTAGTAAAGCAATGCAATCCCATCAACCTAGGAACAGAGGAGTTACCACACATAACCTTCTATGTTGAATTACTTATCACAGAAGAACAAGAACTCTTAGCTACATTCTTGAAGGAAAGAAAAGTAAACTTTGCATAGGATTATGCTGACATGCTTGGGATTGATCTGAAGGTAATAGTTCATCACTTAACTGTTTATCTTACAGAAAAACCTATGAGACAAAAGCTCAGAAAGATGCATCCCCAAATAGCCTTGCTAGTCAAAGTGGAATTTTAGAAACTCTTCGATGTCAGTTTCATATGCCCGATTGATTATCCAGAATGGGTGTCAAATTTTGTGCCAATTTCAAATCCGAATGGGGGAATCCGCATCTACACCAATTTCAGAGACTTAAACAAAGCATGTCACAAGGATGATTTTCCATTACCAAACATTGACATGATAGTGGATATGATGACCAAACATGAGATGCTATCACTAATGGATGGGTTTTATAGATAGAATTAGATCATGATAGAAAAGGAGGATGGACACAAGAAAAAATTCACATGTCCGTGGGGAACGTACTACTGGAATATGATGCCATTTGGGCTAAAGAATGCAGGAGCAACTTATCAGAGAGCCATTCCATTGATCTTTCATGACATGATTCATAAGATGGTGGAAGATTACATGGATGACATTAGCTAAATCAAGGAAAAGACAATACCACATAGCAGCTTTGAGTTCTATTTTTGATAGGTTAGAAAAGTACAAGGTCTACCTCAACCCAAAGAAGTGTGTCTTCAGAGTGCAATCAGGCAAGCTCCTAGGGTATATCGTGTGTATGAGATGAATTGAAATAGATCCCGCCAAAGACAAGGAAATCCTTGAAATGGAAGCACCCAGGACACTAAAGTAGCTAAGGGGTCTATAGGGAAGACTTAAGTCTATGCATAGATTCATAGCACAGTTGTAGACAAAAAAACCCATATTATCATCTACTCCACAAAGGGGTGGCATACAAATGGGATGAAAAATGTGACCAAGAATTCAACAAAATCAAGGAATACGTACTCACACCACCAATTCTAGGCAAACCATTGATCTTATACATTTCAGTAACAACAATAGCTCTTGGTGCTCTCTTAGCTTAGCATGAATAAAATGGAAGGGAGAGAGAAATATATTACATCAACAGAACTATGGAAGGGAATGAGCTAAATTACACAACTTTTCAAAAATCATGTCTAGCAGTCATATTTATAGCTCAAAAGTTTAGACATTACATTTTGGCACATCATATCAAGCTAATCACAAAATAGACCCACTCAAATACCTACGATGGACAACTAAGTGGGTTATCATCCTAATAGAGCATGATATTGAATATGTAGAGTGCAAGGCCATCAAGGGGGAAGGAATTGCAGAACAACTAGTAGAAGCACTGATTTATGCGGATAATCCATTGGTATCATAGTTCTCCAATGAATCCATCTTCAACATAAAACTAGAAGACCACTAGAACTTGTACTTTGATGGTCTCACACACAACATGGGTCAAGTGATGGAATCTTCTTCATAATGTGACAAGGTGATTGCATACCCAAATCTTATAAGTTGTCCTTTTCCTACACAAACAACATCTCCAAATATGAGGCTCTCATTATAGGATTAAGAATTGATGCACAATGGAGGATTATGGAACTCAAGATCTATGGAAATTTGCAGCTTATGATCAATCAGGTCAATGGTGAATACCAAACAAAGGAGAAGGAGCTAAATCCATACAAAAAACTCATGGAGAGCCTCAAAGAATACTTAATTGATGTCACCTTTGAGTAGATACCAAGAGATAACAATAGGGTAGTAGATGCTATGGCCACAATCAAATCACTCTTGGAAATCCAACATAACGTCTCAAAGTAGGACTTCCTTGTAGAGGAGCTTCTCATACCAGCATTCGATGTACCAGAGTTTGAATTTGTGTGTGAACTCATTGGTCCCGGTGATCCCTGGTACCATGAAATTTACACCTACTTGAGAATAGGAGTCTTGCCCGTTGATATAACCCCAAACCTTAAATGAGATTTTGTCAAAAATTCTTAATGTTTCCTTATCCTAGGAGAAAATCTCTATCATAGGAGCATAAAGGGAACCCTATTACATTGCCTAAATACTGAGTAAGCCCTGACTGCTTTAATTGAGGTACATAACAACATTTGTGGTTCACACTCAAGTGGTATGACTTTGGCTAAGAAAATGTTGAGGATAAGATACTATTGGCCCACAATAGAAAGAGATGCACATGACTTTTTCATAAGATGTTTGTAGTGTCAGCATCATGGGGACCTTATCCATGCACCAGGTCAGGAGATTCATCCCATTGTTACACCTTAGCCCTTTTCTTAGTGGAGGCTCGATCTTATCGGTAAAATCACCCCCACCTCATCCAATGGCCATAAATTCATCATCACCACTAGGATGTAATTTACCAAGTGGGTCGAAGCCATTCCCATGACCTACATAACTGGAAAGTAGATATCTAAGTTAATCCTCAACTACCTCATTTTTTGATATGGTGTCCCCCAAGCTATTATCTTAGATAATGGGACACCTTTCAAGACTTAGGAGGTCCATGACCTTTGCCAAAAATTCAACATCCAACATTTCTTTTCCACTCCATATTATCCCAAAGGAAATGGTCAAGTAGAAGCCACCAACAAAACCATTTTGAAAATCCTTAAGAAAATAGTCAATGACGTTGGTCTCGACTCACATTTGTAGCTAAATCCCACCTTATGGGCCTACCACACTAGAATATTCACACCAATAGGTGCCACCCCATTCTCCTTGGTCTACAAAATCAGAAGCCATCCTCCCAATCAAGATCAAGCTCTCGTCCCAGAGGATATCACTGCAAAATCTCATCACAGATGGGGAATACCGGGTCTCTTGGCTGATGAGATAGAACTATTGGTTCACGACACATGAATTCCCTAAATCACATACAAGTATATTAAAATCGCTTCAAACATAGTTACAACAAGAAAATCAGAAGTTGAACCTTTCAAGTTGGTGAGCTAGTACTCAAGGAGAACCAAAAGAACATGGTAAACCCAGAAAGTAATGGAAAATTTGAGCCCAACTGGTTGGGACCATTTGTCATCATGGCAAGATTTAAATTAGGGGCATATCAGTTATCAACATCGAAAGGTTAACCTCTACAAGAGCCCATGAACAACTCCCATCTCAAAAAAAATTATGCCTAAAATATTTCAAGGTATAGAACCAAAAAGTACAAAATAATTAGAAAATGTCCTAAAAAAATGGTCACCCTAATGAAAACCTGGTAAACACGCATTTGGTAACAACAAAAAAATATTAAAAAATATAAAAATACACAAAAAATTAGAATAAGGATTGAAAAAAGTAAAGAAAAAAATAATCCTCTAGTGAAAACCACTTCGGTAGCGCTTTGGAGAAGTACCTTGGTGAAAACTTGGGAAACAGGCACCAAGCGTAAATAAAGCACTCTCCATCCACTGGGATCTTCATGGCTTAATTTTCACACTCGCTTATCCAATACATCTTACCATTCATTCATCATTAATCTTCCAATCATCCATCAATTCGCATCCATATCTTAATCTTATGTTCGTATCATGTTCCACCCTAGTACTAATTGGCATATTCCTAAGGTCAGTTTTTTCCTTCCTTTATCGAAGTATTCTATCACATCATGCTAGGGGTATGTTCCTATATTGACATCAAATTAGATTCATGTATATTCTTGTGAGCTTCCTTAAAATCAAAAATCCAAAAACATTCAAAAAATCCATCAAAAATCCAAAAACATCCAAATCATATCAAAATCCTAAAACATGTCAAAATCAAAAAAATCTATAAATCATGTCAATAAAGTCATCCAACTGAACTACGTCATCTCTGATCTTGAACATAGGTAGAGTTGATCTATGATCATCCCCCGAGAAATTTTAGGTCAGTCCTTTAAGCATTTGTCACAATAAAATGACAATCCATTTGCCCATATATCTCATCAATAATTTGTTGGGGATACAGATATGGTTCTATCATCAAGATATGCATCTAAGACAATAGTGCCTTAGTGATTTCAATCCAAAATCACAAAAAAGATACAACCAACTATACCATAAAGTGCAAATAAGCATAGTTGATCCTCCATTGATCCTACTAAGGAAAATGAATGCAAACAACTAACAAATTCAACACAGAAAGAAACCCATGAAAGACAAAACATGAACACACAAATATACGTGGGGAAAACCTTTTCAAGTAAAAAATCCCACCTCCAAAACATTCAGCTCTCATGTATTATTCAGTAACTAAAATGGTTACAATATAAGATAAGAGCTATGATCTTCAGGATGTTACATCTTGTTCATCTTGGAGAAAGATACACACAACACAAAACCAGAATCTCACACAGTTACAATGTCATCATGACATACTATAGAGATTCCCTTCACCTTCTCTTAGACAACTATCACAACCACCCTCATGGCCAACCTAGCCTCATGGCCTCACAAGTTTACTTCTCAACGCATTTGAGAGACTAAGTGTTCACCATTCAAAACTACTCAAACACTCCCTCACTATCAACGGCTCATACTCAAACATCATAGTCCTTCCTACAAGAGCATAACCATTCCCTCATAACGTGCATCGCTTCTTTTGCTATATCGAGCCACACAACATTAACACTGGTTGTAGACATGTCTGTCAACATCCATTCAATAATGCAGCTCAATCGCACTCAGAAAAAATCCATACGGCCAATCAGATCATAAAGATCTTCCATGTGTCACCAAACCATTTGTCTATCGCTTCTGATAGTCGGTCTAGCTCGGTCAACCGAGCTCCAAGCTCACCCAAGCTCTTACTGCGTTACCGCAACCCCAACTGAACCACCTCACAGTATGGCGGTAAGCCATCCGGGCTTGCACCCTAACACCACCGAGCTCAAACACATGTCACGGTATGGCAGTGAGCTCGCCCGAGCTCACCTCGCCATTTACCACACTACTGCAGCCCAGACCGACTAGCCTCATGGTATGGCTGTAAGCCATTCGAGCTCCAACCTTTCCTTGCCTTTGGCCAACCAAGAGCTACCAACTTGCCATGTGTTGCCCTGCCATTCGCCATCTATTCTGACACCAAGTCCAACTCAGTCAAACTTGACCCGAGCTCAATCGAGCTCCTACCACGCTACTGCAACCCTGTTGGCCCCACCTCATGGTATGGAGGTAAGTGCCTTGAGCTCACCACCAAACTCCACCATGCTACCACTAGGCTTGACTTTGCCCATCATGGTAACTGCAAGCTAGGCCACTAGCGATCTTATCGCAGTTAGCCAAAACGTTGGCCGCGGTATGGCGGTAATCACCAGACCCGACTGTAGGCAGTCTCACCGCGCTACCGCGGTGAGTCAACCCACCCCCTACAGTATGGCAATAATTGCCAGGGCCACCACTAGCAGTCTCACCGCAAAGACCGTAGTGAGAGGGACCACTGCCAATGGTATGGCAGTACCTAGTGAGCCAGACCGCTAGCGGCCTTACTGCGCTACCACGGTGAGAGAACTCACCGTGTGTGGTAAGGTGGTAACTGCTAGTGCAAGATGCAAGTGACCTTACCATGTTATCATGGTGAGAGAACTCACCACATGCGATAAGGCGGTAACAGCCAGATAGAAACTGCCAAGAACAAGCCAAGCCGCTGCCATAAAGGCAAGAACAAGGAGAAAACTACCAAGGCTGATGGAATAACAAGCTAGAAAGCTAAGGAAAATTCCAACAAACTCCCACTTGACGTGAGCTTTTAGGCATCCTCTAGACATCCGAACCAAGACCAATAAACATGCTTCCATGCTCCAACCAAGACCTCTACAATGACATCAAAAAATGTCCACCATCTCAGACACTAGCTGCAAACACAGGAACACGCCAAGGTGAAAAAGCACCAGTCTTAGGAACGAAAAAAATTGATCCCCCAAGCGGCAAAGGAAAAACAACAGCAAACAACAAGGCACCAAGCAAACCATCTCTAGAACAAGAAACCAACCAGTTAGAATAGTAACCATAAACTGACTGCCCTCCATCCAACTGATCAAACGACGTGATTGAAAACTAGCACCCATAGCTCGTGTTGAAACATCCAACCACCCATACCTTAAAGGTATGACAACTAGCAACAAACTCATGCCATCATAGAAACCTACCCATCTCAACAATAAACAAGCACCCTGTGTCAACGAGTCATAGACCAAACACATCCAGGTACTCCCACTACGACGGCACTATCCAGATGAGTGCAAACAAAGCACCATCACAAATGATCCAGGCATACCAAGTCCGCTAAACCCTACATATTAAAGAAGTAACCATGTAATTCCAAGGAAAGACCACTCTGATCTGTAACACCTGCAACCACCTACTGCAAGAATTGTTTCTCTCAACTATCTTCCACAGTTCTGCCAAACTCCTCCAAACCTGACTGAAGAAAGAAGCACAGGCACCAGTGTGTCATCACCCAAGTGACAACACATGACCAAAAAATATGACCAACTTGGCACCACAAAGCCACCCACATATGAATTCAAAAGAACAATCAGGATGAACAAGACCAGATTAGAGAGAAACTGCAAATCAAAAAACATGCCCTTCTACAAAAACTTCAATATGCAAGTTGTGACAAGTATGATCTTCTCCACATCCCAAAGGAACAGCCTTAACAACATCCAACAACACCATGGATGTAAGCATCAAAAAGATCACACTAAACCCATATAACCATCTCCTACCAGTTCTAGAGAGAACAAGGAGATACACAATGTTGTCCATCTTCCATTATGAATCCTCTAGAATCTAAACCAACTCAAAATTCATATCCATGAAAGATAAAACATAAAACACAACTGAAAGATATAATGGGCAAATACCTTTCAAAGTGACACTACTGGCGAGCACACCAAGGAGAAAAGAAAACATGCTCGTCCAAGATAAACAAGCCAAAATGACTTACTCAGGAGCATTCTCCTTCAAGGTCTCTATTGAATTCACATTCAACCAAGGTGCAGGATTCTCAAACTTTTAGCTATAACAACAATATTCATAAGAATCTCAGCCTCACCTTATTCTCCATGCATCCATGAGTATCAGTAAATTGCCATCTCATGCTGAATTCAATCTGCAATACTATAGCAACCATGAAGTCCACCAGCATATGACTAATGCACTCAAAACATAGAGAACACCTAGACCACTGTGAAAGCTCCAAACCTAGAATAGGAACTTATCAGGACACCATGATCTTCACATCGCCATAGGAGATACCATGCTTCAAGTGAAATGTCCATGGTCTTCAAGAGCTAATGCAGCATGCCAAAAAACTCTAAACCACAAGCAAGAGTATACCATGACATAAAGAAAACAAACTCTAAACCAACATCACCTGTCAAGCACCACCAGCATCTTAGCCAAAAAAAATAATGTCTTCCATAGATTCAAGATGTTGCACACCTTCAAATGGTGAACATGCAGATGCAAAATCTACAACACCAAAGAAGACCATTCACCACCAAATGATGAATCCATAGTCACTGCTAAAGCTCCCACTGAACTATGAAACTGAGTTCTCCAAGCACCATGACTGACCACCCCATCACTATCAAAAGATTACACTATTCCAGTGTATCTAGCTCTTCATGACATCGTGATGCACATGATTTAGGTTCCCATAACTGACTATTTAGGTACTTCAATGCCATTCATCCTCTCATCTCAAAACAACCACGCTAATGCACAAGTGGCCACATACAAGGTCAGCTAACAGATATGCACTACATAGTTACAACCTCGTGGATATAGGCAGTCCACTTACGAGTTGTCTCACATCAAACATGTAGGTAAGGACATCCCATAACATTGCACAACTCATGGATGCAACCAAATGTAAACCCTGCAAATCTATCATCACACTAGAGACTGCAAAACTGAGATCTCAAAAAGAACAGCCATGTAGACACCCATGACTCAAACACCAGATCAAAAACCATATCTGCTTTTCCACTTACATCCACCACTCAAGCACCATAGTCTAGGAAACCAAAAATCATACCACAAGAATATTGAAAGAGAAAAACATACCAACACTCCCATGTAGAGAAGACATCACACCTCCTCAAACCATGTTGAACTATAGCTATATCATCCAATAACACCCCAAACTAGGATCTGAAAAATAGTAGATAGCAGCTCCACACAAAACACAAGTTTTCCTTGACCATGTAAAACCTGCAAAACCACAGTGTTTCCAAATCACCCACACATCTCCATATTCACTACTCATCTAGAAGACTCGGGAGTCTACACACAACCATCATAGTTAACCAAAACAATGAAAGAAACATGAAAATGCGTCATAGACTTTTAGGAAAATATATACAAAACCGTCAGAGCCAAGGACAAGAATCTGAAACCATGCAAGTGCAAGACACAGGCACATAGGAACAATAGGTCCATTTCAAACCAGCTCAAAGACCACAGTCATGCACAAGAAAAAGAGAGAGCCAGGCTATCCAAAAGTTACAGAACACCAATGTCACTTCATAGCCTCCATGCAATCAAAGCACCAGAGAAACTGCCTTCTGTGCTAAGTCAGAAAACACCCAGCACAAGCACAACACTTCATAGCTGATCAGTAGCCAAAGCAAGTACATACCACCAGGGAGCCTCTCACACAGACACCCAGTATGAACACCATGCTTCGCTGTAACACAACCACAAGTACATCTCATGCCCTTTGCATTAGGGACTTTGCTACGAGCCAGAAGCCACAGACCATGTTGCCACAACATGACCAACTCTAGTCATCTCCAACTTCTTTCAAACTGTGTGTTGAATCAATGAAGCATGCACTTCCACTCAACGAAGGATCAATCACCAACAAACTAAAAAATCAACATAGGAGAAATACCTAGAATTTCAGCAAAACATGCTATGATACCACTTGTCCGTATCATGAGCAACAAGCTACTAGCTCTGATACCACTTGTTGGGGATACAGATACGGTTTTGTCATCAAGATATGCATCTAAGACAACAGTGCCTTAGTGATTTCAATCCAAAATCACAAAAGAGACACAACCAACTATGCCAGGCTAAGAAATTGACACAGGAGAAATACCTAGAACTTTAGCAAAACATGTTATGATACCACTTGTTGGTATCACGGGCAACAAGCTACTAGCTCTGATACCACTTGTTGGGGATATGGATACGGTTCTGTCATCGAGATGTGCATCTAAGACAATAGTGCCTTAGTGATTTCAATCCAAAATCACAAAAAAGACACAACCAACTGTACCATAAAGTGGAAACAGGCATAGTTGATCCCCCATTGATCCTACTGAGAAAAATGAATGCAAACAACTAACAGATTCAACACATAAAGAAACCCATGAAAGACAAAACATGAACACACAGATATACATGGGGAAAACCTTTTTAGGTAAAAAACCCCACCTCCAAAACATTCAACTGTCATGTATTATTCAGTAACTAAAATGGTTACAATACAAGATCAGAGCTATGCTCTTTAGGATGTTTCATCTTGTTCATCTTGGAGAAAGATACAGGCAACACAAAACTAGAATCTCACACAGTTACAATGTCCTCATGACATATTATGTAGATTCCCTTCAGCTCCTCTTAGACAACTGTCACAACCAGCCTCATGGCTAGCCCAACCTCATGGACTCACAAGTTTACTTCTCAATGCATTTGAGAGACTAAGTGTTCACCATTCAAAACTGCTCGAACACTCCCTCACTATCACTAACTCATACTGGAACATCATAGTCCTTCCTGCAAGAGAACGACCATTCCCTGATAATATGCATCGCTTCTTTTGTTGCATCGAGCCACACAACATTAACACTAGTCATAGACATAATTGTCAACCTTCATTCAATAATGAAATTCAATCGCAACAGAAAAAATCCATACAGCCAATCAAATCATAAAGTTCTTCCACATGTCGCCAAACCATTCACCTATCACTTCTGACAGTCTGTCTAGCTCAGTCAAGCTCGGTCCAGCTCAGTCAGCTGACCTTCGAGCTCACTCGAGCTCTTACTATGTTACCGCAGCCCCAACCGAACCACCTCGTGGTATGGTGGTAAGCCATCCGGGCTCGCACCTTGACACCACCACGCTACCGCATCAAGCTCAAACACATGTCATGATATGGTGGTGAGCTTGCCTGAGTTGATGTCACCAATTACCATACTACCACAGCTCAGACCGACTAGCCTCACAGTATGGTGATAAGCCATTTGAGTTCCGAACTTTCCTTGACTTTGGCCACACAAGGCTGCTAACCTGCCATGTGTTGCCCTGCCATTCGCCATCTATTCTGACACCGAGTCCAACTCAGTCAAACTTGACCACACTACCACAACCTTGTTGGCCCCACCTTGTAGTATGGCGGTAAGCACCTCGAGCTCACCACTAAAATCCACCGCCCTACCACTGGGCTTGACTTTTCCCATCGCGGTATGGCAATAACCGCCAGTGAGGCCGTTGGCGGTCTTATCACGGCCACTGTAGTTAGCTAGAACACTAGTTGCGGTATGGAGATAATCGCCAGCTAGGCCACTGGTGATCTTACCATGGCCACCACGGTTAGCCAGAACGCTGGCCGCGGTATGGCTATAATCGCCGGACCCGACCATAGGCGATCTCACCACGCTACTGCGATGAGTCGAACCACCCCTTGCGGTATGGTAGAAACTACCAGGGCCACTGCTAGCAGTCTCACCGTGAACATCATGGTGAGAGGGACCACTACCAGTGATATGGTGATACCCACCAAGCTAGACCATTGGCGGCCTTACCGCGCTACCACGGTGAGAGAACTCACCATGCATGGTAAGGCAGTAACCGCCTGTGTAAGTTGCAAGCAACCTTACCGCATTACCGCGGTGAGAGAACTCACCGCGTGTGGTAAGGCGATAACTGCTAGATAGAAACCGCCAAGAACAAGCCAAGACATTGTGGTAAAGGCTAGAACAAGGAGAAAACCGCCAAGGCCAATGGAGTAACAAGCCAAAAAGCTAAGGAAAATTCCAACATAATCAATTTTGTTGTTAGTAAAACTATGTGGTCTCTGTGTGTATAATGTAGGCAAGGCTAATCTTTCGATCATCTCCCAAGACCCCTAGGATAGGTCTTTAAGTTAGTCTCTTGGTTAAATTTCGAAAAAACCAAAAATAAACATTGAAAAATCCTTCAAAATCCCAAAAATAGCCTCATAACATTTCAAAATACCAAAAACATCCAAATATTTGAGAAAACCCAAAATGATCCATCTATCTTATCTCGCTCTCACTTACAATAATCACCTCTCATAAAAAAATAAATCATCTTCACCCTTTGGTAAGTCAGTCAGAAGCAACTCTAGCAGGTTTTAAAGTGAAAACACCTAATTGTCAAAGTCTCAAGTCTAGGTCAGTAAGCAAGCAAGTTGATCTACTTGAAGTATCAATAGATTATCATCCAATCAGTATCATCATCACCTAATCACAACATGTCCTAGGATGCATCCTTCCCACAATGGATATCAAAATCAGGCATCACCATAGTTTAGTCTTGGCTAGCGATATGAAGAACATTAACTTGTTTATTTACTTTATCTTGGTCTTTTTGGATTATCTTATTTTGTGCTCATTCTAAGGACCTCTCGATGATGCCTAATCAAAAGGTTCAGAGAGAAAGGAATGAGGCTACAATAATTATCTTTTTATCTACTGTTGTGAACCCCTAAACCTACAATTGCACAAGAACAATAAACAAATTAGGATGTTAGATCAAAATGCAAAAAATAATGAAGGATTCCCCATGAAATCCATTTGCTAAAACTTAAACTAGGAAAATGAAGAAAAAACTAAATAAATGCAAAGAAATCCTATTTAAGTGAGAAAACTAGTGATCCCATTGGGGAATTGGTGCCAATTGAATGTTCAAATTGGCCCTTCCCCAACTCTTAAATTGCAAATGTTGAAGTGTGTAGATTGATCAAATCTCCATGATGAGATTTGAGCACAACCTAGCTAAGAATTGTGAAAATGATGAAGTATGGAGTGATGTGCACAAAATTGGCTCTCAATGTTATGAGAGTAACTTTGCATGAAATTGTGGATGATGATGAAGTTGAGTATAGTAAGTCTACCCAAATTGTGGATGCTAGAATGAGAGGAAGAGTCTCTCATTTATAGATTTCCAAAATGGAAGAGAGAGTGAAATTGAGAAATGTGGGATAAAATATAATCCAATGGCATTGTGCCACTTGTCCACATGTGATTGGAGGAGGAATGAGCACATTTTGGTCAAGTGCATGATAAATGTTATGAGATTCAAATTTTAAATTTGAATGTGACATGATGAAGGGAGAAATAAATGGAGTTAATGTCACTTGGATCAATGCACAAGGACATGTAAGAGGAGTGAATGCTTTGTTGGAAGTACCCAGCCCATTTGAATTTGAATTCAAATTTGAGGGAATATTCCCCTTTTATGCCATATGAGGGAAAATAGGAGATTTAATAAATCAAAGTAATTGATTTATTGTGCAAGTTTCATTCTCTAGAGGATGTGACATAGAGTAAGATTAAATTAATCACAAATTAATTAATTTAAAGAGAGATTAGGGGATGTGACAACTTTGACTTGAATTTATGTGTTAATTTAAATCAAGAATTGAGAAGAAAGAGTTCAATTAAATAAATGATTTAATTTATTTAACTAAAGGGGATAATGTTAGATTAAATCAAATAAGGTTTAATTTATTCAATTTAATGGGAAGACTTTAGGGATCTAATTAAATAAGATGAATTATTTAATTAAAGAGGGATTACATAAATAATTAAATAAAATTGATTTATTTAATTAATAGGAGATCATGAATTATCTAGATAAAGTTGATTTATTTAATTAAGAGATGCAGAGTGATGAATTTAATCAAATACAAATTATTCAATTAAATTATTAGCAAAGGAGATGATTCAAGATGAAATGGTGTTAGTAAATCAGGCTCTAGTGTGTCGGATCGAATTGTACATTTTCCATGTCTACATTTTTTCCCTCTTTGAGCAATGTACTTGTTGCATTCATTCAAAGAATAAACTGTTGTGATCAAAGTTCAATTTTTTTCTTTTTTTTAAATGCCCCACTATTGCCCCAACAGAAGGATTATGTCGGTATACTACCCCCTCAAGAGATCGGGCGGAAATGCTATTTTTCCAATCGATATCATGATAAAATGTGAGAGGTGTGGTTCTATTGATGAAAGGACGAAAAATAATTCTTTGATGTAGAGAAATTCTGATGATGTATAGACAGTCAATTATCATGGGTAGCCTCATGTATATTTTGATACAACACACCAATTTTATATAAAAATGTTAGTAAAGATAGAAGAAGGATCCACACAAGCCTGTGTTATGTTGAGGATGATGTTGATTTTCTTACCAGGAGTTGGTATTTTCAAAGGGCCAATTACTTTATGTTTGATAACACATGTAGGTACGATGCATCAAGGTATAAAGAACTAGGATGGCATTGTACCTAGTGTGATGGACTTTGACTCGTCAATCAGATAGGAGTATTCTTGTTCACACTTAGTATACATAAACCTTATTCTAGATGTAGTTTAGACATTCTAAACATATTGGGCCAAAACATAGAAAAGCAAGCCTTCCTATGTGGTCAACAAGATACCTAAAACATCCTCCCTACAAACCAAACAAAAGATGCATGGCTAATTTATTTTACAAGTGTCTCACAAGCACAACAAATAAAAAAGATAATGATCATTGCCCCATATCTTTCTCTCTAAACCTATTTTTTTTAGGCATCATCGAGAGGTCCTTAAAATGAGCACAAAATAAGATAAGTCACAAAGACCAAGGAAAAAAGTAAATAGACAAGTTGATGTTCTTTGTACCACTAGCCAAGGCTAAAATACTGCGAGATAATTGATACTTATTTCCATTGTGGGAAGGATACATCCTAGGACATGTTGTGATTAAGGTTTTGGTGGGACTGATAGTGTGATAAGCTATTGATACTCTGAGTAGATCAACTTGCTTGCTTACTGACCTAGACGTGAGACTTTGATGATTAGGTGTTCACTTTTTGAACCTGCTAGACTTGCTTTTGACTGACTCACCAAAGGATGAAGGTGATGATTGATTTATTAGGAATGAGATGATTTCAGGTGAAAGTGAGATGAGATAAAAGCACCACTTTGGTTTTTTCAAATATTTTGAGGTTGTTTTTGGTATTTTTGAGATGTTTTACAATTTTTTTTGGATTTTGTGTCTCAGGGGTCGATCAAGGATGGCCTTGCCTATGTTTAAGCTCAGAGATGACGTAGTTCAAACTGATGATAGACTTGACTCAATGATGAGATAGATGGGCAAACAGATTGCCATTTTATTGTGATGTGCTCCTAAGGATTGACCTAAGATGTCTCGAGGGATGATCAAAGATCAAACTTGCTTATTTTCAAGCTTAGAGATGATGTAGTTCGGACAAGGTGGAATACTGACAAGACTCTATTTTTTTATTTTTCAGATTTTGACATGTTTTTGGATTTTTGAATGATTTGGATGATTTGGATGCAGATATGTGATGATATCAGTGTTCTGTTTTGGGATTTTTTTGAAAACCAAGCTTAATGTTGATCGATTGAATTGATGGATTGATAGTTTGACTAAGTGTTTTAAGTCAAACAAAAGTGATAATGCACTTATAAATTCCAGGAAGTTGTGTTATCCTAGATAAAACTTGTACATAAGAGGATGATTTGACTAAGTGTGTTAAGTCAAACAAGTTGATGATGGATTGGATAATTTGACTAAGTGTGTTAAGTCAAATAAGATGATAATGCACTTGTAAACTCTAAGAAGTTGTGTTATCCTAGAGTAAACTTGTGAACAAGAGGGTAGTTTGACTAAGTGTTTTAAGTCAAAAAAGGTGTTATTGATTGGATTCGATTGATCAAGATTGATGAAGCTTGATTTGGAACAAAATTGTTTTGATGATTTAATGTTACGTTGACGTATACATTAGATGCAACTAATATTAATTGTTTTGGATTGATGTTTGATGAAAGATAAATCTTGATAAGGAACATTGTCTTGTCAAAATATGCCATGGGCTAGTGATTTGGATTTTTGGATCACACATTCTTGACCAATTTGATTTCATGTTTGCAAATGTTCGAATCACCACATAAGTTGGAGGATATATATCAAGATTTATTCTCGAAGCAAGATGTAAATATCTGCCCCCAGTGTCTAGCAATGTTTGAAAGGCCATGGGTAGATTCTTGGATGAATGGATATGGATTATCTTTTGATAAGATAAGCGTATTCAACTAGAGGATTCTCATTCAGATAATGTTGTAAGGCTCAGATAATGTTGGATTGGATAGGATCAATGAAAATGACCCATGTCAAGATGTTTACCATAAGCAAGTGTAAAGTGTGCACCAAACTTGGTCAAGATCAAGATAATTTGGAGTATGGATGCAAATGGATGAAAATAGATTGGATAAATGGTTCATGGATGAATGGATTTATTATGGATGGAATTTTGGCTTTATTGTGGATGTGATAAGATACTTTATTGTGGATTCCTGTTTGCCAGGTTTTTATTTTTTTTATCTTTTTGTAATTTTTGAGATATTTTAAGCTCATGCTTAGCCACCTGGTGGTGCTAAAGTAGATTATTTTGTCATAATGTGCCATCTATATCCTATTTGAATAAGTTTCATTGCCAATATACGTGCACTTAAATGCAAATTTTGAGATTCCTGATCTGCTTTGCTGATACCGGAGTTAACTTTATCTTTGTGCGCACATCGCGATATAGTGCTTTTTGAATCCTTATGATGAAGGGTCGTCACCAACACATGGTCAATGTAAGAATTGGATATCATGTGTGGAGGCATTTTAGGATTAGGAGATTGATTGGTTGACGGTTTGGAACCTTTGACTCTCGAAACTTGGGAAGATGAGCAATGATGGGTGGATATGGAAGTGTGCATGGAATTAGGACCAACTTCTTGATACACTTTGTACGTCACTTGATAAGCCTAATTTTTCCTTTGTGGACATCTTTGATGTATATTTTACCCTTTTTTATTTTTCCCCATATTTTCTTTGACTAATGGAGTACGATAGGTAGTCTAGGAGCACCTTAAAGGTCTTTTGGAAGATCTTAGCAATTTTGGCTTGTAGGTGGTTCTAGCCAACCACCAAGGTAATAAGGACTATGATGTAAAGTCCCAAGGTAGAATTCATTTTTTTTAGTGGAAAACTTAGGTTGGTTTAGAGCCTTGAGCTTTGGAGAAGCCTTATTGATGAAATTAGGCAAATTTGTCAATGTTGTCTTAGAAATTTGTCCTAAAAGTTAAAAAAAGGCATTAGTGATGCTCTAAGTCCGACCCAAGGCTCTTAGAATGTGGGAGAAAGGTATATAATGTCAAAACAAACCTAATACCTAAGTTGGAAGATTGATTGTACAAATTGAGAATTGAGAAGAAGACTTTGTGACTTGGAAAAGAGCAAGTTTTCATTGAATTTATGTGTTTGAAGCTTTGTCTAGTCAATAATTGATTGAAAAAACTTTTCTGATGCTTTGAGTCTTTTATTTTTGTCATCTACTTTCTGTTTGAAGCATTAGAGTAGCCATTTAATTCAACTGGTTAGTAATTTTGCAAGTTTTTGGTGTTCTTGGTCTCACTGCCGGTTCAGGCCAGTTTTGTAAAAGAGTGATCCCCACTTGAATTCTTGTGGCAAGGCTACCATGGCCACTTGGAATCAAGTAGGGGACTGTTTTCATAGTTTAAATAGAGTTTTTAAAGTCTTGGTTTGCGGTGAAGAGTTGAATTCACCAAACACTAGGCGAGTGCAAGTGCATTCTGACTAGTGCTTTGGAGAGGACAACGGTAAAGAAAAATGATAAATGGATTGGTTTTTTGCCAATCAAGAGTGTGGAAGTTTGGGTATATGTATCCTAGACATGTGTGTGCAAGGAGGAGAGTGGAGGAGGTCATTGAAGCCCTCAAAGAAGGAAAAAGTGCTAAAAACCCTAGAAACCCTTAAAAATAGGGGGTTTGTGGATAGTCACATGTACGGAAACTTGTAGAGCATAATACTTGATAATTAATGGAGCCTTGATATTTAATAGGAAGAATCTGCAAAAAAATTTGGGGGTTGTTAAGACAGTTTGAGAGAAAAGTCAAGAAAACGGGTTCTAGGAGGCCTAAGTGGGGCAAAAGGCTACAAGGCCTAAAATTGGGTTTTTCTTGAAAGCGATGGGTACGAGGTGAAATAATCCAATGAGATGGATCAATGAGGAGTCAAAATAACATAGGGACAACTAGAATTCCCTTCCCTATCCCTGGAGTGGTTAGGACACGTTTGGGTCAGTGTGGATCCCAAGGAAGCTCAGAGGTGGAATGGGAGTAATAGTGAAGAATTTGAAATTGGTGGAGAGTCTTATGTAGTGAGAGGGGTTTAGGAGTGATCCCTAAGTAGGGTAGAGTGGAATACCCTAGGAAGACTAGAGAATAGGTCTTGGGAAGATCAAGAGTGCTCTTGAGGGAATAGGACTCCCCACTAATAGGGATCATCTTTCTTTGTATCTTTTGGTATGCATATGTATTTGATTTTTCCTTCATGGTTCTTAGGTTCTTTTGCTTTGATAATTTTCTTTGTGCTTCGATTCAAATATTTATTTTGATGTTAGTCCCAATTCATGGATGGGGTGATGGGTGGATGAAGATTTATGATGTGGTGATTTGTATCACTGATATGTTTAGATCCCTTAATTATCGAATAACCAAGACCTTGATTCTTAGGATTGCCAATAATCTGTACTGATTCCTGGATACCTTGTTCATGTATGCCTAATCCTCTACCTTGATAATTCATTTGTTGGAACATTTTATGTGCAATAGGATATGATTTACCCTAGAAACAAGGTGCTACTCCTTCTCTACTCTATGGTGGATCTTCAAAGGTGACAACATCTTTATTGATGAGGTAGCTTACCCTAAGAAATTTAAGTGATCCAAGTTTATAAGTCATAGGATCCTCTATCTTTGAGATAACCTCTTGATTGATCTCTTTGGCTTGATCTTGTGAGATATCAGATTTTAATGCTTCTTCAAGAGGTGTTGACGATTCACTATGCTCATAAAATTCTTCTTCATTATTCATTCTTGATATGCTTTCACATGATGTTTTTGATTCACAACTTCTGTAGAAGCCTTCTTCATGACACTTTTCTAATATGTCTCTGCATTTCTCTATATATTGACCATGTGTATAAATGTTAAGAGTAAGAGACACTTGTTCCTTGGTAATCAAGAGTATGAGAATCTTGTTTTGAATGAAGATCATCTACATGTCCATCCAAAGAAAGCATCTTATAGGTAGATGGAGGATTATGTGCTATATGGATATGATCCTTATTTGAAACATCTTATATAGATAGGAGAGTTTCCATTACCTCATTGTAGTATCTTGGATATACAAATTCTTGATCTTGGTTAATGTCGAAACTCCTTTCAACATGCTTTGGATCAAGTTCTTGACATGGATCAATTTCAAAGGATGGATTGTTTACAAGGGATTCTTGGACATCATAATAAGGCATGGGAAGTGGCTCAATATCCTCTTTATCTTTGAGTGGATTTGGATCAAATGTTGAGTTGAGGATCCCTTTAGTATCTATAACCATGAGGTCAAAGGATTTCCATATATCTTGGGAATGACCATTGCTAGTCCCTGGTGAAATATGTTGATCATGCTTTGGAATTTGTTCTTGAGATATGTCCTCTAATTAATTAGGTGATGTAGAGACATTGTCAACATGATCATTGGTGGAAGGATCTTGGTTTATTTCAATAAGATCAAATAACATCAATACTCCTTGAAATAGATCTTTGTAGGAGGGGTCTTGATCATGACTAAAAAATGGCTCTTGATGTATGTTGATTTGATCATCAGATGAGGCAGAAACATCTTCAAGGTGTTCATCAATGGATAGATCTTGATTATTGTTTTCGAAAATTGTGGTGGGAGTTTGTTGCAAGATTTTATGAGGGAGTAATTCATGCTTTTTTTGTTGAGCCAACAATGGTCGTTGTTGGTCTTGTTGTTGTTGTTCCAACAAATATTTTTATTGGGCTTGTTGTTGTGCTACTTGTTGATACACTTGTTGATGGATTGCTTGCAATAGTGCCCGTAATTGTTCTGGCACCTGCCGAGCTTGGTGTTGGGCTTGAGCTTGAGCCTGTGCTTGTTGGGTTACTTGTATAGCTTGTGTAGCTTGAGCGGCTTGTGCAACTTGTTGGTTTTGAAGCATTTTATGATGAGCGGCTTGCAACATGATGGAGAATTATTTTTTCGTGTTGTGTTTTGGTGGTGGTGGCGGTGGATTGGGAATGGTGTTGATTTTTGGGGTTTCTTGAATGATTGTCATCTATTGTTGCGATATCCATGGTGCAACTGGAGGATTTGTTATGATGCTTTGGTTTATGATTGGAGTGTTGCTCAAATTTGATTGATTGATGGATGGTAAAGGGGGAAGGCTCATGCCTTGATTGTTTGGTTGATAGATTTGTAAGTTTTGACTTTGATTTAAATCTACCAAAGGGAAAGGTGTTCCAAAATTTAGATTGGGAAAACTCACAGTTGTTGTACCATTGAGGTTTGTAGGAGATAATGATCCTATGTATGGATTGTACAAACACAAGTTTTGAAAATCAATTAGCATTCTAAGGCTTGGATAGTTTGGTTGACTTGGATTACTCATGATATATGAATCAGGTTTATATTCCATGTTCTTATTGTGTTTTGACCATGATGCATCGTACCTATGTGTATTATCAAACATAAAGTAATTGACCCTTTTAAAATCCCAACTCTTGGTAAGAAAATCATCATCATCGACATTAATAATAATGGCTTGTTGGATCTCCTTTCTTCTATCTTCTTTCCACACTAACCTGGTACCATGATAGTTAATCAAAAGCACCACTAATGCATCCACCCCGCATCCACAAAATCATCTGCATAATGCATATCATATAGGAATAATTAGTCATATCACATCATTGCATTTCATATCATATTATTACATTATCATCTTAAGTTATGAAGAATAATAGAGATTTGTTATTATAAGTATCTTAAGAAAGCATTGCACTGATGTCATTAAATTTGTTCCATTACATTTATAAATCATAATGCATAATCATATCATAAAACCATCACATAATCATTCTGCAACATTGCATAAACATTTGTATATCATTTGCATCCATACATCTTCACCATAAAATGCATAGAAAAATATAAAAATAAATGAATCACATCATTGCATCATGTAGAAACATCATATTGCACAATTCAATTTTCTACAGATTCTATTCTTACATATTTTTTAAATAATATAGATAAATTATTCAAATTTTTAAGTCAAGTTACCTAACTCTGATTTTTCTGAATTTAATTGCCACTTAAGGGCCTGTTTTTTCCATGATGATCCTACACATACCCATAATGAGACCAACATCACTGGACCCCATGCAAAGCACTCCCCCCAGATGACCATTTTCTACCATTCAAGTCCCCATCCAAGACTAAAGTATTGACCCCGCTGATCCAGTGCCACAAGACCTGATATAATTGCAACAACAATGAGTCTGAATGTGGGCACTATGCCCCGATACCTCTCCAAATCAATCTATCCCTTAGAAAAAAATGATCTCCTCCAACCCCATAATCATCAAGAAAGCATCCCTCCCAACATCCACATCATAGATCACTCTTTCACCATGGATGGGTAACTGTAGGATGCACCAGACATCCTCGAGTGTAATAGTGGCATTGCCAGTGGGAAGGCAGATGGAGGATGTCTTGCTATGTCATTGCTCCGCCAAGGATATCATCATCCCCAGGTGGGTCCAAATAGGATTAAAATATGCAACAAAAAAGAGACCCATGTCACCAAGCTACTCCTAGAAAAACACATGCATGCCCTCAAGTCTGCACAACATCAGGCATCTGTGCTCCCTCAAATGTAGTATCTCAAGGTCCTCCTACAAGAGAAAATTCACTGCATCAAATGTTGAAAAAAATTAGACCCTTGAACTAGTTTCCACTAGCCAAACAACAAGTGCGACCCTATTTACAATTGTGGTGCAGTTTGCAAACTCCAAACTGCATTGCAGCGACACAGTTTGACTGCGCTCTCTGATCGTAAACTGCAAATGGGCCTGCCGCAGTGCTATTTGCATATGTGGCCAAGTTGGCCCTAAAACCCTAATTCCTAAAGTGATCCATGATGGCCCTCTTTGCACAAGTGGTGCATTAAGAGGTCATGCAGCACTGATTTAATATTTTCAGCGGTGCTATATAATGTTGCTTGACCCTAATCTGACATTGACCCTAATTAATGCAAGAAAAATGATAAAGTTACAAGTCAAGAAAGGAGTATGTACCATGGGTCCTGCATCGACTTGCCATTGGTGCAATTTTATTCACTCTAACATGTGTTGGGGAAGTTGTCATTGTGCCATCTCAATCAGGACTCAGTGCTCAAAGTGTAAGAATCTTCAAAAGGCTGTGTGAAAGTGACTTGAAAATGACCCCTTAGGGTCTATTTAAGCCTAAAAATTAGGGTGTTTTACCTTACTTCGCCATCCAGCTAGGGTTTTGGTCCCTCGATCCCATTTTTTCCCAATCGAGGGCCATTTTGCATCATTTTTTGGTGTTTTAACATGTTTTTTGGTATCCCAAAACTTTTCTTGACCCATCGGGCACCTTGTCCTCTTTTTGTGAGATCACCCAAAACCCAAATTTTCATCTGATCTCTCAAGGGGGCAATATACCAACATAATCCTTCTCATTGGGGTAGTAGTGGGGCATCCAAAAAATTGATAATTTTTTTAATTTTGATCACAAGAGTTATTCTTTGAACCAATGCAACAAGTGCATTGCTTCAAAGAGGGGAAACATGTAGACATGGAAAATATACCGACACACTTGGTCCTGATTACTAACATCATTTTGTCTTGAATCACCTTCATCACCTTTCATCCATTAATTGAATAAATCATTATTTATTTGATTAGGTCATTCTTCCCTATTCATTAAATTAACCAGTTTGATTTAATTAACCTTATATCTCCATTTAATTAAATAATTCATTTTATTTAATTAAATATCTAAAGTCATCCTATTAAATTGAATAAATTATACCTTATTTAATTTAATCTAACATCATCCCCTTTTTAGTTATAAATTAAAATCTTTATTTAATTAAACTCTAATTCACTTTCTTCTCAACTTTGATTTAAATAAATCTTAAAATATGAATCAAATTTGTCACATCACCTAATTGCTCATTAAATTGATCAAATCTTGATTAATTTAATCTCAATCACTAAATTTCTCTGTATTTTTCCACTTGCACATGAAAATACATTTAATTAATTAATTAAATCCCTATTTTCTATCAACATGGCATATTTGAAGGAATATTCCTCCAAGTGGATTTGTCCTTCAAACAAAGCATTTATCCCCTCTTACATGTCCTTGTGCATTGAGCCAAGTGGCATTTAAGTCACTTTCTTTCCCTCTTCAACAAGTCATTTCATAAATTTCAAATTCCACCTAATATCATTCATTGGCTCATTCATCAAAATGTGTACAACCTTCCTCCATTCACATCTTGACAAGTGGCACTTGACCATTGGATGTTGAATGATCCCACATTCATCCATTTTTCCTCTTCTCTTCTCAATCAAATCTAAAAATAAGAGGCTTTCCTTCTAATTTATCCATCTGCACTTAGAGAAAATTTTTTATCTTCACACTTAGAGTGATTTCATCCATTTCTTGAACACTTTTTCATCATCATAGCTAGGTTATTGCATATTTTGTGAAGGAATAATATTGTTCTTCAACATCAAGTGGGTCAATCTTCATCAAGCTTACAAAGGAGTTGGGAAAGGGCCAATTAGGATTTATTTACTTTCTTTTCTTGTTCATATTTTCCTATTTTGAGCATTGCTAATGAATTTCATTGGGAATCCTTGTTGTTACTTGTATATGAATCTAATTTAGTGTTTTTTTCTCATGTTTGTGTGGGTCTAGGATTGGGGTTCACAATATATAGTGTCTATTATTTGTTGAATTATGTAATTATCTAGTTGTCTCCACATTTTTATTTCTCTGTTATTTGAATATGTGTATCCAGGTTGATATTTCAGTTTCATCAAGACACACTTGTTGTTTTTGTGTGATCAAATTAATTTGTTTCTATTAAATAATTTAAATCCTTTTGATTGATTACAGTAACTTGGAGGTAACATTTGGATCAATTAGAAGAGTTAGGTAATTGATAATATTGTCTATTTATCTCTACATCGATGTTGTCTTGTTATTCAAATTGAGGATATACTTCACTTATCAATACACATTTGTTGTCATTGTGTGATTCTTTTAATTGGTTCCTTCAAGGAAGGATTCAAATCCTTTTAATAAATCAAAGTAACTTGATAGGATCAATTGGATCAATAAGTAGAGTTTGTCAGTCACATTCTTGCACGTTTATACAAGGTGTAAACAAAAACAAGTGCCAAACAATTAGGATTGTAGCTAGTAAATAAATCGCATATCATTCACCTCTTGACTCCATTAGCTCAAAATAATTAGGCACTGGTCTTACCCATTTCATTTTAGAATTCCATAAAATCTTATTCAAACATTCACATTTCAAATTCAGTACTAGGAGTAGGAGTAATTAATAACCATTCATCTATCCCACAGTATTTTCCATTATGGATTAGATCCATCAATTCAACCAAATTATGCATTCCTCTAATCTACTCCATTATAAAGGTCTACTCGCCTATGTCTAGTAGAGCCTGAAGTGTAGAGAGTCATCAACTGAATAGGTTATCTCCATTCATTGGTTCAAGAACATTACAAGTCTGATCATAGAGCCTGGCATCCTCTTAGGATTTGTAACGTGCATTTTTGAGATCCAATAGTTCCATGCATCGAGCTATAGAGGCTACTCTATGTTAGATAACCATTGTTGAGATAGATTATGATGTTCACCGTAGCACTATTACTAGTCCTAGATGGTTGGGGAACACACCTGGATGGAGGCCTAGTTCATATGATATGGGAGATGAAGCACCAGAAGACCATTTATGCATGGGGTTGTTGCATGCTTGTACATCTGTATTATGATTTATAGTGATTCATGTATCACAATGTTGATATCATGATACATTGTACACTACTATAGGTTTGGTGCCTAGAGCATATCACATGCACCAGGATGACAAGGTTCCCTTCTATATGCACCCTCAGATACCCACCTGCATTCATATGTCCACTGAGATGGGCATGGCATTATGGAGACTTGCATTTCTAGAGAGTCTAATTGGACCGGCTAGATTAGGAGGAGATCCTTTGGAGACATTACCAGTTGTTACCATAGTGGCCACATGAGAACCAATAGTCAAGGAGCATGAAGATGGACAAATTTCTTCTAGGGAGACATGATTGTGTAGTAATACCATTCTACTATGATCATGTCATGTAATAGCTTGGGTAGATACATGTACCACTAGTACCACAACCCTTTTGTAGGAAATCAGTGTGAAGTGCTCAAAGGAAAAGAGATACAAGACAACTAACAGTGGATGATGTTAGATCCAATGATTCAGAGGACTTAGATCTCGGAAAGCCTCCAATCTCTGGAGTTATTGACGTTGATGCTAGAGATGCGTACAAGGAGTGATGGGTAATGGTATGACTAGCTTTTGTATTCCCTATGGATCAGCCTATAGGCTTTGCATGACCACTTCTAGATCAGATGGATGGGGAGGAGGAGATAGGTAAGGACACATAGCTAAGGGCTTTAGATCTATTTGCAGATGAGATAAATGATGACTATGATGATGAGGTAGACTCAGACTATGAGGGAGAGGAGGAGGAGGAGAACCAACTGATGAGTGAGGGTGATGATGTAGCGAATGAGTTTCCAATTGGCCATGAGTGGAGGGATCCAACTCCCACCTGTGTTACTATATCACAATCAATAGTTGCAACACACACTAGAACTTATGAGCATGGAGAGGCTCACACGTCCTCCATGCCTCCTACATAGGATGAGGCTATCTTTACATAGCCAACCAAAGATCTAGGTGATGACATTTTATTTATACTTATGCTTATGCTTTCATGATTATTCTTATTTTTATGATTTTGGTTTATATATATATACCATGATGTGTATTGATTATCTTTATGATTTCTATCTTGTAAGGTCTATGAGAGAGTTGCATGATATATAACAATAGGTAGCTATAGAGATAGTACCTCCTTCAATATTAGATTAGGCTATTGACATAGACTACATGACCCCACCTATTGTGGAGCAACACACAAAGCTAATTGAGCCTTATGTTAGATTACGAGTGGCATACAAGGGCCCTACTAGGTGTGTTGATCAAGTCAAGGCTGCATATGAAGAGTTTTAGTTGTCTCAAGATCCAGTGGAGGTTGAGAGACTTCATGCAGGGGTAGCCAAGCTACAAGAAGATAGAGACCCCATAGAGAAAGAGAACCTAAAGTTCGTTGGATGAAAGATCACAACTGTTGGATGAGCAGAGGGATTACAATATGAATTAGATTCTCTTATTAGTTCATGATCACATACTACCATCTCTCGATGAACCATTTCTCAATGGGTGCGATTACTAGGTCTCGAGGGATTTGGTAGTCACATACCACACTAGCATTGTATACTTGATGACATGTACTTTAAACATTGTGATATATATGTTCATTTAAATTTGGTTGATTATTTATGCTTATGTGTTTGAATTTATATGGTAATGTGATTTATCAAATAATCTTGTAAGACTATTTAATAAAGTTCTCCATGATCTAACATGTTTTATGTGATCTAATTAAAACTATTCTAGTTTCATTATGATTAAGTATGTTATGCAAAATTAAATGCACCTATGATCTAATTAAAGAAAATTAAATTCATATAAGGATCTAATCTATCACAACATATAGGATGGAATTGAATAGTATGAAACCTAATTAATCACCTAAAATTAATTTAAATAATTACTTTAGTATTCAAGACACACAAATTATTGTTTGTCAAGAACAAAGCAATGTGAACGAATATAGAATATCATCTACTAACTCTAAAACCACTGCTTTATCATTCACACTATTCAAGAAGATTTAGATATAGTACTGATGCAAATGTGTGGTGTTAATAGGTTCTTTAAGAGGTGTTCCATCCATTTATGTTTGATAAGTACTTGAAGAGAAATTATTAATGAAGGAGTTTCTAACTCCAAGGGAATTATTGCTTCGACACCATAAACAAGGTTATAAGGAGTATTTCCAGTTGGTGTTCCAATACTAGTACGATAAGCCTATAAGGCATATGTCAGTTGTGTGTGCCAATCCTTATTATTTTTTCTTATTTTTTTCCTGAATATTTTCTCAAGAGTCATATTATTTGATTTGGCTTGATCATTAGATTGTGGGTAATAAAGTGTTGAAAATCAATGTTGGATCTTAAATGTATCTAAGAATTTATTCATGTAATTATTCTTAAATGGTGTCCCATTGTCCAAAATTAATATGGAAGGAAGTCCAAAGTGAGAAATAATGTGCTTCAATACAAAACAACATATTACATCAATGGTTGTTGAACGAAGGGGAATATCTTCTACCCATTTTGTGAAATAATCTATTGTGGTAATTATGAATGTATTTCCAATAGAGGAAGGCGGTGATATTTTTAAAATAAGATCCAAAACTCATACCAAAAATGGCCAAATAGGTATTTGAGCATGACATTCAAATGTAGGAGCATGAATCAAATTGGTATGCTCTTAACATTTGTGACATTTCTTAACGTATTCGAATCAATCTTGTTCCAAGTTCCTCCAATAATATCCTATGTGGATTAAATTTTGAACTAATGATCTTCCTCCAAAATGGCCTCCACAAGCACATCCATGAGCTTTCACAAGGGCTATAGGGATTTTTGATTGTTTAAGAAGTCTATGTAAAAGACCATCAAAGGACCTTCTATACAACACACCAGAAAGGATTATGTATCTAGACATAAGTTTTTGAAGGTGGGCTCAAATATTCTTAGTTGTCAGCTCTAGAAAGGTACTATATTTTAAATAAATAAATATTGGTGCATATACCATTCACTAGAGTTTTCCATAGTGGTCAATAATGCTTCTTCAATTTCATCTTCTATTTATGGTTTCATAACTATATGGATAATGAATGTGAAACATTTTGAAGGATCTTAAGGAGATATAAGGGAAGTTGCACTCACCATTGCATCCACATGTTGATTATGTTTACGCCATAAAAGTATAAATCCCATGTATCAAGTTCAATTATCAGTGTGTTATCATCAAGGAATGAGTCATTATTAGGTGACACTAGAGGAGAAGGAGCATTAGATAGTTGGTTGGTTAAGGATTGTTCTTTAATTTCCTTTTGTGAGACAAGCTTAAGGTCAAAATTAGTTAACAACATCACCAACTAAGATAAATGTCCTGATAAATATTTTTTAACAAAGAGATGTATTAAAAGATCGAATTCATCATCACATGTATTTTAGCATTCAATAAGTAATGTCTCAATTTACTAGTAGTGAATACAAGAGCCAAAAAAAAATTCTATTGTTTTGTATTGTATTTCGTAATCAATCAAAGTTAGGCTAATGTAATAAGAATGATGCTCTTTACCATTTTCGTCTTTTTGAGCCGACAATGTTGTGAGAGCATGGGTTGATGCTGATGTATATAGGATAAATATTTTGTCTCGCATAGCGGGTTGTAAAATAGGTGGCATAGCGAGGTAATCTTTCAAACTATCAAAAGACTTTTTACAATCCTTAGTCCAACTAAATTGAACCTCTTTCTTAAGAAGATGTGTAGATTGTAATGTTTATTCTACTAGGGATGCTAAAAAATGATGGATAGCCTGAATTATTCCTTGTAAAGTAAACAATTGAGAAATGTTTCTAGGAGGTGGCATATTAAATATAGCATCAATTTTCTTTATGTCCACCTTAATGCCTCTATGAGATACTATAAAACCTCAAATCATTCCACTATCTATGCCAAAGAACCTTTTCTGGATTCAATATCATGTTATATTTTTGGATTTTCTCGAATATATTTTTAAGGATATTCACATTATCTTGTTGATTTAAAGATTTGGCTAAAATATCCTCAACATAATCTTCCAAGATCTTATGTATGTAATCATGAAATATAAATTTCAGCTCGTTGATATGTCACGATTGTGTTCTTCAATCCAAAAGGCATGAATACCCAACAAAATGTTCCCCAAACTATAGTAAATCTTGTTTTGTATTGATCTTCAAGGTTGATGAAGATTTGATTGTATCCAAAAAATCCATCCATTGATGAAAACAAAGAATGCCCCGCAATCGAGTCCACTATCATGCCAATATTAGGAAAGGGAAAATCATCTTTTAAATATTCTTTATTTAAATCATGAAAGTTTGTATACATCCTAATATGATTGTCAGGTTTCATAGCTACAACGACCTTCAAGATCCAAGGAGAATAATCTATAGGGAGTATAAAACCAGCCTCTATAAGTTTCTCAATCTCTCTCTTAACCAATAAAGCTATCTTAGGATTCATCTTTTGTATCTTTTTTCTAAATTTTTTAGCATTTTCGGTAGGGACTATGTTGTGTGTCACTATCTTAACATCAATTCCTAGCATGTATGAATAAGACCAATAAAAAACTTTAGGAAATTCATGAAGTAAAGTTACATGGTCTTCTTGTTTATCATCATCAAGGCACTTTCCTATATTAATCACTTTCTCCTTATTGTTAATATCCATCAGTATTTCAATTGTATCTCCCAAAGGAGTTGCACTTTGTTTCGGAAATTCAGAGTTGTATTCTTCATTGTCATTATCAATGATAATAATTTACTTTTCTCCATATTCTTGCGTAGCACTAATTATAGTACATGTAACCGATTTATTTTTAGGAGGAGTAGATGGTTTCTCATAAACTCCTAACATTTCTTTCAGGGCTTCATCATCTTCAAAGTATTCCCATGATGTTTGACAAGTTGTATCATGTAATTTAGGATGCTTCAAGGTGAGAGTTGTTTTAGGATTACATATGATGGAGTTGATGTTCAATGAGGGTCTTTTGTTTGCTTGTGTTATATTAAAATGAAAATATCCAAAAACACTATTTGTTTTCTACGTGTTAGGATATATAGGAACACAAATTCCTCTCTCTTTCTTTCCACATCCTTTTCCACTATAATCCAGTTGTTTCATAATCTTGTAACCTATTCCTTTAAGTTTCAGTATTTCTTTCATATTTGGTGGTTTTTGGTAATATATCTCATCAAAGTTTGATGTATAGCTTGTGTCTTCTTCTAGAGTAGATGAGGTATATTCTTGTGAGTTTTCTTTTGAATTTTTTGTTGACATCACCATTGGTTGTTTTTTTTTTTTTTTTTTTGGTGATTATTTACTCGCCCATAAACGAAGGTGTGAACTCTAAGGAACCCCAATAATCTTCCAATACCTTTGACAACATTTTCATCTCTTATTTTTCTTGTTCCATAGGTTCTATGTTTGATGTTGGAATTAATGTGTTTATAGGACTTGTCATTCCCTTTTCAACTTGTAAGGAACTTTCAAGCTCAGGGTCTATTTCAACTTGGTATATTTTATTGTTATAGACATACTTCATTATACAATGAAGAGTTGAAGGAACTCCATGCATCTCATGAATCCAATGTCTCCCTAAAAGAAGATTGTACCAGATTATTGGGAATAAGAAGAATAGGAGTTTGCAACATAGCCTTTCCAACTATAATAGGCAAAGTAATCACACCAAGCAATTACTTTCCTACATTATCAAATCTGTGAATTGATAAGGAATTAGGTTGAATTCTTGAATTATCCATGCCAAGTCTATCCAAAAGGGTCACACTACACACATTAAGGGTGGATCCATTGTCAACAAGGGTTGTTTTTATTCTCAACCTATTATAGATAGATATTATCATGAAGGCATCATTTATCTTTCTCATTTCCAAAGCAAGTAGATCATGTTGATGAAAATTAATTGTTACCTATTTTTAGCTACAACTCAAAATAGGTAGAGCTAAATTTCATTCATCGTTGAAGGTACACGAGTGATTTCAATATTTTTCTACTAAGTATTCATTGATCTTGAACATATCTGATTACTTTTGAATTTCTAGTATTATTATGCAAGTAATTATAACAAAAAAATCACAAAATTGCATAATGTTTGATGCTTTATTCATAGTGTAAAAAAAAATTCCCACACAAGCCATGGGAGTAGCTTAATTTGATTTTCATAATCAAATAATGAATACAAAATAAATTTGTAAACTACACAACTGAAGATAATGCAAACATGAAAAAGGGAGTGACTCGTCATTTCCTATAATGATGAATTGTTTATACTCGATGTCTTCATGTTTTTGTGTCTGCAGTGCCTCCAGGTTGTTTCAGCTCCAAGCACCATGGTTTCCTACAGGATTGTTGAAAGGTGGTATTAGAGAAATGATAAATTGCATCCTTGATCATGCCTATATTACCGACAGATGTATAACCTACATCCTATCAAACATTCATCGGATGATTAATTCATCAAAAATTAGATGATCAAAGAGAATAAGTTCAATGGAAACTTTCAACTTCAATTATTTTTCTATCATGTTTGTTCACTGTGTAGGTATAGGAGAAATCATGTTGTTGTTATTCATCAGATATGTGGAGTAAAATGGGCTCCCATGAGGGTTTATCCCAACATATTAAAGATGACACTCTCTTATTTACACATGAGAGTCATAAATATTCATAACAGTCATCAAAAGGACTATTGCAATAAAGTAAATCTCATAAAGTAGCCTTTTAATTCAAAATGATGAAAATAGATTGAGAAAAGCATATTATTTCTCATCATTCTAATGAACAATTAAAGAAACATGTTAAGAGAGAATCAATTGTATTTTTCATCTTTGTTTGAACTCTACCTTGCCTTCAAATTTGCATTTCAAATAAGGTATTGAGCCCCTTTATACTGAAGGTAGAACAAGGTATCAATTCATTTGAAACTGTTTCTAACAACTCAAGATTCATTCATAGTCTGTAAGAGACTTAGAGAAATAGTTCTGCATTCAATAAAAATAGAGTACCATCATGAAGGATAAAAATCCTCATAACTACCAGGAGGGTGGTCCACATTACTGTAAGAGAGAATTATTATATATAGGCATGGAGAGGCATCATCAAGAGATCAAGGGCAGATCTACAAAGAAATGAGGTTCTTATAATGCAAAAAATGAGGTTGACTATGCAATGGAGGTCATGACAGTCTTTAAGGTACATAGTTGATAATGGTTTTAGTAATCAATGTCACAAGGTCATATTTTTAAACTATGACAATTATTTAGTAACTGTAATAAAGGTGCTTTAAGCATTACAATGGAGCAAATCAATCTTTGAAATAAAATGTATGAAGACAATGATTTAATTTAAGACAATCATATTCATGAATGTCGTACATTTTTTAAGAGCTTAATGAAGGGTGAGACACCATTGTCCCATTATATAGCAAAGGATACATAACATGCATATATAATGCCAAATATTTTGGCATATTGTATACATAAAATAGATAAAGCTTGAGCTTGTAGGGTTTACAAATAAAGAATACCCAGAATGCAAAATAGAACCATGACCTCAAAAAATCCATTCACTTTGCAAATTCAAGCTCCTTCTCTTATGAAAAAAATGTACAAACCCAAATTTTTAGTCAGTGATAAACCCACATCAATACTGAGTGACAAAAATACAATGAAAAGATAGAAAGAAAGGTTTTAAGTTGCATGATAGTCCATTCTCCAGAAATATAAAGGAAAGAAATGCAGCCTATGGAGTAAAGATAAATGAAAATAAAGATTTTCTTTCATAGTTTTTGAAAAAAGTAGAGTCTCGGCTTAGGGTTTTTTTATAAACCCTCAAAAATACAGAAAATGAAATGGGTTTTTTCCAAGCAAGTCACGACCTATGTATTTTCACCAAAGACTCTCAAATTGCATGGAGGATTACATAGGTATTGAATACCCGGAAGCTCGTGAGATTTTCATTCATGGCGGCTTGTAGGGTAAAAAGAGAGATAAAACACATTAATACTTCTTCATAGTTGCAACCATTATTTTCTATTGAGCATCATAACCTAGGGTTTTTGTTACCCTCGAAACAACATAGATGAAGTATTTAAAAGGGCCTTAGAATATGTAAAAGTCATGCACACCACAAAATATTGAAAATGGCCATGAATGATCCAAATCATAGAACATCCATAAAAATATGTAGAATGTATTCAAGCCACGACTATTGACGAAAAAAGAGGAAATAAAAACAATCATGGAGATACAAATTGAAGTCACGGATTGTGATATCAAATCTATCATGAAATCAACAGAAGAAAAGGGATAAATTATGGACCCGAAGCTTACTAGAGTTCCAAAGGGTCAAAACCTTGTTTCTCATAGAGTCCTTAATGAAGCAAGGAGATATTTTCAGAACTTCATAATTCTTAGCCTCAAGACAAAAAATATCAACAACAAAGAAGAATAAACAAAAAGATGCATTAGAATTATATTGTGGTCTCAGTTGTTTAAAGCCCAAAATCCTCAAAATACAGAAAAGTTTCTGAGATGCAGAGGAGGAATGTTTTACCAGGAACCAATAAGGTGAATCACTCATGCAAAGGATTATCAAAACAATAGTTTTCACTTAGGATTCAAGCTCCAACCGTTAGAAACAGTCATGGCAGTGTGACTTGGCCTTCTCCAAAAAAAATCTAAGTGTGAAATGAAAAGAGTGAGGTGATGATTAGGGTTCAATTGCTTTTACCTGATGCCCTAATCATTCTATCTATTTTTTCCTTATATTTTTTCAAACTTAATCATTTAATTTTACTATGGCTCATGGTCATGACTTACCAAGTCAATTGACTTAGGTAATAATGTTTTGCATGGAGCCCGTGAAGAAAAATGGAGTTGGGAGACATAAGGAAGGTTTATTTTTATTTTTCTTCAAAATATGTTTGTAATCCCCTTAGTTATTGTATAATATTTTTAACATTATTTAACAATCTTATTGATTGGTTTTAATAATTGTTAAAATAGATTATTTTAGAAGGGGCAAGTGAAGTGTATGTGATATATTATGCATGTGATGAGGAGTGAGATTAACCAATTGTTTTCATGCAAATGAGAGGTCAAATTGAAGGATCACTTACATGCATCTGTGGAAGCTTCAGTTGGATGTTATTTGAATTTCAGTGAGACTGGAATAATTTTTGAGTTCCTTTTTATCATACATATCATAAGTTGGAGGTTTTATCATATCCGGTTTAGTTTACTTCAATGGTAAGCCTATTTTTCCATGCTTTTATTTTTTGCTTATGAGGAAGATATTTGTACTTCCAATGCCACCTCAATGTGCATTGGAGTCTTTCTTGAGTCACACTTTAGTTACATATAATATCAAATGAAGTTTCTATAGGAGTTGAGAAAATACAACACCACAAACCCCGAAGATCACCTGCATGCAAATAACCTATCACAAAAGAAGAGATGGAGACAAACAAGCAAGGGTTCTCTAAAAACTGAAAATGTATATATCAGAGAGAATGAGAGAATGAATTGATATGAAATACAATGGGATCAATCCTTATAAAAAGGAGATCATGCAAACCCTAATAAAACCCTAATAGAAAAAACCCTAATAGAAGCCCTAATAGGAAAACATTTAATAATTAATATAATTATTAAATGTCACTTTATGAAAACTAACATGAAATCTTAAGAAGGGAATAAAGGTAACTTAATCAACATAATTAAGTTAAGACCTTTACTCTAACACCCCCCCCTTAAGATGAGCAACAGTGCAACTACAAACAAATGCAAGAAAGCAAAGGTAACTACAATGCAAGAAGGCAACATGGGTCCCGACAACTAGGCCAGATCAGGTACCCAAATACAACCAAATCTTAGTAAAATGGAAAAATAGAGAAAACCTCATGGGAAAAAGCTCTACTCCAAAAAAAGAAGAAGACAGCCAAGAAGAGACATCACTGAAGCAAAAGAAAATGTAAACAACTGTCGAAAGATGACTGCTATAGTGCTGAAGAACCTCCGCTGAAGATAGGATGATCAGGAACAAGAAGACAACAATATGCATAAGTGCCCATACGACACTACTCGAATCAGATGGCAAACAAAGGAAAACACTTGGAACGAAGATACAGATGGCACAAGAACCAATAGTCTGAAACACTGATCAATTGAGAATGGAAGATTCCTTCCAAGGTGAAACCAAGGAAGAATTAGCATGAGCAATATAATAACCCCCCCATAATGCTGAATGAGGAGAGCCTAACAGATCCACTGAAATGGTGTGAAACACCCTGTAGTGCATGAAGGAGAAGAAACATCTGAAAGTGTGCAAGATAGCACCTGCAATTGAAAAAGTGGTGTGCAAAACAAAACACACATGCATGAGGTTGGAATCATATGGATCCATGGTCGTCATGGAGGGACACTCACCAGAAAAAGGTGTGATGGCAAACAAAGGCAAACTACACAACCCCCCCATGGTATGAATTCAATGTTGTCATGGAGGGATACTCACCAGACAAAGATGTGATGGAAAAACAAAGGCAAACTACACAACCCCTCATGGCACTTTATAATATCTGTGCGAGTACAAAATATGGCACAACCTTATGTGCAAAATCCCCAAAAGATGCATGTACAATAGTGTGGCACTTTATCTCAGTGCGTTTACATAAAATATAGCTTACAAATGATGCTCAAAAATGTCCAAAAAGGACAAGATGCTAGAAATACATGAAGAACAACCAAAAATGAAGCATCCCATCCAAACAAAATATTTCCAAGAGCAAATATGTCCAGGTAATCCACCAGAGTGTGAAAACACAAATAACTGAATACAATATACCTGGAGTAAAATCTAGAAAATAGCATGGATGAAACTGAAGAGCTTTGAAATACGGTTCCAACACCACTGAGATTGCGAAAAATAGAGAAACTGATCAAAAGTTATGAGCTTCGGACTGAAAATAGCCCCTTTGTCTTCAACTGGCTGTAGAATGCACCAACGGAAAAAAGAAGTGATGAGACACACACCACTGGAAAGATGAGAAAACCAGATTTCTGATGATATCTTGTTTGCGAAAAAATGATATCGTATGCCCAAGTTACGGCCTCCGAAATAAATCAGCTCCAAAGAGGGAAAAAAACCAGTGTTGGGTTAAATTTGACGGTCATACGACCGTTGCAGAAAAAACACTGTGTTAAATTTGATGGCCAAACAATCGTCACCGTAAAAGTGCGATTGGACTATAACAAAAAAAATTGTTTTTATATAAAAAACATTTGATTTTTTTTTAAATCATAATAAAATATGATAGAATTTTTTATTGAAATTTAAAAAAAAAAAAAAATTTATGGGGTGGGGGAGGCACGTCGGCCCACCCCCACCGTACCTCTTGCAGCTGTGGGTACACTGCGCAGGGTTTGTGCAGGGTACTCTGCCTGCGCAGGGTCCCGGGCCCACCGGCCTAAGCAAGCTGTAAAAAGGCTTACCAAATATGTTTTTACCTTTTTTTTTTTTAAAAAAAAATCAAAAGGTTTTACAATGAAATTTATTTTGCATAAATAATTTTTCATAGAAAATAAATTTTCCAAAACAAAAAAAAATTTACCAGGGATTTTTCTGACTTGCACACAGACTACGGCCGTACGGTCGTACCCTAAAAAATTTTTGCTTCAAATTTTGACTTTGTCCAAAATGGATGAATGAACAGTCGATTTAGGGGTTTTGGATCGTTGCGGACACAATGGAAATGTCTATTTGAGCTGAAAATGCTTCAAAATTGCAGGTATGCCCTGGATCAAGAAAACAAACCCCAAACCCTTGAAGCTCCAAAAATCTTCAAAACAAGAACAGGAAGTAGCAGGTGTGGAGCTCTGATACCATGTAGTATTTGAGAAAATACAACACCACAAACCCCGAAGATCACCTGCATGCAAATAACCTGTCACAAAAGAAGAGATGGAGACAAACAAGCAAGGGTTCTCTGAAAACTGAAAATGTATATATCAGAGAGAATGAGAGAATGAATTGATATGAAATACAATGGGATCAATCCTTATAAAAAGGAGATCATGCAAACCCTAATAAAACCCTAATAGGAAAACATTTGATAATTAATATAATTATTAAATGTCACTTTATGCAAAGTAACGTGAAATCTTAAGAAGGGAATAAAGGTAACTTAATCAACATAATTAAGTTAAGACCTTTACTCTAACAGTTTCAAGTTGTTTAACCTCAATTTCTAGCATCAGTGGGCCCGTTTTTCTTATTTTTTTGGTTTTCCTCATGAGATGCTTTCTTTTCTCACTTTTGATTCACTTTCATTTCCACCTCTTGGATGCTTTATGCATGAATTTATTGTATATATTGGGAAAAGTTATTATTTTTCCTTTAGTTCTTATTTTTCATCTCTTTTGGCATATCTTTTTTAGAGAGACAAAGATTTGTAGCTCAAATTTTTACATTAATATAGTTTTTAAGTAGGTTTATAGGTTACAATTTTTGTCTTCTTTGCAGTTTCCTTTTGTTTTCATTAAAAGCTATCCTTTTTTACCTCTTCAAAATAATGCAAGTGTCCTTATAAAGGATTTGATGAAATTATTGTGTTTTATCATTAAAACCTTTAATTTTAGTCTCATTCATGATTTCACAACCATCACAGGTCTAAAGTAGTGCATTTTTCATCTTGAGACTTCAATTGTGAAAATTAATTTTCTTTTCAAAGAATCAAATTGTTTGGCCTTCTTTAGAAACACTTTTGTGATGCTATTTTTGAACTGTGTAAACAGTTTTTCTAAGAGTAATTGTGAATCTTTTCTGCAAGTTTTACAGTACTATTTTCAGTAGTTTCATGCAAAATCCTTTTTGCTCTTATCTCAAGTCAATTTTTTATAACCATCTAATTTATTATAAAAAAGGAACCAGCCTAGAATCTGGAGGTCTAGTTCCAAATAGGGTACCCACAACCTAGAATTAGTCCAATGTTACACGGGATTGTAGACCTTACAACCTTGCATGCAGGTGAAAATCCCTATGATAATAGTAATGTCTAAGTTAACTCCATTCATTCCTTGAATTAGAGCTGCCACATCATTTGTATTTGTACTAGAAGAAATCGCTACTTTTTGCAAGGTGGTTTGAAGCATAGTATGATAATTAGGTGAATTTTGAATCAAATCCCATAAAGATATTTTTAAGGGAGTATTCTTAAGTTGTTCAATAAGATTATACTGCTTCCCACTACTCAAAGGAAAATGAGGAGCACGAGGAAAGATAGGGTTAGGAAAAGGTAAGGATGTTGGAGTTGGTTGTTTTGGTTGTGGATTGTTTCTAGTGTTATATGTATGATAAATGGTATTATAACTTGATTGTTTTGAAATATTATTCTTAGGTGGTACAAGGGTGAAAACAGGTTTATTTTGAGTTTGAGGTTTGTGTGAGGGTGGCTAAAGGATGAGTTGAGGTTCAATTACACTAACTTATCTTGGTTTTAGTCGATTATAGAAAGCCTTAGTGGATGAACCTTGTGAGATGAATTCCTCAAGGGCTTCATCTAGCATGTCAAATCATCACTACTAAAAGGCTTGAGGGTTAGCTTAAGTTGGAAAAATATATTTGACATACTCAAATAACTATGCTTTCTCCAAGTTGTTCATCAGTTTTATAGGTGTTTTTGTTTTGTTTTCTAATAAATTCTAAATGTAATCTAATCTTATCAAACTATGAACTAATGCTAGAAATGAAAAGTATAGTGATATAATTTTATCCGCAATTGAAATGAATCTAGATTAAGCTAGGTATAATGAAATGCATGAAACAAAAACTTTGCTAACTAAGATAGAAATGTAATAACACCCAAGTGAAATACAAAAACAAAGAATTTAATGTTGGAAAATATAATTTAAAATCTAAAATAGGACTAAATCACCTAGAGGGGCATATGAGTCCCAATCGGGATGTTTTAGGGTTTCAAACTATGAATAACAGTCACCACAAAATACCCAAAAATAAGCCAAAATCACCTGTACTGGGACTAAATCGCCCAGAGGGGCGTATGAGTCCTAGATTAGGTTTTTTGCATCATTTTCACTAAATTATATGTGAATGTTATGTTTTCTAGTTTGTATGATGTCTATGCTAAGTGCAAGTGTAGATTTCAGATGAAATTCAATGATACAAGATGCAAAAATGCAAGCTATATGCACTTTCACTAATGCAAAATTTAGAAACCTTAGATGCTAATTAACTAATTCAAGACCTAAAGAAAAGTTAATGCAGGATAGATCTAGGACTATGATGCACTCCAACTCAGAAATAAAGTGTTCTAAATGTAGGTTCACCAAAATGAAAACAATGAAAAAATAGAGGGCTCTATCTTTTAGGAGGTGGGACACTAGGGTTTAGGGCCTATTCCACTTAGTGTCACTCAAGGAAGCCTTAGAGATCTCAATCCAATGATGGAATGAAGGAAAAATATTTGTTGAAGGTTGTCCTAGGGTATGTTTATATACTAAAAGGGTGGTTCACCACCAAGCTAGGGCTTGGAAATACTAGTAACATGCAAGATCTAATGACAAAAACTAATGTTATACAAGACTTAAGTGAATGACCTAGAAATGGATGCAAATTAGAATATTGAACTAAGAAGTCAGAGAGGTGCACCTGGAAACCTATAGAAGCCCAAAACAAGGTTTCAAATGTTGAAAATTTTGAATTTCATGCACACTAGGACTTATATGCTAGGCTAGGTGATTTATTTTGAGATTAGGGTTTCTAGGTAGGAGCAAAAATCTGGTAGCGAAAAGTCTAGAACTCTTGAAATATAGAAAAAGTCATGTACTAGGACTCATATTCCATAAGTAGAATATCAATTCTACTCAACTTTTTCGGAAGCTCAAGATCTAAATCTACTCAACTATCTTTGCTCTTCCTTCTCAACCCGATTTCTAGATTTGAATTTGTAAAAGGACCTACAAAATAGAATATAGTGTTGATTTTATTATTGGGGGTTTTCCTTGGTCAAAATCCTAGTTCATTAATTAAACCTTGAAAGAAATAATAGATCTTGAAAGTAAATGTGAATGCAATTCCTAATCTTAAGTGCATCTAAGATTAGGAGATCTAAAATGCCATAAAATCCTATTATAATATGCTATAATAATATGTATGAATGAAATGTAGAGATCATGACTCACTTTAGGAGATCTCTAATCACCCTCATAAGCCACAATAATGTATGCACCTTCCTTTAGGCTGAAAATAGAGTGATAATGGAGGATGGAATCACATAGGAAACAAGTTATTAGGCTTGGCTTGATGGCTAGTTGCATCTCCCCAACCCAGAATCCATAATGATTCACAATAGGAAACTATCATCAATCCTTGACAATGCTAGATCTTAGATGAAAGTGATCTTGAAGACCTACAAAAACACTATTATTCTACTCCAAGACTTCAAATTTTCTTACTAACTTCTCTTGAATGCTCTTGTGAAAGAATTCTTGAGTATTTGTGAATGCTTATAACTTGAATTACATTTCTCTAGATGAAAATAATGACTTGAAACCTTGTTTATATAGGAAATTTACCTAATTTACCATTATTTAGATCTCAAATACCCATATCAACCAAGATTAAAAAAAAAAAACTTGATTTTCCCACTCAGACTCTAAAAAGGGGCCACACGAGACTCATACACCACTTGTGGTGCATGGGTCCCACCTAGGGGGACTCATATACCCAAGTTGTTATATGAGTCCCACCCTAGTTTTTCAGGGTGGGCCAATGATGGTTTGTTAGAGAATTTAATGCTTTTGTTGATTTTTGGGGGATTTTAGTTGAAATATGCCTTGAGATCTGAAATAAAGGGTCTTAGGGGCCTATTAATGATGATTGAAAGGGTTTTAAATCCAAGGGTACTAAAATAGGTCCAAAGTAACTGTGAAATTGTACCATCTCCAAGAAGGGAGTGCAATTTTTTACACTTCATCAAGTCATATTGTAGACAAGACTCTACTCTTTGAATAACCCTTTACACCAAGGATATTACACTCTTGAATGGAAAAGTTTATTGATATGATTATTCTTCAACTAAGTTAATTTACTAATGAGACTGTACTCTTGATAATAATCACTTATTATTGTGATTTATTCTTGAATGGAGTCAGTTATTTATGAGTATTTATTATATGATAAGATGAAGCTTATGTAGCTATACTTTGTAGTATAAATTTAATCATGGGACTAGGCTATCCATTGAAGGGAATATCTTGTTAATTTGTTTATGTAAAGTTTAATTTGTAGACTAGAAAATCTCATATGTTACACCTGGGACTAGAATATCCATTGAAGGGGGTAACTTATGCTTATGCTTTATTGGTAGAGATACCATTGCATTTTGGGAAAAGAGGAATAGGTTATTTCTTTTGTTAATGATTATCTATGGAAGGAAATTACCTAAGCAGAGTATATGAATGGTCATAATCTAAATTGAGATATGGTAATGTATGTGAATAGGAGGACTATCACTCAAAGTACTAGGTGAGAATAATTTGGCCAAAGTAGTGTAATTTTCCTCTAGTTGCACTATCAATTCACTATGTTCCTTTTATGCATTCTAGTTTAGTATTTTCATACTCACAAGTGTAGCTACACTATGATTAGGTTATATTTTGTAGGACACAACACTAAGATCAAATAGGCTATTGTTATGGTTTTTACCAATCAATATCTTTGTTAAAGGGTAGGGCCATCTTCTCATATGTGGAAAATGAGTGGAGGATCACATTTGAGTCTATGGTTGGTGGAAAAGTTCTTGAGTGATGCTTCTCCTCATTAATTGGAAGCCAAGGTTTGCGGATGTTTGTGCCAATATTAGGGACAACTAGAGTGCACGGGCTAGGGAATGGAAACATCTAGAATGTATGCACCAATGCAACGACATCGAAACTAGTTTGTAAATCTATTTTTGAATGAAGCTCAAAGGAGATATGTATGTATCTTGTACCCGTTTATATGGAAGGATGTAATAATTAATGATAAAATTGAGTTTATTCAATATGAAATGTATGCTATGGAAAGATTTATGAAATTATAATAAAATGCAATGGAAGTTTGGAAATACTGTTTATTTCAAATGTGGAAGTAATTTACATTATGGAAAGAAAAAATTTCATTTTATGTTATGGCATCATGGCTCATTCACTTGTGCTGAAAATTTTGAAATTTTATTAAGTAGAACATAAGGGCTATTATAGAAGTTAGATTTGATTTAGCAACCAGAATTCCATCTTCTTCTTTTGAGGTTGTCAATGGTGGAGATGAAGGAAATTTATATGATTCAATCTCGGATCTCTTTGTATCTCAAGGTTCCTATACATTAGATGAAGATGAGGATGAATGCATTCTATAGATAGCTGAATTTTAGCACCCCCATATGGTAAAATTTTCTCTTTTATTCCTTTATCCCATGTCCACAAGTCGTATTAATTAAATTATTTATTATTTGGTTAATATTTCATCCTAGTCCTAATGGATCCTAAGGTTTTTAAGTTAATAAATTAAATACCCTACCCTATTCCTCTCTAAATTAAATAAATAGTGTAATTTATTCAATTTAGTCACTTTATCCTAATGAATTAAGCCAATTTTTAATTCATCCATTTTCTCTCTCCTTGTCCCATCCTCCTACATTTTCCTTAATACTGATTAGCCTGCTTAACCTAAAAATTAAGGTGTGCACATTCCTAATCATGATTAGGGTTTTATCCTCCATAAAATGCAAGTGTATGCGTAATACGGGTTATTCCACCTAATCCTTCATTTGCGGAACCTAACCTAATCCCCATGCCATTTATGGAATCTACCCTTGGTCACCCCTATTAATGACTTTCTCCTTTTGAAGAAGTAATCCCCATGGAATTTGGAATTTTAAATTCCAATTTATTCCTAAAACAACAAAAAATGGATTCACTTTCATAGGGTCTAATTGTAAAATAATAAGGGGTTCACCACCAAGCTAGGGCTTGGAAAGATAAATGAAATTCAAAGCCTTATAGTTAAACCTAGTGCAATGCTATCTTTCATGAAATGACCTAAAAATGCATGTAAATCAAAACAGAAAGTTGGAAAAAGAAATGTGTGCACCTATAAATTTGAAGAAGACTGAATGAAGTATTGAAATGTTGAAAATACTAATTTTAAGGCTTGATGGGACTCATATGCTAGTCTAGATGATTTAGTCCCAGATCTAGGTTTTTGTACAAAAACTAAAATCTGGCAAAAGGGTATCTGAAAGTGCAAAAACCTAGAAAATGACCTAAACTAGGACTCATATGCCAGAATTGACGTATCAATCCAGATAGGATTTTATTAAGATTCAAAGTCTAAATCTGGTCTTTAACGTCTTCTCTATCCTTTCCAATTTTTTTTTGGATCTAAAACCTTGATTTGCAACCTGTGGAAGTCCTCTAATGATCTTCAATGCATGGTGAAAACTTTGACAACTTTGAAAACTTTGATAAAAAAAAACAAAATTTCTCTTCAATGTGTCTTCAACCTAAACCTGCAAATCACACACTCAAGAGAGAGAAAAAAAAATGTTAGTGCATAGGGGTTTTCCTTGGTCAAACCCCATTTTGGTAATCAAACTTTGAAATTAAATGAAATAAGAATGGAAAATGATGAATGAACAAAATATGATGTTTCAACTCACCAAACCCTAGCAATAAGAGGCTGCAAACATGTATGAAGTGGCTCGAATGGATGTAGATTTTGAATCTTGCTTGAATATGATGGATCTTGAATGGAATTCTAGCTTGAATCGTAAAAACCCTACATCACAATTATTGGCTCAAAAAAAAACATGATGCATCAAGACTTTGACATGACACTTAATGCTTGAATAATACTCTTAAACACTTGATAATCTACCCTTTAATTCTCTTAAATTCTCTTGAATTCTCTTGTAAACACTTGAATGCTCTTATGAACTCAAACTTGTTATAGGGATGAATACTTGAATGCTTGGTATGAAAATGAGTGAAAGAAACTTGTATTTAAACTTGATTATACAAAAAATCTTGAAATTACAACACTACAAGCTGATATCAAATCTAGGAGGAAAAAATCCCACCAAGATTTTGAATTAATTTTAATTTTGGTCCATACAAGACTCATACACCCAAGGTAGCGTATGAGTCCCATTAGGCATTAAATTATGGGACTATTTTCAAAACTACTTAGAAAGGTGTAAAATCGAGATTGAGACCCAAAACCTTAGGTGGGACTCATATTCCCAAGGTGGTGTATGAGTTCCAGACCACCAAATTTGGGCCACACAACCTAAAAACACCTAAATTATGATTGGATGTTGATTTTTGTCAAGATCATCCTCAAAAATATGGTTTAAATGAGGCTTGTGGATGCAAAATAAGGTCAATTAAAGCATAAAGAATCCCAATTATTAATGATAACCCTTGAAAAGTGTGAAAGTGTGTTACAACATTTTACAACACTCTGAATAAGGCATGATTAAGTTTTTTTAGTTCACAAGGGCCCAAGAGCTAATGTGAATGTGTCAAGCACATTACAACACTAAATCATGGCAACATAAAGCTTAGTTTAACAAGGAGGGTCCAAATGAGAAAGAAAAATTAAAAGGATACTTTTTCCATTGCCACATTTAGCCCCCACTTTAGTGAGAGGATGAAATTTATTCAAACACAATAAATTAGAAAAACACACATCAAGAGGGGCCCAAGTGCACCAATGCCAGTAAGATGGGATGACAATTATCGAGAGGGATGATCAAGTCCCAAGATCAAGATCATATGACAAACCAACATAGGAACAAAAAGGACACACATGAAAATGATATAAAGAGGAATAAAAGGGTACAATCATACATTGCCAAAGACAAATAGAAAAAAATAATAAAGGAAAATAGGGGTGGACCAAGCTTCAACCATTTTTCCATTGTGAAGTGTATTAGATCTAGGCTATTTGTCTGAAAATACGCACTCACTCTGAGGCATCAAAATTTTAGGTTGTCTGTTGGGTGAGAAATCGAAGAATGCAAGACACCTAAACACAAGTCCAATATGCACTCACACTCATGCATGAGTGGTTATGGGAAATTCATGCCTCGATCAAGATTCCCATCAAACCATACCAAATTTATATGTCTAGATAAATTTGATAAGGCACCACACAAAAATGATCTTTGAGCTTCATGAGGCAGGAAAAAATTTGGATTCTTTGAGCTCATGAAAAAACAATGAAATTTGAGCTTCATGAGGCAAGAAAATATTTGTATGCTTGGAACTCATGAGAAAACAAGATGGCTCCATAGGAGTGCAAAGTGTATTATGCAAGGTGGTCATACAACTTAAAATGCAAATGCAACAATAAGGAACATTCAAAGGAGTCTTTATTAATTCATGTAAGGTCTTTAACTTAGGGAACATTGTGCCTAATGTCTCCAAGAGAGGACCAATCCAAGAATATAAGATTCACAACTTAGGGGATGTATTGTGTCGCATCAAGCCACTAAGAGGGATATAATATGCTAAGAGATATCATGTTTTAGAAGGACATCACACCTAATGTCACCAAAAAGTGAAAGATGCGTCAGATGAAGTAAGAAGACTACACCATGAAACATGAAAAAAAAAATGTAAGGGAATAATGTCAATGTATGCCCCCACTTTAAAGAAATTTATAAACACCATGCTATGAGAAATTACGTTAAATTACCAAATGATAGATGTTAATAGTAAAGAGAACATGCGAGCTAACTTGGAAAGCCTTATGCCAAGTCATATGTTTCCAAATAAAGCTACTTCATGCAAAAGAAAATAAAAGAGAGGGATTTCCTCAAAAATGAAACTCCAAACACATGAGGGATCTATGGATTTTCGGCTAGTATGTTATTGCTACAATTTTTTTTTTGAGAGCTCAAAATCATCATCATTCCCCAAATATTCATAGAATTGGAAGAATCACATGAAGAGAGAAAAAACAAAGAAAAACCTTTAGGGCTGACATGGAAGCGACATGAATCTCTCAATGCCTTGCATCATCCCAAAAAGGAAAATTCAAGAAAAAGAAAATATAAAGGAAAATCTTTTTGGTCAACATGAAAGAGACATGAGTGTCCAGCAATGCCTTGTGTCATCCAAAAAAGGAAAACAAAAGACAAATGAAAAGAGATAGGAAAATTTAAAAGAGTTATGAAATACAAAATAATGTAGGTACATTTAGAGGAAGGTCATAAAGAGAGAGAGATAACATCAAACATAACATCATAGGGAATCACATCACACACATACAATCACACCAAAGAAAAATGAAAAATAAATAATGCAAAAGACTAGTAAGGAACATGCAAATCAACGTAAAGCAGGTTATCCACATCCCAATCATGTTCATTATATGCCAAAGGCATAAAAAAATACAAAGGGACAATAGAAATTGTAAAACTAGGGTCATTACCAAGTTCAACACTCTTCCTAGGATAATTATTTTTTAATTTCATGGAAGAGGAAAATAATGTAATCAATTCATTATGCACCTCCTCATCAATTTTAATAATCTCCTCCTCATCATCTAAATTAATCACAACATGAGGTTGAATGATAATTTCCAAAGAAGGGTTCAAATATTTTTGTGATTACACTATAGGATCTTTTTGTTTCAGGGTAGGGGTAGACGCATCATGCATTGCTTCAGTCAATTTTGGATCTTGATATTTTTTTTTCTTATTTTACCTGTGAGTAAGGGCATGAAATCTATGCCTACGATCTCTAGCACCTCTATTTATTTTAGTTCAATTTTTGAGTTGTGTCTATGGAGTGGGATGATAAACCATAGGTTAATTTTCTTCCTTAAGAGGAGGAACAAAAGGAACCATGGAAGATTGTTCAACCACTTTCTCTTTAACCTTGTAAAATTGTTTTATTCTAGGAGGTATGATAGGATTTTTTTTGTTATGTCTTGGTATTTTGTAGGAAGTAGGTGAAGGTTATATCTTAGGTTGGTCTTGGTCATTTGGAATTTCTTTAGGTTCAATCATGGTTTCATCAATGATGATAGGCTCAGTGGTAGGTGGAGGCATGTTTTAGAGGGATAATTCTACTATTTTCTTTGCCTTTAACTTTTGATAGGACTTGAAAACGAATTCTTCTCATGGTTTGATATATTATATAGGCTTGGGTCAAAATAAATCTAAGGAAAAGTTTCCATGGGAAGATAAAGGGTTAAAGCCACTATGATGCATAGTGAAAATTTCTTTATCAAAGGGAAACTTAAAGCATTTATGTACAACCAAAGGGATTACATTCATGGACAAAGCCATGGATAGCCTAGCTTCACACAAATTTTTTTTGACTGGAGGATGATGGAGAATGAGATATCTAATATTTTCAATCCTATTTGCAAATGAAGGGTGATTGATCTTATCATAGGGCAAGAAAAAATATTATGCATCTTGATCCATGCTTTCGGTTTATCATATATATATCTTGATAGAGTTAATGAAGAAGTAAGAATTACTCAATGATCACATTCTCTCCACAAAAAGGATCTATTAATATCCCATTAGTGGTCTTGTCATAGATTCAACCAGTTGAGTAAAGAGGACCATTAGGTGCATGCTTAAGTATATCTTGTGAGGAGAAAACAATTTCAAGAGGCTTTTAATTTGGCCCTTACAAGCAATGGAATCTATCAGTCCTACCATATCATCCATAGGATCATTATCTATAGGATCATGTTGAAAAATATCATTTTTATCATTGTCCGTATCAACATCCATCACATCATTCTTTGTGGTTTCGTTATCCTCGATAAATGAAATGTTATGATTAGGTACAAGGTTGGTAAAAAATTTAATTTTTTGGTTAGGAAGGGAAATGTACTTATTTCCTTGATCACTAACACCTCCAATAGAAAGACAACCAAAATCAATGAGGTCTTACATGAGATGTTTAAGATGCTTGTAATGTTCCATATTGTGCTTATTTTGTTGGTGATAATAATAATAAGAATTTGGTCTGAATTTTTTGGGTAATGGTTTATTAGGATCAAGTGTTTTGATGCGAGGCAAGGTAATCATTTTCTATTGTAAAATTTGTGACATTGTGTTGTGAAGGGTATCGAGTAAGGGAGTGAATTTAATTTTCGAGTCCCCATAGCTAAAGGGTATTGTGGATTTAACAAAAACTACTTGGTTATTGATATTTTGAGTTGCTTGTTGAGGGGGATTTAATTGCAAGAATCCTTTTATTTTTTTTCTAAAAGATTGATAATTGTTTTGATTTATGGTCTTAGACTTCTCAGTATGGCTAGAAGTGGATTTTGTATCTCGAATACTAACCAAATTTTCATAATCATGAAGATCAATACATAAGTGCATGAAGGGAATTTCATCATGGTAAGCTTATCTTGTATCTTTCTTTGTAAATTTTCTATGAACATATTTTGAAGGTGAGGGTTAGGGACCTTGACATCAAGTTTAGAATAAAGGGATTTATAGCGTGAAATAAAGTTAGTAATATTTTCTTCTTCTTTTTGCTTACATGTCTCATCAAATTGGAAAAGGTCATCTTATAAGTCATATGCACTTGGAAATGGTTTATAAATGCCTCAAAAAGTTCATTGAATGAATGAATTGAGTTGTTCGATAATGAAGAGAACCATTCCAAGGTAGTATCTTTCAAGGATCCAAGGAAATGCTTAACCAAGAGTTTATCATCTAGGAAAAAGTCACTACATAAGGCCTTAAAGGGAGCAACATGGCTAGAAGGATGTCCCTTCCCTCAATATTTATCAAATATAGTCACCTCTACACCTTGTGGCATCGGTATTCATAATATCTCCATGGACAAGGGACTAATTTTGACATCATATGTAGGTGGGCCATTTTGATTTTGATTGATGGTGGAAACTTGCTTTTGAAGGGATGAAAAGGTTTATAAAATTTAATTTATGAGAGGTTCATTTCTTGTATTATTAGATGGAGGTGAGTATGGTGGGGGTGTGTATGTGTTTGAAGGAAAAGTGAATGGAATTATTATAGGTGGTAAGATGGTTGAAGATATGATGTGCGATGCCACAAAGGTACTAGGGATGCTAGTAGGAATACCCAAGGAAGGAATCACATTACTAGTCGGTTGCATTATTGTTGTGACTTGAGGGTTGGTATATGTAGGAATAGAGGCAATTGTTGTAGGAGGGGGGATTTGAATTCCTCCTTGACTAGATACATTATTCATAGGTAAGGGAATAGTAGTGCTTGAGGGAAAGTGTTTTCTAAAGATTTGAACGATGTTATGCACAAGGTCAAGCTCATCTTCACTTTCAAGCATGTGATGAATTTTATATATAGTAGGGATGGTGGTAGTTTAAATATTCTTTGTACTTACCTGATTTTGTAGGTTTGATAAATCTTCATGAATTTGGATTATGTTTTCTTGAGAAATACTAGCAACCATTGTTTCAACATGTGTTACGCTACTTGAAGGTAAGGAAATATTAAGGGTATGGTCCATACCTAGTGTACTAGTGTCAATACTAGGAGTGAAAGAGATAGACAACCCAAGATCCATAATGATTGTGCTATTGTGGGATGACATGAGTCTCAAACTTTGTCGCGCTATAGTATTATCAATAAGAAACCAAATAATCATGCAAGGGATGCTAATGAATGCAAATGAAATTTAAGCTAAGTATAATGAAATGAATATAATAGAAATTATATAAACTAAGATAATTTTTTATCCACAACAAAAAAAATCTTCGAAATCATGTTTTAAATTTTAGAAAATGTAGTTCAGAATCAACACTGGGACTAAATCGCCTAGAGGGGCGAATGAGTCCCTGTGAGGATTTTTTTCAAAATTTTATAAAAAAATTAAGTGATTTTTATGTTTTTATGCTATATGACATGTAACATAAGTTAAAATGCAGATTTTATATGATTTGAGATGCAAAAATGCAACCTATATGCACTTTCACTAATGCAAGATTTAGAAACCCTAGAATACATATTACCTAATGCAAACCTTAATGCAAGAAAGATATATGATGTTGATGCAATAAAAATCATAATTATGATGTTATAAATGGAGGTTCACCAAAATGAAATAATAGAAAATAAAATCGCTTTCTTATGGCTTAGAACATGGAGAAAACCCAATTCACAATGATCTCATTGAAGGGAAACCTAAAGATCTCAATCTAAAGCATACAAAGGGGAAATAGATCTTGTAATTGTGGTATCCTAGGGTCTGATTTTAACTAATGAGGGGTTCACCACCATGCTAGGGCTTGGAAAGATAAATTAAATGAAAATCCTAATAGTTAAACCTATTGTAATGCTATCTTTCACTAAATGACCTAAAAATGCATGTAAATCAAAACAAAAAGTTGCAAGATGAAATGTGTGCACCTAGAAATCTGAAGACTGAATGAATGTCTGAAAGGATGAAAATATTGGTTTTAAGGCCCAATGGGACTCATACACTAGTCTATGTGATTTAGTCCCAGATCTAGGTTTCTATGCAGAAAGTGAAATCTTGCAAAAGGGTATTTGAAACTTGAAAAACTTGGAAAATGACCTAAGCTAGGAATCATATGCCAAAACTGGCATATCAGTCTGGTTAGGTTTTTTTGAAGCTTCAAAATATAAATCTGGTCTTTAATGTCTTCTTTTTCCTATCTAATTGATTTCTAGATTTGAAACCTTGATTTGTAGCTTGTAGAAGTCCTCCAATGATCTTCAATGAAAGGTGAAAAGTTTGACAACTTTGAACACTTTGACAACTTTATCCAAACTTTCTCTTCAATGTGTCTTCAACCTAAACCTAAAAATCACACACTAAAGAGAGGGAAAAATATTTTTTTGTTAGTGAATAGGGGTTTTCCTTTGTCAAACCATGTTTTGGTAATCAAACCTTGAAATGAAATCAAATAAGAATGGAGAATGATGAATGAACTAAATATGATGTTGCAAATAACCAAACCCTAGTAATAAGATTCTACAAACATGTATAAAGTGGCTCAAATGGATGTATATCTTGAATATTTCTTTAATAGGATAGATATTGAATGGAATTATAGCTTGAATCATAAAAACCCTACATCGCGATTGTGAGCTCAAAAAATAAATGATGCATGAAGACTTTGACATGATACTTGATGCTTGAATAATGCTCCTTAAAACTTGATAATCTACACTTAAATTCTTCTAAATGGTATCGAATTCTCTTGTAAACACTTGAATGCTCTTATGAACTCAAACTTGTTATATGGATGAATACTTGAATGCTTGGTATGAAAACTAGTGAAAGAAACTTGTATTTATAATTTATTATGTAAAAATTCTTGAAATTACAACACTAGAAGTCAACATCAGATCTAGGAGGATAAAATCACACCAAGAATTTTAATTAATTTTAATTTAGGCCACATAGGACTCATACGCCCAAGGTGGAGTATGAGTCTCATTAGGCATTAAATTATGGGACCATTTTAAAAAATGCTTAGAAAGGTATAAAATTAGGATCGAGACCCAAAACCTTAGGTGGGACTCATATGCCCAAGGTGGCGTATGAGTCCTAGACCACCAAATTTGGGCCACACAACCTAAAACCACCAGAATTATGATTGGATGTTGATATGTGTTAGGATCATCCTTGAAAAGATGCATTAAATGAGGCTTGTGTATGCAAAATAAGGATAATTAAAGTATAAAGAAGCCCAATTATTAATGACAACCCTCAAAAAGTGTGGAAGTTTGTTACAACACTTTACAACACTCTAAATAAGGTGTGATTAAGTTTGTTTAGTTGAAAAGGGCCCAAGACCTAATGTGAATGTGTGAAGCACATTACAACACTGAATCAAGGTAACATTAAACTCAATTTAACAAAGAGGGCCCAAATGAGCAAGAAAAAGTAAAGGGATAATTTTTTCAATGCCACAATCCCCCCATGCATTTTGAGGAACTTTTAATTCCTCACATCCTTCGAAAAGGAATTTTTTATTCCATTTTCAATCCCCATGAGGATTTTTTAGGAATTTTTAATTCCTCTGTTGTCCTCTCATTGTACAAATGGACAAGAAATTACTTTATTAGGAGATCTTACCCATTCCCAAGGTGCTTGAAAATACCTCCATGTGGCTACCACCTCATTACCAGTTCATCATCCCTTCTCCACATCCCCATCTACATGTTCTCATGAGATTAGTTGAGTTTTATCAAGAAATATCAACCCTTGATCTCATGCCCTAGATTCAATCTCAACTCTCCATTATTTTGAAGGATTTTCCCTAAAAGTAATGAATTTTTTTTCATTTGAATAACACACACTTAGAAAATTTTCAAGCACTATCTAAGTCATCTTTCTATCTCCATTGTTACAACACCATTTTGAGCCACCATATTGCATCAAATCCATTCACCATCACCACCATTGCATTCACCATCAAAATCTCCATCATTAGCATATAGTTTTAGGCCATTTCATCAAGTGAAGAGGCACACAAATCAAAAAATAAAAGGTCCAACCACTTCATCAAATTGGGAAAGGTAAAAACACTGGATTTCTCATATTTTGTTTGTTTAATTTCAACTAGGCTAATCAGTGAGGTTTTGTTTTTGTCTTTTTGTGTGCATTCCTTCTTGTTTTTAATTTTTTAGACTAGAAATTCACCTGCACACATTTATGGCACGACCGGTGGGACCCATATCATAGGTCCTCGATGTTTTTTGTTGTTTGATATTTTACAGGTTTTGATTGTTTAAAGCTATAGTTGTGAATCCGCTGAACAAGGGAACATGCTTGACTACAGGCGTGAACCTTCTTCCACATAGGTGATTACAAACCCACCACTTTCTAGAAAAGGAAATCCTCCACTTGACTATCTGAGATCTAGACTTGTAGAGGCGAATATCCTTTTGGCTATATGGATAGGCGAAGTCACTACCTGAATGAGTGATCCTATTGAATTCATAGAGGCAATTACGCATATACCCTTCCACTCAAAGGGTGATTCTATAACCATTAAAAATGAAAATCTACCCTACACATGGGAGAACATGTGGTAATTTAGAATGTTAAATTTTCCAGTTTATACTTTTGATTGATTTTGGGTTTGTATACTAATCAATTAACTTGTTTGTCTGTGCTTGTGGAGTTTTTACTAATGCTTTTGCATCTTGTTTTTGTAAGACCGACAATTAAATTACTAATGTGTTTGTTGTAGGATGAGTTGTCAAAGGAATTAGCTTAGTTTTTTTTCCCTGACTAATCTAGGCACATTTTATTTTATTAAAGGGCCAATTAACAATTATGTTGAACATTCGGAATACTAAGAGGGGGTGAATCAATATTCCACAAACTGATAATAAAATTCACTTAACTATTATCACAATTTTGACTGAGTCAACAAGAGAACATAGAAATAAGACAAAGCAGTCATACACATGAACACCAGGATTTTTACGTGGAAAAACCATGGTGAGGGTTAACTCACAATATATTATATTTGGATAAAAAATATTATGAGGCTCACTGCTAGAACCATTCACTATCCTTAAAAGGATCACAACATGAGTACAAAATATGGCTCACTTCCAAGATACAGTAGTTGTGGCTCACTACCAGAATGATGAATTGATGAAATACACCTTCAATGTACAAGGTTCAGTTCCAATGAAGCTCAAAATATAAAGTACTGCATCACTCAAAAAATATGTATTATTGATAAATAATTTAGACATAGATCTTCTCCATCATTCACATTCACTTCTCGCTTGCTTGTTCATACACCCACATATCTCAATTTTTCCACATACACTTTCACATGCTTTTCACTTGCTTCTATCTCATATTTATACAAGAATGACTTATTCATTAATTAGGTCAGCCTAATTGGATCAAAATAAAATAATCAAAACCTTTCTTTATTGGCACCATATAAGATTTAATAATTTTATCCATGTAGTGCATTATACGTAGTCGACTATTAGTCTTCATAATCTATTACATTCACTAAGGAGGCCAAGACTAAACCACAATTCTCCAAACCAACAAATAATCCTCAAAGAAAATACCTTCCGGATTTGAAAACACATTAATTTCCCATCATACTATGAGTAAAAAGACTATAAAAAACACCTCCATATAAGAATGTTCACCTTAGTAGAATGCAGAGTCTCCCACACAGTATACCTCACATAGAACAATAATAGAATACATAATTAAACTCTATCAAAGATAACTTTTTGTTCATAGAAAATGATGTCTCAAGGTCCAAGATATAGCTGTCTGAATGAGTCAATAAAAAATGGTTAAGAGATCAAAGTCATATCAGATCTTGCGATGAGTTTTAGACTCAAATACCAACATACCGATCCATCACAAAGGAGTATTACCGTTAGAGAACAACTTCTAGTAAATCAAGTAAACTTCCCATATATTTATCACCATATATTTATTACCATGTTGACATCAATAAAAACATAGGAACAAACAACACAATCATCCATTCTTCATGCTCATGTTGCAAAAATTCCAACAATTTTTTTTTCATTTTTGGAGGATTTTTTGATGTATGCTCTCCCCTTGCACTATACAGCGAGCTTGAGGATCAAAAATCACAAATGACTCAAGTCTAGTTGTGTCCACCTAGGAGTGCTAGCTTGTGTGTATGCCCATGTTCAAGATTACTTTCTTCTACACCTTCTAGCTTCACTAAATTCTTCCTCTTCTTCCCTATTCCGGTCATGCTACCAAAGGTACTTTCTTCATTGAGATGCTTAGCGATTTCCAATACAATTTTAGCATATATATCAATTTCAGCCTCTAACACTTCATAATTCGGTTATGTCATCAAGATATGCATCTAAGACAGTAGTGCCTTAGTGATTTCAATTCAAAATCACAACAAAGACACAACCAACTATGCCATAAAGCAGAAATAGGCACAAGTTGATCCCCCATTGATCCTCAAAGAGAAGTGAATGCAAACAAATAATAGATTCAACATAAACAGATAACCATGACAGACCAAACTATGAAAACAAAAATATATGTGGGGAAAACCTTTTCAGGTAAAAAACCCCACCTCCAAAACATTTAACTCACATGTATTATATTGTAACTAAAATGGTTACAATACAAGACTAGAGCTATGCTCTTCAGGAAATTACATCTTGTTCATCTGGAGAAAGATACAAGCAACACTAAAACCAAAATCTTCACATAGTTACAATGTCACCCAAGTGACATCATATGTAGATTCCCTTCAGCTCCTCTCACAAGACTATCATAGCCAACCTCATGGCCAGCCCAGCCTCTTGGCCTCACAGGTTCACATCATACCAGGTCTAAGAGTGAAAGTGTTCACTGTAGAACAACTCAAAACACTCTCAGCCTCTCTCTGATATTGCTCTTTTTTTTTCTCAACCTGTACACCAGATTATATATAATCTTGCACTGTGTGCATACCTGTTTAGCCCATCCCTTCCAGCAACGGTCATCCAGGATAATAACTATCCTACCTGCAAGAGCATGAACATTCCCTGATAACGTTCATCGCTTCTATAGCTGCATTGAGCCACACAATCATTAACTCGGCCCAGACACGTCCATCAACCTTTCATCAATGATTCAGTTCTATCGCAATCAAGAAATAACTCTCTAGCCAACCAGATCAAAAAGATCTTCCACGTGTCACCAAAACATTCGCTGTCGTAGTTTGACTATCGGTCCAACTCGGTCAACCGAGCTCCTAGCCCATCTGAGCTCTTATTGTGCTACCGCTGAGCTCAAAAGAACCTGTCGTGGTATGGTGGTGAGCTCACCCAAGCTCACCTCACCATTTACCGCACTACCGTAGCCCAGACCACTTCACTTCATGGTATGGTGGTAAGCCATTCGAGCTCCCTTGAGCTCTAGCCCAAGACTTCACTGAGCTAAGAGTTTTTCTTTAACATCAGCTAACCAGAAGCTACCAACTTGCCATGTGTCACCCTACCATTCACCAGTTTTTCTAACACCGAGTCCAACTCAGTCAAACACTCCCCTAAGCTCATCTGAGCTCCTACCATGATACCACAACCCTTTCAGACCCACCATGCAGTATGGTGGTAAATGCCTTTGCAGACCACTGGCAGTCTTAGCATGGAAACTGCGGTCAGCCAAGACACTGGCCGTGGTATGGCAGTAACTGCCAGCTAGGCTGTTGGCGATCTTACCATGCCCACTGTGGTTAGCCAAAGCATTGTCCACGGTATGGCAGTAATCGCCAGCCAGGCCACTTGCGGTCTTACCACGGCCACCACGGTCAGCCAAAGCACTAGCCGCGGTATGGTGGTAACTGCTAGCCAGGTCACTAGTGGTCTTACCATGGCCACCATGGTCAGCCAAAGTGCTGGTTGTGGTATGGAGGTAACCACTAGACCCAACCACAGGAAGTCGCACCGTGCTACCACTGTGAGTTGACCTACCGCCTACGGTACCACTATAACCACCAAGAACAAACAAACCCGTTGCCTCAAACCAACAATGGTTTTACCATACCCACCGTGGCTTAGAAAACAAGTTGCGCAGTAGGGCGGTAACCGTCGAACCTGTCTGCCTCAACCACACACCATGCAACCACGTCACCTCCAAGGAGTCCTCTGCGGTATGGTGGTAAAGGCCAAAAAATGAAGAAAACGGCCAAGACATCAAGGGGAAACTAGAATGTTGAGACAACAATTTCCCAACAATCTTGCACTTGTCGAAGACAATCAAGCTTCCTCGAAAACATCCGAACGGGGACCAAAAGCATACTTCCACGCTCCAACTAAGATGTCTGCAATGACATCAAAAAATGTCCACCATCTTAGGCACCAGCTCCAAACACAGGAACATGCCATGGTGTATATGCACCAGTCTTAGGAATGAAAACAATTGATTCTCCAAGCGACAAAGGAAACAAAGACAACAACAGAAAACAAAAAGTGAACACCAACTCCAAAACAAGAAACCAACCAATTAGAATAGCAACCATAAAACTGAATTCCCTTATCCAACTGATCAAACCACGTGATTGAAAACCAACACCCATAGCTCATGTTGAAACATCCAACCACCCATACCTCAAAGGTATGACAATGTGCAACAGACACATGCCATCATAAAACCACCCATCTCGGGAGCAAACGAGCACCTTGTGTCAATCAATCAAAAGACCAAACATGTCCAGGTACTCCCATTTCAAGGGTACTGTCTAGATGAATGCAAACAAAGCACCATCACACATGATCTAGGCATACCAATTCCACCAACACCTTCATAAAGAAATGTAACCATGTAGCTCCAAGGAACAACCACACTGATCTGCAACATTGGCAACCACTTGCTGCAAGAAAAGTTTCTCTCAACTATCTTCCACAGTTCTTCCAAGATCCATATCAGATTGAAGAAGGAAACACAAGAACCATCATGTCATCACCCAAGTGACAACACATGATCACAAACAAGTGACCAACATGGCTCCACAAAGGCAACCCACATCTAAAGTCAAATGAACATACAAGAAGAACAAGACTAGATTAGAGAGAAAAAGAAAATCAAACCATGTAGCCACCTTCTACACACATTTCTAATTGCAAGTTGTGACAAGAATGATCTTCTTCACATCCCAAAGGGAAAAGCCTTAACAACACCCAACAAAGCCATGAATGTAAGCACCTCAAATAAGATCAGACTTACCCATGAAACCATCTCATGTCAGTCCTCAAAATCACAAGGAGATAAACAATGCTATCCATCTTCCATTATGAATCCTCCAGAATCTCAAAACAACTCAAGATTCATATCATGAAAGATAAAGCATAACACACAACTGAAAAGTATAATGGGAAAATACCTTTCAAAGTGGCACCATTGCCGAGCAAACCAATAAGAGATGAGAAACATGCTCATCCAAGATATACAAGCCAAAATGACTTACCCAAGAGCAATCTCCTTCATGGTCTCTGTTGAACTCACATTCAACCAAGCTGCAAGATTCTTGGACTTTCAGTTGTAACAACAACATTCCCATAAGAATTCTAGCCTCACCTTATTCTTCATGCATCCATGAGTATCAGCAACCTATCATCTTATGTTGAATCCAATCTGCAATACTGTAGCAACCATGAAGTTCACTAGCATATGACCAATGCACTCAAAACATAGAGAAACCCACCAGACCATTATCAAAGCTCCAAACCTAGAACAGGAACTTATCATGACACCATGATCTATACATCTCCATAGGAGATACCATGCTTCAAGTGAAATGTCCATGGTCTTCAAGAGCAAAGCAACATGCCAAAACTCTAATGCACAAGAAAGAGTATACCGTGACATAAATCAACCAAACTCTAAACCAACATCACCTGTCAAGAACCACCGGCATCTCAGCCAAAGAATACCAAGGTCCTTCATGCTTCCAAGATGTTGCACACCTTCAAATAGTGAACATGCAGATGCAAAAAAACATAGCAACTGCAACATCAAAGAAGAACACCAGTCATTGCTAAAGCTCCCACTGCAATGTGACACCAAGATTTCCAAGCAACATGACTGACCACCCCATCATTTTCATGTTGCTTTAGATCCCCATTACTGACTATTCAGGTACTCAAATTCCATTCCTTCTCTCATCTCAAAATAGCCATGCCAAAGCACAAGTGACCATAGACAAGGTTAGCTAATAGATCTACACCACACTGTTACAACCTCGTGGATATAGACAGTACACTTTCAAATTGTCTCATAGAAAACATGTAGGTAAGGACAACCCACAACATTGCACAACTTGTGGATGCAACCAAATGTAAACCCTGCAAATCTATCATCGCACTGGAAACTACAAAACTGAGATAATCAAAGAGAACAACCAAAGCAGACAAGCATGACTCAAACACTAGATCACCAACAGATCTGATTTTCCAGTCACGTCCACAACACAAGCACCATAGTCTAGGGATTCTTCAAATCATAACACAAGAATGTTGAATGAAAAACACATACCAACACTCACATGCAGAGAAGACATCACACCTCCTCAAAACATGTTGAACTACAAACTATCTCATCCAGTCACACCCCAAAAGCTAGGGTCTAGAAAATAGAAGACAACAGCTCCAGACAACACAAGTTTTCCTTGACCATGTAAAACCTACAAAACCACAGTGTTTATAAAACACCCACGCACCTCCATATTCACTGCTCATTTGGACGACTCAAGAGTTTGCACACAACCATCACAGTTAACTAGAACAATGAAAAGAAACATGAATATGCATCATAGACTTTTTAGGAAAATCTACACAAAACCTCCAGAGCCAAAGACATGAATCTAAAACCATGCAAGTGCAAGACACGGGCACATAGGAACAATAGGTTTCAGACTAGTTCTAACACCACTGTCATGCACAAGCAAAAGGGAGAACCAGGCTATCCAAAATTTGTAGACCACCAAGGTCACTTCATAGCCTCCATGCAATCAAAGCACCAAAGAAACTGCCTTTAGTGCTAAGTCAAAAAACACCTAGCACAAGCACAACTCTCCATAGTTGATCAGCAACACAAGAAAGTCCATACCACTAGGGAGCCTCTCACATAGACATCCAACATGAACACCATGCTTTTCTGCAGCTCAGCCATGAAAAACATCTCATGCCCTTTGCATCAGAAACTTTGCTGTGAGCCAAGAGCCTCAGACCATGTTTCCACAAACATGACCAACTCCACTCATCTCCAGCATCATTCAAAATTGTGTGTTGAATCAATGAAGCACACACTTCCACTCATCGAAGGATCAATCACCAAACGATTTCTCCAGACTTCCTCAAGCTTTCCAAACTAAGAAATCTTCACAGAAGAAAACACATAACTTCAGCAAAGACATGTTCTGATACCACTTGTTGGTATCACGAGCAACAAGCTACTAGCTTTGATACCACTTGTTGGGGATACGAATTTGGTTCTGTCATCAAGATATGCATCTAAGATAGTAGTGCCTTAGTGATTTCAATTCAAAATCACAACAAAGACACAACCAACTATGCCATAAAGTAGAAACAGGCACAAGTTGATCCCCCATTGATCCTCAAAGATAAGTGAACGCAAACAAATAACAGATTCAACATAAACAGATTACCATGAAAGACCAAAATATGAACACACAAATATACGTGGGGAAAACCTTTTCAGGTAAAAAACCCCACCTCCAAAACATTTAGCTCACATGTATTATTTAGTAACTAAAATGGTTACAGTACAAGACCAAAGCTATGCTCTTCAAAAAATTACATCTTGTTTATCTGGAGGAAGATACAGGCAACACTAAAACCATAATCTTCACATAGTTACAATGTCACCCAAGTGACATACTATGTAGATTCCCCTTAGCTCCTCTCACAAGACTATCACAGCTAGCCTCATGGCTAGCCCAACCTCTTGGCCTCATAGGTTCACATCATACCAGATCCGAGAGTCAAAGTGTTCACTGTAGAATAGCTCAAAACACTCTCAGCCCCTCTCTGATATTTCTCTTTTTTTTTTCTTGAACTGCACACTAGATTATATTAATCTTGCACTATGTGCATACCTATTCAACCCATCCCTACTCATAATGGTCATCTAGGATAATAACTATCCTACCTACAAGAGCATGATCATTCCCTGATAACGTGCATTGCTTCTACAGTTGCATCGAGCCACACAATCATTAACTCGGCCCAGACGCATCCATCAAAATTTCATCCATGATTCAGCTCTATCGCAATAAGGAAATAACTCTTTGGCCGCCCAGAACAAAAAAGATCTTTCACGTGTCACCATAAAATTCATTTTCGTAGTTTGACTGATGGTCCAACTTGGTCAATCAAGCTCCTAGCCCACCCAATCTCCTACCGCGCTATCACCAAGCTCAAAAGAACCTATCATGGTATGGTGGTGAGCTCACCCGATCTCACCTCACCATTTACCACACTAATGTAGCCTAGACCGCTTCGCCTCATGGTATGGCAGTAAGCTATCCAAGCTCCCTCAAGCTCTAGCCCAAGACTTCACCGAGCTCATACTTTTCCTTTCACACTGGCCAACCAGAAGTTGCCAACCTTCCACATGGCACCCTGCCATTCACCAGCCATTCTAACACTGAGTCCAACTCAGTCAAACACTGCCCCAAGCTGATCCGAGCTCCTACCGCACTACCGCAGCCCTGTCAGACCCAACATGCGGTATGGTCGTAAATGCCTTTTCAGACCGCTGGCGGTCTTACCATGGCCACCGCGATCAGCCAAGACACTGACCATGGTATGGTGGTAATCGACAGCTAGTCCATTGGCAGTCTTACCGTGGCCACCACAATCATCCAAAGCACTGCCCACGGTATGGCGGTCTTATTGCAGCCACCACAGTTAGCGAAAGCGTTGTCCACGGTATGGCAGCAATCGCCAGCCAGGCCATTGGCGATCTTACCGAGGCCATCACAGTCAGCCAAAATGTTGGCTGTGGTATGGCGGTAACTGCCAGACCCAACTGGAGGCAGTCTCACCATGCTCTCACGGTGAATCAACCTACCACCTACGGTACCGTGGTAACTGCCAAGACCAAACAAAGCCGCCGCCTCAAACCGACAATGATTTTACCCCGCCCACCACGGCTTAGAAAATAAGTCATGCAGTAGGGCGGTAATTGCCGAACCTATTCACCTCAGCCACACACCGCACAATTGCGCCACCTCCAAGGAGTCCTTTGTGGTATGGCGGTAAAGGCCAAAAAATGAAGAAAACAGCCAAGACATCAAGGGGAAACCAGAATGTTGAGGCAAAAATTTCCCAACAATTGTTAGGGATATAAACTTAATGAACAATGACCATAGCAACATACCTTGTTACTAGATCAACAATTGATCTCAAACCAATATCTTTTCCATTAGAACTCACACCTGTAACCTAAGTTATTTCTTTCTCATTCATAGTCTTCAATTTAGGAACCGGTCTCGAGGAACACAAACATGTTACATTTCTAATTGCTTATCTAGTGACCAGATGTCCATACTCAATCCACAAAGATTCATCATGAATTCTGCTCAATACCATCTGAATATACTTCTTCTCAAATTCAAACAAAGGAACTTTTCTCCAAACATCCAACTTCTTCTCAGCTAATACTCTATAGGCATCATGATTCTCTTTCATTTCATTTTTCCAAAGCACATTGAATTGAAATTTCTTCAATTTTACTATAAACAAATGCATAGATATATTTTGTAGGAAACACTCTCAAAGGGATGCAAGAGAATGCACCAAGAGACTCTTCTAACACATTCGTGATATATCTCTTCAACCTAGCTTTATCTGTACAAATCAAAATCTTTGAATTATCCATCAATAAAAGTAAAAGATTGTGCAAACATGAATACCTCTGAAAATGTCAACAAGAAATATATAGATATCATGCTTCTAGAGTTCACTTTGAATTCATATGTTACATTCTTCAAATTCTAAAATTATGAATTCCCTTCTAAACTTACTTTGCACGCTTCTTCGAAAATACATAGGCCTTTAATTTCATTTGAAATTATTCTTTTCATTATGAATAATTTTTCAAAAAATGTTTCAAATTGCAAGTAGATTACCTCAAAAACTGTGTATGCCTTCATTCTTTCAAGTTTTGTAGACATAATTCTTCACACATGCAACTAATAAAATATTGTAATCTTATTACCACATTAAATATGCTTCTATCATGATATGACACAAGTACCAATAAGGGGGTTTATTATATTTTATGATGATTGCTCCCCTTTAGCCATTGCTTTTATTTAGAGATTGATGGGAGTATCTATATCGGAGGTCAACACAGATAAGACTAATAATTCCTTTCTCCAAATATTTTCCATTTCTTTTCTTTGCTTTCCCATATCAAAGGTTTGATCATTCTTCTTCATCAGATATATGCTCTTCTTTCTTCTATTGTTACTACCAGGATGTTCTGATTTTCTGCACTTACAACAAGTAACATTCTTCTTTCCATTTTCCCTTTTATCGAACAAACTATATTTATATCCATTATTCTTTCCCTAATAATTATTCACATTAATTTTGTAGTCATTTTCCTCATGACCAAATTTCTTGTAGGAATGAAAAACACCATTGAAGTATAAATGCCTTTTTGCATCATGTCATTTGACAGGAGTTTTTTGGAATTGATTCTTCACTCCTTGACTTGTCTATCTTTGTACTGCATATTCTTACCAGTGAATTTATTCACTTTAGAACTCTGAATTTTTCAAACCCTAAAAAACTCTTATCCATTTCTAGTCTTTGAGAGGTAATCAATTCATCAACCATCACTGAGATTATCTTAAATTTTTCTTCAAAACTCTTTGCCCTTTCCAGATTAGATCTCAGGATTTCTGCTTCTAATTCTAGCTTTGCACATTCATCCATCTTCTTTTGAATTTCAATTTCTTTTCATTCTTCAATTCTTTTCTTCTCATCCAATTGTTCCAGTAGGCTAGTGATGATTTCTACTCCTTCAGTCAATAAATCACATGCAACTAGACTTGTACTTTGTAGCTTTTCAATGTGCTCATTTTCTTTTATCAACTTGTCCTTCAAGGCTTCCATTTTTTTTGAAAATTTGATAGGGGCTATTTCAGGAGGAAAAACTTCTCATGTTCAAATTTTGAGACCTTCCTCAAGCTATTAGGCTTCATCCAAGGAACCAAGCTCTGGTACCAATTGTTAAACATTCAAAATACTAGGAGGGGGGTAAATCTATATTCCACAAACAAATAATAAATCTACTTAACCATTATCACAATTTTGACCGAATCGACAAGAGAGAACATAGAAACAAGACAAAGAAATTATACACATGAACACCAAGATATGTACATGGAAAACCCAAAATGGGAAAAACCATGGTGAGGGTTAACTCACAATATATTATATCCAAATACAAAATATTATGGGGCTCATTACCAAGACTCTCTATCCTTAAAAGGATCATAGCCTAGGTACAAAAGATGGCTCACTGCCAGAATGATGAACTAATGGAATACACCTTCAATGTGCAGGGTTAAGTTCTAATGAAGCTCAGAATATAAAGTAAGACATCACTCAACAAATCTATATTACTGATGAAGAATTTATACATAGATCTCCTTCATTCAAATTCATTTCTTTCTTACTTGTTCATACACCCACATATCTATCTTTTTCCATACTCTCACTTTCACACACTTTTTACTTGCTTCTATCTCATATTTAAACAAGTATATCTTATTCATCAATTAGGTTGGCCTAATTGGATGAACAAAAAATAATCAGAACCTTTCTTTGTTAGCACCATATAAGATTTAATCATTTTATCCATGTAGTGCATTATACCAAGTCAACTATTAGTCTCCATAATATATTGCATTGACTGAGTTAGCCAAGACTAAACCACAATTATCCAAACCAATAAATAATCCTCAAAGAAAACACCTTCCAGATTTGAGAACACATTAATTTCCCATCATACTACTAGTAAAGAGACTATCAAAAAAACTTATGTATAAGAATCTTCACCTTAGTAAAATTTAGAGTCTCCCACATAGTATACCTCACACAAAACAATAGTAGAGTACATAGTTAAACTCTATCAGAGATAACTTTATGTTCATAGAAAAAGACGTCTCAAGATCCAAGATATAACTATTTGAATGAGTCAATAAAACATGGTTAAGAGATCAAAGTCATATTAGATCTTGTGATGAGTTCTAGACTCAAATACCAACATACCAGTCCATCACAAAGGAGTATTACCAATAAAGAAAAAAAATTGGTAAATGAAGAAAACTTCCCATTTAGTTATCACCATGTATTTATCACCATGTTGACATCAATGAAAACATAGGAAAAAATAGCGCAATCATCCATACTTCATGCTCATGTTGCAAAGCTTCCAACAAATTTTTTATCATGTTTGGAGAATGTTGTTGATGTATGCTCTCCCCTTTCACCATACAGTGAGCCCGAGGATCAAAAATTATAGATGACTCAAGTCTAGTTGTGTCCACCTAGGAGTGTTATCTTGTGCACATTCTCTCCACTTGCACCTCGTGTGAGCTTGGGGATCATAAATTCCTAGAATTTATTGCCCTTTAGTCAGACCTTCCAATAATTTCATCACTTGGGGGATGATCTTGACCACGTGTTACCGGTGGGGTATATGAAGGGAGAGAACTAAAGTTGTACCCTAATCTAGTCGTGTTGTGTTTTGCAAAGAACTGATATTAGGGTGATTCCTAGTTAAGTGTGAAGGGTTGGTCCAATTTTCTAGTACCTTGTTGGGGCTCTCAATGGGTTGGTGTATCGAGGACTACCCTAGTCGCCTATTCAACCTAGTTTAAGACCCATGTTTTAGTCGTAGCTTGGTGAAGTGCATGGATTATAGATGGGATCCCAAAAATACTCACCACATAATCCCTTAGGTTGAGATAGAAATCCTCATGATGAACTATGATAGTTCCCAAGGAGAGAGATAAGATGAGCCCATGGCATCTATTGACGACCATGTGCCATTGGATCTCTAGTTATCCACCTTCACAAGAGATGGTGCTTCCACCTCATTTCATGGAGTATTAATCACTCGAGGTGGAGGGCCTACATCAAATTTGTAAACCCTTACCACTAATTGTAGGGCTATTTATGTGCTTGGCATGTCTTCTTGTGTGATATCAGTGTCTTCAGTCTGAGTTAGACATTTCCTGTTGTCTGCTTGTTTTCTCATTTTGATCCTTTGTCATAGTCCATCCCTTTCCCAAAGGTGATTTTTATTCCTATAGAGGTTAATTTTCACTGTGGATGAGTGATCCTACCTTGCACGGTGTGAATATGAATCTATGTCCAATCCAGTCAAAGTGCCTTGATAGATGAGTTTTCTTCTTAAAGAGGTGAATCCACGTGTCTCATCCTCTAGGTGATCTCGCTCTCCAAAAGGGTGAATCTGCTCAAGTCTTCCATACACCCCATAACATTGGACAAGAAAACCCACTTATCATAGACATGAATCCACATTTGAGTCGATAAAAACCTAGTCCATACATATCAAAGAAAACGTGATCCTGCGCTGTAGATAGGTGTTTTTGTATTTTGTCTGTACATCTGAAGTAACATGTGATCCTGCAACCTAGATAGGTGAACTTGATTTACAGAGTGGAAATCCCACTATCGCCCATTAATACCTATTCTGTTATAAGTGAATTCACAATCCTTTTGGGAAATCCCCCAATCCCAACCATATAGTTCAAGATATAGGCAAACTTGCAAAGCCTAGACAGGTGAATTTTCTATATGCAGGGGTGCACCCACAATATCTTAGATAGGAAAACCTATGATCCAAAGAGATGAATTACTACACATAGAGGTGAATCCAATTTCAATAAAAAATCTATAGTGTGAATCTATTTGACCACTAAAAGTCTGCGTCATTCCAAGTCTATTATTGTGATCGTAAATTTTGTATCCATCTGAATTCTCATAATTGTCAATTTTTTGCATCTCTATTTTCTAAAATCTATCCAATAATTGATTTAATCACATAGGTTCATCTTAGAACATCCTTAGATAGCATATCAATCATTGATCCATCAATCCAAATCCCGTAGACATTAATTTAGGAGCTTTTTATCCAATTGGGTTAGTAACTGACCCTAATTAGTATCATCTGCACTTACTTATGAGCATCATCCATCTTGAGTTAGTGATTATTTGTGGCCTCATCAATGTACTTCCATCTAAGAGGTTTATTTGCATTGTAATCATTTTTTTATCATTTGATCTAATCATCATCATCTTGCATCATATAGTTGAGCTCCTGAATCTAGTTCAAGGTTGATCCTATCATCTAATCCAATCAATTGATCTAGTATGATCATATCCAATTAGTAATGCATAATCATCCTATTAATCATCTGATCAACTGATCCATCATCCTAGCAACCCATTAATTCATCATCTAGGTCATCATCACTTAGGTATATCTTAGATCTTTACATTATTGTCATCTTCTGGTTGTCTGCATTTTCATGCCCATTAAATAATCATAGGAAAAGAAACTCATGGAGCTATAGCAGTCCCAAGCTAATCAACCACAACATCCTCCCCATCCACCTACTAATAGTGGATCTGAGCAATCTGACACAAAAATTCACCCTCACCCTCCCCTTGAGGAAAGCATGGTTAACCAACCGTAGTTACCTATTGATGAGTATCTTAGCAATCCTACTAATGTTCAAATGATTGATCATCTCCTTATTGAGCATGGAGACAAAATCATTTCCACATTGATTATGAGGGGAACTAAGCCACCACCAAGGTTTAATATGTCATGGTATGTCAACATCAACCTCCCTCCATCATAGGATCTGAAAATCTCTCAAGTTAATATAGGATTTCCAATCCCTTGGGTTCCTCATGTTACACCACAAGACACATGGTATCAACTCAGATTCAAAAATGATGTATGTTATTGCATCCCAATTTCAATCATGGTTGCACTACATGATCCTAACAATCCACAAAGCTCTACCAATCTGCAAGGTCCTGGTAATCCGCAAGTTCCTACCCCCACACCATCTGCACAACCTCATCCATCAAGTCAACCAAGTCAATCACTAGGGAACATTGGGGGAAATATGCTTAATCCTTTTTTTGTTACACCTCCTCATTACCCCTTGTCTATACACATATGTTAAACCTACCAAGTCACCACCATTTCACACCACTCATTTTGGCTCACAACCATTGTCTTATCATCTACCCCAATCACCATCTCAACATTAGCCTTAAGGAAACCTGCAACCTCCACATCAGCCTCAAGGAAACCTTGAACCCCCACATTAACCTCAAGTCACTCCACAAAAACAAAAACCACCATCAAAACATCCACAACAATTGCGAATAATTTTATAACCACAAAAACCTCTTTTGTAATCCCAAGGCAACCCTGCAATGCAATACCAATATCATTCACAACCCCCACCTAATTATTTATTGCCTTTCTATCATCAACCCCCTCTACAAAACACATATTATTAGCCACCACCTCCACAAAACACATCTAGACAAAAACCTACCACATCCAACACCAATATTAATAATTATTACTACAATCCCTAGTAGTCCCAACAACAACCGCTTGATGTTAATCCTTAGTAGCCCCCACAAAACACTTACCATCAATAGCCTAATACACAACCACCTCCATACATCTCCCAATAGTAGACTACATACTATTATCAGCCTATCCATCTTATTATCAGTAGCCACTCTCAAAAACAGGGTGCCTCTTCATCATATTATCAAGTGTCTCCCTCACAACATCAAGTTTACACTAACACACAACATTACATTGACCAATATCAATAAGTCCCTTTATATTCCCTGCCATCATATGACCAATCACTTCAACCTCCACCACTTTCATATCAATAATATAATTCCTATGATCATTCCAATCCAACTGGCCCTTCCCCTTCAACACCAATCAATAAGGAATGGGAAAAAATGAAAGTTTCCTTGAAAGACATACAAGCTAGCACCTCAGAAAGGTCATTTAAATTCAAGGAAATTTTTCCCTACCTATTTGATCCATTGATTTCCACAATCCCTTTCCCAAATCACTTTAAAATTCCTAAATTCAAAAATTACAAGAGAAGAGGAGATCCCTAAGACCACTTGCAAGAGTTCTATATGCATTGTCAAGAGGTCCTACACAATGATAATTACCTCCTTTGGTTGTTCCCTCAAATTTTAACAAGACGAGATTTAGAATGGTTCATGCACCTTCTACAAGGATCTATTTGCACCTTTGTCGATTTATCAAAGAATTTTTTCACACACTTCTCTTTCAATCTAGAGAATGATGTGGACACCATGGATCTCCTGAAGGATAAAAAATGTGATGGAGAAACATTTTCTAACTACCTGCAAAGGTGGTGAGCTCTAGCTAGCCATCTTAAGTGCACTCTTCTTGAGAAGAAATTAGTGGGCATATTTATCACAAAATTCCATCCTGGGTTGGCCCATAACCTAAATCTCCATTGTATTACTACCTTTGTAAAGGTTATTTTGAAATGGACCACCATTGAGAAGGATCTCATTGGTAAAGGGATGATCAAAATCTTCAAAGATGATAACGAAAAATAATCTCGGGATAAGCCATGCTACTGGAATAAGAACAAGAAAATTATTAATGATGGTGTCACCGAAACTAAACATATCCAAGTAGCTAATACTTCTCAAAGGTTTCAAAATGAACCATCACTGATTACAAATATTATATCTATGGGGCTCATGGTGCACCACATCCTCCCCCTCAATCTAATCAGTCTAATCAAGGGAACACCAAGCGTACATTCTCCTTTGGTAGAATCCTTAGATGTAGTCTTCAAGAGGCTAGTTCAAGCTAATGTGGTTACATATCTTGTCACCAAACATTTTTGATGAGTCGAAGCCAAAGCTTAATTGGTATAGGGAGGATTAGTATTGTGGTTACCATAGGATCAAGGGTCATTTGAAAAACAAATGCCAAGGTCTGAAAAACTACATCCAAGATCTTATTGATCAAGGAGATATTGTGGTGGAGGAAAACCAGTCCACCTCATCTAATGCTCAACTACAAATATTCCAAAATGCATTCCCCAAGCATAATCAAGGTCTTATAATGTTTAATGCCAACAGTGGGTCTAATAATAACAATAAAAAAATATCACAAACAATATCAATTATAACAAGATGCCATATAATTATGACAATATTGTTACGTGCATTACCCCAGTAGACCCACATGTCTCCATGATTTGAGTAAAAGGTAAAAATCCTCAATGTGATGTGGCAACCCTTAGAACTTGCACATCAGCTCTAGAACCTTCCACTCTGTCCCACCCAACACCTATGAGATCACAATATAATATCCTTGACCATCTTGGAAAGACTCTCGCACAAATATCTATCTTGGATTTGCTAAGGTCTTCTCTAGTCCATAAAGAGATTCTCACTAAGGCCTTATAGGACACTCATGTACGAAATGATATGTATCCCATTCAATTTTAGGCTCTTGTGGGACATTTGTGATATACATATTAGTTGGGCTTTAGTTAAAATAATATGCCACCTATTGATCTTGCTCATAATCATTCCCTTCACATTGAAGTCCTTGTCACTAGGCATAAGGTTAAGAGGGTCTTAGTAGATAATGGCTCTACCCTTAATCTATGCGCTTTGAAATTCATAAAATATGTGGGGTATACTCATGCTAATTTAGAAAATTAGGTGATCACAATTAAAGCCAATGATAATGCAGAAAGAGATTTATAAGGTATCATTTGTCTCCCCATTCAGGTTGGTCTAGTTGTGCAATATACCACTTTTCATGTCCATGATCTGGACTTACCATACAACCTTCTCCTCATCTGACCATGACTTCATGCCATGCAAGCCATCCCATCAACTTATTATCAGTTTCTAAAGTTTTCACATGATGGGATTGAAATTACTATTCATGCTAGCCCCCAACCTTTTGAGTACTATCGTGCTTTTGAGACATCTTTCCTGCATTCACACCATTTTCTAGGAATAGAAGTGGGGACTCCTTAGGCATCAACCTCCATTCCATCATCCAATCCATCTTCTAACAGATCATCCACTCCATCTTCCAAATCTGACTCCACCATCACCAAAGTCTAGATAATTGACAAGGGTTGTGGGGAATATGAGATGTGTATTGTGCTTAATGTAGGAACTCTTCCTACCTCTCCCCACACTTATGGACAAATTTCTGAATCTTTAAAAAAGGAAGAGCCTCTATCAACTCCAAGAATGTAGGTTCCACTATTTTCAAATCTCTAGGTACCTTACAGGTTCAGATGGATGATGACATCAGCTAATAGGTTTATAGAGAAAAACCCGAGCCTTCACCACCCCTTCTTGAGTACTTCCAAGAATTTTATCCCCATGCTTCCAAGTTAGCAGAAAAGTATAATTATCAAAGGGAAGGGCTCAATTTTGATGAACATGGAAGGAGAAAGCCTATTGAAGAAACCACACATCCTAAACACCCGAGTCTCTGCTATGAAAAGAAACATAAGTGATCCATGAAATCCACTAGTCCTTCAAACAATGTTAACCTAGAAGCTGATTTTCTTGAGGAAATTCATGAAGAAGAGGTCATCATACTTTCTTACGATGATTTGGATCTTCCTTCCCTCTTTGAATCCAGATCCATTTTCTCCACTAGTCTTTCACTTCATCATCCTAACCTCATTGATTGGGACCTATGAGGAAGTGCACCAATTGATATATTTTTGTCAGAGGAAGCATATGTGCATCTCATGGGATAAGGTGAAGACCATGGAGTATACTTTGGGGGGGATGAACACCCTAATAGAAAAAGTAAAAAGAAACAAAATAGAAAAGGGTCATCTAGATAAAACCTTTCTGAGGCACTTCTTGACTCAACAAAAGTAAAAATAAAGGGTGTATCCTCTAGTGAATACCTTGATGAGGTGCTAGAGGATGGGGATGTTCATCTTCCCCTTATAGGGACTCACTTTTTTGAGAAGTCTTCAATCCCAATTGAGGAGATAAGAGAGATTAATTTGGGAATAAAAGTGTGTAATGCCGCATAATTATACCTAGAGGCAATTCCACATTTTTTTCTCTTTTTCCTAGCATTTATGACACCTTAGAGCATTAATGACAAAAATCCCATGAGTCAAAATTTTGCAATTTTAACTCCATGTGGACTAGTGGTAGAGAAAAAAATTCCAAATGACATGTTTCCCAAAAATATAGGCCTTGGACACCTGTGCGACATGTGGACATCCTAACAATTTTTTGAGTTTGAAATGGGGAATATGGAATCTTTACTCTCTCAACATGTGTCCTTGCAGTCATAATTTGTATGTAACAACTCTTTTCTTCCCTTGAATGCATCAAAAAGACCTGTATTTCTCTCATTTAGGTGTTTAAGTCATCTTCAATCAAGTTCTCTTCAAGTTATTCACTCTTGAGTTCTCTTCATTCTTGATAGCAACACTCTCACAAGCAAAGCCATGCCAGACTAAGGTCCTTTCAATAGCTACAACTCCCAATCAAGCACTCAAAAATTCATCCATGTGCTCTGGAGAGGGTATAGGCCCATGGGTAATGCTCTCTTCCTTACTATTTTCAATCTACTTGTTCATTTACTACTTAGTGGTGTGGGTTCTACTCCTCAAGTGGGTTTTTCTTTCACCACACACTTTTTTCTATTTTCTTACAATCCTTTCCAACTTGGTGGTTTGTGGAGGTGGGAACACCAAAAAAAGGTTCTAACTGATATAGACCCCTATACAACCCCAAACTTTCCCCCTTGTTATTATATGTGTAGGTTGTAAAGCCAAGCTTGAAGTGAAGACTCAAATGTCCGATTGAAGGTAAGTTTTCTCCAAGTTCTTTTCTTAAAGTCTTTATTCTTTGTTTGATGATTTTGTTTAGTAGACCTTAGGTCTGAGTCAAGAGGTGAAATATTTTTCTACCCGTGTGATCTCCTAAGCTTTCTATTTCTTAGGACATTAGTGCACCATTTGGATGATAGCGTGCGAAAATCGCGTCTTGAATCTGCAATGCCATCCTTTGGTTGAGAGTTCCTCTAAGACAAAAACCTGAAAGTTTCACTTTGTCAGGATCTGAAGTAGTCTTTTTTGAAATATAACTTGTGTACATTTCTTTATCATTTCTTCAATTTTCTTACGTTGAGCTAGATAAGGGTAGTTTGTTCCTTGGTGATCTCTTGAGAACAAAGAGACCCATGTGTAGTGAATCCCTCTTATCTCACATTTTGGTGAACCTGACATGAACATGTCGGATCTATTCTCATAATTTTTTCAAGTCTAAGATAATGTTTTATATAAGGAAGACTTTGATATGTTGGATGATGCTCCATACAACTTCTTAGAAGGGCCTTCTACTATCTGCAAACCTCCTGAAAAGACTTCCTCTTTGCAAGCTGAAGAGTCAGTAAATGTAGTTATGGTCTCTATGGCTCCTCTAAGCCCTAAGAAACCCATGATTCACATGACCTTGACTAATCCTTCTTCTTAGGAGGATTTTTATAAATATGGGATTTCATGTCGTAGTGATTCACTGGACCTATACTCAAGGTTCGTAAAAGCTACTGACTCCACTTCATATAATGTTATTTGGCACACATATAATACAAGAAGAAACAAACATAAATTGGATCAAAAACCTTTTGTTCCTACGTCTCAACTCACTCAAGTTCCTACTTCTTTGCCACCTTCTCAACCAAGCCTTCCTTCAATACCTAAGCCTCTGATCAAAGAACCAAGTGATTATGATCTTGTTGAGAAACTCTATATTACTTTGAATAAGATCTCACTTTGGTACTTTCTTTAGACCTCTCTAGTTTATCAAGAGATGCTTTAGGAAGCCTTGGAAAAGATCCTATTACCTGCCTCCACTAGGTCTATGGATGTTAATGCACTATTATCTCATATTCAAGCGCATTCGCCAAATATTACATTCCATCTACAAGAGCTCCCGCCTCCGAATGTGCAAAAAAAATCAGACCCCTTAATAATTATAATTAATGTTAATAATATTGGTATTAGGTTTACTCTCATTGACATCGTTTTAGCTCTCAATGTTTGTAGTATCAAACTACTACCTAAGATTAAATTTGATTCATCTTCTTTAGTAGCTTCTTCCTTGTATATTCATGGGTTTTATAATGCTGGTCGTCAAGCTCTGTGTACAATAATACTACCCTTGCAGATAGGCCCCTTTACCTTGCCTACTTTGGTTTATGTGATGTCTAATCCCTTACCTTCCAATATTATTTTGAGGAGACCTTGGATTCATGCTATGGGTGTCATAACTTCTACTTTACATTATTCCTTAAACTTCATCATAAATAATCAGGTGGTCACGGTTAAAGTTGATCCAGAAGTTGTTCACCTCTATGAACTAGTAGCTATTGGTCGGGCTTTAGTTATGTATAAACCTAAAAATGGTCTAGAGAATTCCGATTTAATTAAATACAAATTATTTAATTTATTATTCTATTTTCCTCTACTATCAAATAAATAGAAATATTTATTTATATAGTTCACATTCACATTCACATTTAAATTATTCTAATTCTTCCAAATTCATCTTAATTAAATAAACAAAATTAAATACTTTGTTTGATTTAATTACCAAATGCCTATTTTATTTTGTCACGTCAATCTTAAGTTAATTAAATAAATATCAAACGCTTTATTTATTAAATTTCATATTCTTCTATTTAATTTAATAAACAAATTCTATAGTTCGTTTTATTAAATTATTTATCCCACTTTTGCTAAGTTAAAATAAATCAAAATATTTGAATAAAGGCATAAAGAATATTCCATCTATATTTCCTCAAAAATGAATTAGATATCCTATGTCTAATTTATGTCTAAAATATGTCACAATTAATGCTTTGAAACTTCACGGGAAGTTTTGTAGACAAATTGGAGACAAATTACAAATTCTTCTCTCAATCCTCCTCCATCAATCTTTCCTCTTCTCTTGCCTGGTGTTTTCATGGGTAGAGATAATCACCAAAATTCTCCCAATCTCCTCCATCTTTCACCATTCAATCCTCTAGATTAAATCCAAGCCTCTCAATGCCTTCCCTGTGCATTTCTATAACTAGGAATTCTATAAATATAGCCTCATTGAACCAAGAAAAGGATCGAGAGAATCTAACTTATGCACTCTTACTCTGCAGGAATCAAAGCATCAAGAATTCAAAGCATCAAGCATTCAACATTCAAGCATCCAAGTTTCATATCATGGTTGTCTCTTGTAGCTACATTTATCTATTTCCATGTCAATTCATGCTAGTTTAGTTTCTTTATCATCTATTATTACCATATTAAGCTCCATATCATTGCTTTAACATCCACCTCATTCTTTCAATTATCATTTTAACAATCATAGTGCACTACGATCTGAGAGCAATTTTGATTTAATAAATCTTGGGAGATAGAGAACAATATGACATGTTCAATAGATTATTGCTTTAAATTGATTCAATTTATTTTATCTTTGATATAATGTCGTATTAAGAAGTATTTTGTGCTTTATACCTCATTCACCACTTAAAATTTGGTGCCCACCATGGGGCATTAACCCGAATTTTATCAAATTTTCTGAAAAGTGTCGAGCAATTTTTTGGCATATTTTCTTTTAGCGCTTTCGTCGAATTCTATAGCACTTTCGTGGAAAACTACAACACTTCCATCCTTTGTTTTGGCGCTTCCGTGTTACTACAATGCATCCATAAAAAATTTCAGCGCTTTGAGATTTAGCGCTTCCATGTCCTGTTTTGGCGCATCGGTGATTTAGCGCTTCTGTGGCAAAATTCAGCGCTTTGGTGTCCTATTTCAGTGCTTCCGAGTTATAGCACATTAGGTAACTATTTTAGCGCTTTGGTGGACTATCCCAGTGATTTTGTAATTTTAGTCTGGATCTAACGCGACCACGACCATATTTTATTTTTTTCATAGTTGGGCTAAAATTTATCAATCCTAGGATAGTCACTTCTTGGTTTCTAAAAAGTATCAATCCTAGGGTACCCACTTTTTGTTTACTTAAAAGAAAATTTATCAATCCTAGGATAGTCATCATATTTTTATAGTACAAGTTAAAAAGAACAACATGATTTCTGTGAAGCAACACCTTCACATAGATTAGAAAATTTATTTTTGGGCTTAAAACAAAACAAAATTATATGATGTGCTTGTGGTGATTAGGCTTATTCTCTCCCCTTAACTGGGTGATCAAAGTGCCAGGTTCAATTTTTACTTCATGCTATTTACGCTTTGTTAAATCCTTTAGAAGGCCTGTCGTAGTGGAAAAAAGTACTCACCCTACAGGAATGACCTAAGTGGGAACGCCTAAAGCCAAGGATTCCAACCCACTATAATAAAAATGCAAGTTGTTGATGAAAGTATAACTTGATGGTAGTGAGCAAGATAACCATCCCCAAAATATTTGTTCTAAAGATTGGGAGGTCTCCTGAGGGAGTTTATCTATTTGTCGCACCGCATGAAAGTTCTATCTACGAACCATAGAGTAGTATCTTGACAAGTCAGTATCCATACATTGTCATACTGATAGTGCAAGGGGAGGGAAGAATCTTCCCCCAAGACACTCATCATATAATTTCCAAGGACCGTTTCCTCAGAGGACAAGAAATCCAACTCTGATTATGCGCATGGAAACAACAAAAAAATGGGTGCCCTCTCGGGGGTGACACGGCTGTGTGCGTCAATGCAATTCAAGATGTGGGTTGTGAGTATAATGATGACCTACTTGTCCTTAAGTGTGAGTCTATTTTATTTGTTTACAATTATCAAAACAACTCGTCAAAATCAATAAGAACCATTTGTGGTTTGAACATACATGATCTATTCAGTTTAAAAACAAATTATTCACAATTGCTTGATGTGTTGTCACAATAATCATTAAAATCATATTAAAGATCATCCTAAAAGAAACAAAGTCAAGTTAGATAAGAGAAACTCCATGATTCGAAAGTGGAAGTCCACCACATTTTTCAAGAGGAAAATCAAAATCACAAAACCCAAGGAACGTTTGAGTTATCAAAATAAATTAAAAAGAGGGCATTTTCTATATCAAAATCGAAAACTCTTTTTACAACATAGAACATTCATCCACAAATATCACGATTTTGCTAGGGGTCACACTTTAGATTACGCAGTAGAACCACTTTATTCATGAGCCTTCTTCCAAATAAGAGCTCTTACACAGTATCACAACCGTAGTTGACAGATACGTCATTCTTATTTTCAGCAACCCTTGATTTAGTATGCCACAAGGCCAGATCAAATTTTACAATACAGTCTTAAAAGTCCTATTTTTAGCACTCTAGGAAACTTGTTTCAGCACTTCGACTCACTGTTTTAGTGCTTTCGGGCACTGTTCTAGCGCTTGCAGTCTTTATTTTAGTGCTTATGTCAAAACAATGCTTCCATCACTTTCTGCAGTGCTTTCGGGCACTATTTCAGCATTTTTGTCAAGATAGTGCTTCCATCACTTTCTGCTGTGCTTTCAGGCACTATTTTAGTGCTTCTATCAAGATAGCGCTTCCATCAATTTTTGCAACGCTTTTGAGCACTATTTTAGCGCTTTTGTCAAGATAGCATTCTTTTCGTCTGTTTTAGCGCTTCAAGACTATATTCTATCACTTCTATGAAATAGTGCCTCTGTACTCTATTTTAGCGCTTCTAAAACAAAGAGTTCAAAATTCTTACCAGTTGGTTTGTCTATCATTTATCCACAATTTTTACCAGAACACAAGTTTTTTTTATTAGAATCACTGTCTAAATACCAAAATCAGAAAGGTTTATACAAATCTCAAATCTTATCAATTGAAACAAGATCTTGCAAATCAGAATTGTCAAATCAAAATACACAATTGATTACTACACTGAAGTTTCATCATTAGGATACTATCATCCTTTATCATGAAACCAAGTATAGTAATCAAATTTTAACATAGTCTAATCAATGAGATCAATCATCTTATTCGACTTTATTAAAATTTCAATTGACATTTTTCTAGCATAGAAGATCAACATTTCAAAAGAAAGTGTGAAAATTTGTATGTCAATCTTCACTAGGTCCCAAAAACAGATACTCTACGAGCAAGAACTTGAAACATCTAAAAAAATGGCAAAGGAAAATCCTTGGAACAATCTAAACCACAATGATAAGAACAAAATAACTCCAGATGATATTCAAACAGCTCAACAAGATCCCAAGTTCCATAAATTTATGGAAAATATTTTAGAACAAGATATGGAGAAGTATCATTTGATGTAGGCTGAATCAGGTGCCAAACTTCCCAAGGACTTTGATGTGAATCGTCTAAAGGAAGCACCTAGACCAAGTGAGACTGAGATACTGCAAACTACACAAACAATAGATCCAGTTGCCGCTTTGACATCCCAAATGCAACTATTACAACAAAATTATGGTAGGAAAATGATTTTTTTTTTATCAAAGTGCAACATCAACCATCATCAGAAATGCATCAAACATCCGTATCTTATCGAAAATCCAAAAACATGTCAAAATTTATTCTAAAAAAGAAAAATACAAAAACATAGGTCTGAGTCAGTCGAACTACATGGTCTTTGTGTGTGTAATGTAGGCAAGGCTAATCTTTGATCAGCCCCCAAGACCCCTAGGATAAGATAGTAGGTTAGGTCTTTGGTCAAAATCTTGAAAATCACAAAAAAATCACAAAATTAGGATGGATGATCTAAAAATCTGAATAATGCTTGAAACACTCTAAGTAAAAAAAATGGATAAATTGTATTTTTTATTATCATCTCCTTGGAGTAACTTGATGATGTATTGAACTAGTGAAACAAGGAAAAAGGATGATGTTTTTATTTATCTGTTGTATGTATGTTAATCATTTAAATGTATGAATTATTGGGGGATGTGCTATGCAAATGTATCACCGATGACATTCAAAATTCACACATTGAAATGATTAATCACTGCTTGTTTTACGCAATGAATGCTCAGGTCATCTCAGTTCAATTATACCTAGATGCTTGTGTTCACTTGCAATATCAAAAATCATGAAAGACGTACTTAGGTCGTTATTGGTATAACACATACCATTAACGCTTGTATTCACTTTCAACATCCAATAAAGCTCAATGATGACACAAAGCACAAAAGTACTATTAAAATGACAATGGTTTTGCATATAGTTGCATGATAAAATTAGACTGCATTCATATTATTTTTGCATCTTCATTATATATTTTTCACATTGATTAATGATATCTATATCAGCTTGTGCTAGATGCGAAATCATGTCCCACATCTTTGGGAAAAACTCTAAAATCCTCCTATAATCAATCAAAAATCAATCAGCCTATCAATCTAATCAGCTCTGGTGAGACTTTCATCAAATCTCATGAGTGACTATCATTGAACCTTGCCTATCATGAGGTGAATCAATCAATCTATCATTGATCCTCGCCTATCATGAGGTCAATCATCAATATATCATTGATCCTGACCTATCATGAGGTCAATTATCAATCTATCATTGATCCTCACCTAACATGAGGTCAATAAATCAATCTATCATTGATCCTCACCTATCATGAGGTCAATTATCAATCTATCATTGATCCTTGCCTATCATGAGGTCAATCATCAATCTATCATTGATCCTCACCTATCATGAGGTTAATCAATCAATCAATCATTGAATCTCACCTATCATGAGATCAATAATCTTCTAATCTATCAGGATTAACAATCAATATCGAATCAAAGGCTGACACGATTGAAAATCATCAAACATAAGGAGGCTTAATAAAAATTCATCCAAGGGGAAAACTTTCTTCATCATTATTGGGAGATAAATTAATTCCCTAACGAATCTTCATCAAATCATCATCAAATCATTGAAAAATCATAAAAATCATAAAAATTCTTTAAAAAAATGATCAAATCATTAATTTATCTCCTGAGGGGGCATATTATCAGCAATCATCTGAAAATCAAAATTTGGGGCATGTTTGGGGCACATGGATTTTTTTTTTTCATCGATCCTGGCAATAGCAGCAAAAATTTTCTTTGAAGCAATGCGTAAACACATCACTTCGAAGAGGGGCAAAATGTATTCACCTAAAAATGGTCTAGAGAATTCTGATTTAATTAAATATAAATTATTTAATTGATTATTCTATTTTCCTCTACTATTGAATAAATAGAAATATTTATTTATATAGTTCACATTCACATTCACATTTAAATTATTCTAATTCTTCCAAATTCATCTTAATTAAATAAAAAAAATTAAATACTTTTTTTGATTTAAATATCAAATCCCTATTTTATTCTATCACGTCAATCTTAAATTAATTAAATAAAGATCAAGCGCTTTATTTATTAATTGCGAAATTCTTATGTTTAATTTAATAAACAACTTCTATAGTTAGTTTTATCAAATTATTTATCCCTCTTTTGCTAAGTTAAAATAAATCAAAATATTTGAATAAAGCAATAAAGAATATTCCATCTATATTTCCTCAAAAATGAATTAGCTATCCTATGTCTAGTTTATGTCTAAAATATGTCACAATTAATGCTTTGAAACTTCATGGGAAGTTTTGGAGACAAATTGGAGACAAATTCCAAATTCTTCTCTCAATCCTCCTCCATCAATCTTTCCTCTTCTCTTGCCTAGTGTTTTCATGGGTAGAGACAATCACCAAAATTCTCTCAATCTCTTCCATCTTTCACCATTCAATCCTCTAGATTGAATCCAAGCCTCTCAATGCCTTCCCTATGCATTTCTATGGCTAGTAATTCTATAAATACAACCTCATTGAACCAAGAAAAGGATCCAGAGAATCTAACTTATGCACTCTTACTCTGCAGGAATCAAAGCATCAAGCATCCAAGTTTCATATCATGGATGTCTCTTGTAGCTGCATTTATCTGGTTCCATGTCAATTCATGGTATTTTATTTTCTTTATCATCTAGTATTACCATATTAAGCTCTATATCATTGCTTTAACATCCATCTCGTTCTTTTAATTGTCATTTTAACAATCATAGTGCACTCATGATCTGAGAGCCATTTTGATTTAATAAATCTTGGGAGATAGAGAACAATATGACGCTTTCAATAGATTATTTCTTTGAATTGATTCAATTTGATTTATCTTTGATATGATATCGTATTAAGAAGTTTTTTGTGCTTTACACCTCATTCACCACTTACAAGTCATATCCATGCTTAATAATTTTATTCCATTCCTAACCACTTATGCTATGATGTGTTTCTCAACAATACCCTTTGTGGAAGTTGTCCTCAGAGTGAATGTTATTAGAGATGAAGCACCTAAAGCATAAACTCCTAACTCTTCTCCATCTTCTCCTTCTTTCGAATCAAAAACTTTCCTTTGTGATGATTGGGGCTCCTTAGAGTTCTCTGAGTTCTTCATTGCAGAATACAAAGTGAGTCCCTCTCATATAGAGTTTACGAAGACCTCTGATGAAAAGATAGATGATACTCCTATTAAGGAATAAACCTATGATCCTATCTAGGAAGCTAGTCCTTCTCCGACTGAGGAGAGTAGCCCTACTCTTCCAAAATAGGTTAATGTTTGTGAACCAAGTGAAGAAGGTGGAAACGCTTCCGTGGATGAGTTTGATGTTCATTGGTGGAATGAAACCCTCTACATAGAGTTGCCACCTCCTAAATTTTTGATAACTCTATATGGTTTTAGATATGAACTCGCTTCTCAGTATGGCTATAGGAGAAAAGGCCTAGGGAGTATTGAGCAAGGAGTCCAAGTCTATATCTAATCTAAGCCAAAAAAATGTAATATGGGTCTAGGATACTCTATTGAAGAGTCTAAGAAAACAACTTGGTCGAGTGTTAACATTATTTCGGTCGAACCACTGAATTTGGTCCATCCTAAATTGATAGAGGATAGGGGCAGGCTGAGAAAATCTCTTTATATGTCTTCTATTCAGATGAAGCACATGAGGAATTTCTATGTGCCTACTCTCTGTTGCCTCCTTTTCATCACAAGAAATGATTCTTGTATTTCTTACATAAACAAGCATACTTTGGAGAATTTGTCTTAAGTATTGATGAAGAGAACCCTCTATCCAATGTTGGTAATGACGTTCTGATATCGCATCTTGAAGATCATAGTTTTCTCCTTAAAGGAGAGACTACTGAAATCTCTATGGGTCCTAAGTCTTTTGAAAAGGTAATTAATATTGGGAAGTTCCTTTCTTTAGAAGAAGCAGACGAAAATTTTGATCTCTTACATTATCATCTTGATTCCTTAATTCCTAGGAGGATTATTCCTTGCTTCATTTTTCCTTGGTGGATAAGTTGCCTTATTAAAAATTTGTTGATTATTCCAATTATAGTTGTCCTTGTTATTATTGTATACATTCCTTTGATTCTAATTTGGTGGTGGTCTCCTTTCTGATGCATTATTCCGTTTGGTTTTTTTTGACATCGGGGTTTCCCTTGAACTCATATTTCCTCTTATTGTTAAATTTTTGTCTTGCTGCTACTAGGGCTTGCAACTTCCTTTCTTGTTTAAAGGAATTTTCTAATACCTCATTCATGTTCTCTGGTCCATGCATATCAACCTCTTCCCCTATGTTATTATTTAGTCCCAATATGAATTTCCTTACTTAGCTCTTTTCATCCTTCTAATACATTGGCACATATTTCAATAATTTGGAAAACCTATCCCAATATTGTTGAACTGTTAGGGTCCCTTGTTGGAGGTTGTGGAATGAATTTCTCATCAAGGAATAACTATCGTAACCATATTTTAAGGAAAAGATGAATAAATTGTTCCCATGTGATTGTGTCCTTATTGTATCCATTTTTTTCCTTAGAATTGGTCCACCAACTAGTTGCCTCCCCAATGAGTTGATAAGATCCCCATAAACCCTTAGTGTTTTCACTAAAATATCTTAACTGAAAGTATTTTTCCATTTCATTCAACCAATTTTCTGCCCCTTCACCTATTTGTTTCCCATCAAAATTTGGTGGAGTGATTTTCTTTAGATCCTTTGATAATTCCATTATGTCATTCCCCTATCTTACTTGTACTTCATTTCCTTGAATACTCCCAAGATTCTACCTTTCTTGTTCACCGCTATTTTCATTATTGTTTTACTTTGTCCTAAGGTCTTCTATGGATTGTTCCAAGTTTTTGATCTTATCCCTTTGTTCAGTTAGAAAATTTATTATGGCCTCCACCCCTATTTCATTATTTATTTTCTCTTGCTCTTGGGAAATACTAGCTTAGGTTACCCTTCTTCTTGCCATCTAGAATTTCTTGAAAAATTCAAATCCCTAAAATCAAAATTGGATTCAAAAAAAGTTATTGTAGATTTTCTATCTCAATATTGTCCAACTTACACAAAATATTTTTTATGTTAATCAAGTTGTAGTAAGCTCAAGGCCTAGTCTTTGAACCTTGGCTCTGATACCACATGTAAGATACCACACTTCCTTAATCCAAAAATTCACTATTTTTTTTTTAACAAAGTAAATATCTTAATGTCTTTCTCAATTAGTAGTATACTCAGGAACTTCTATCCATATGGGATAGGAATCTATCAATCCAGGATACGCATCTAATCATATGGGTTAGGTTAATTTCCATACAAGACCAAGATTTATATATCCAAATAAGGTATACTTATAATCACATGGGTTAGGAAATGCTCTGGCCAGAGACTTAGACTCATCAGGATCATCTGGGTCCTGTGTCACTCTCTAAAGACTACACTCCCCTACTAGGAGAACACCAAGGTCAACGTCCTTAGTAGTATGTGAGATAATAATAAAAGCTTGAGTCCCACCTTGGAATTTGGCCTAAAGCCCTAGGGAATCAAGCGAATCTATCTGGGATTCCTTCTAAGTATAAAAAGTAATTTCCAATTTCAATTTAATATTTATTTATCTTTCTTTAAATCAAGGTATCTTAGCAAGACCAACAAGGAAAACACCCTCAACCAATCCTAAATTCCCATCCATAGTGCTTGCGTACTAGGGACAATTCCACCTCTAGACAACCTACATACACGATTTTAGCATGGGATCAAGGTGTATAATATGTAGTTCTATTTTCTAATCTATTGTTTGATGTAAACTATTTTGTGGGTACGGGAATCTTTCTAGGGCCATTTACCCAGGCAGTTTCTCTTCAGTTGCTACCCATATAAGGAAGCATATAAATAATAAAGATTCATGGTGATCTTTTTCTTGTTTCCTAATTCATCTAGGTCCTGAATTCCTATAAGTGACATCACCCTAGCCCGTTAAATAACAAATCATCAAATATAAAGGAATTAAATATTTAATTCACATGAGCAAACCCTATTGGGGTTTTCTATGATTTTCACTAGTGGATGTAAGTCCATTATAGTATTATATTTTTAGATTATCAATCCAAGAGGGATTTTCCACCCTTGGATTCTAACTCCAAGAATGATCCTTATTACTCACTAGCGATTTATAGTGACGATGTCACATACGCTGTTGTTACAGATTTATTGGGCTATAAGTGTAGTAACTCAAGCGCAACGACATTACCCATAAACATGAGTCTAAGGTACTGTTAATACCAAATGCTACTATTTTTTTTGTTTTCCTCCTCTTATTTATTTTTTCTATCTAAGAAGGAAATTAAATACATTATCAACAATAAGAAAAGTAGCTTGTGCCCATTAACTAAATGGTAATATAAAAACTCTATACCTTCTTGCTAAGGAATTAAAATTAAATGAACTTACTAAAAATAAAAACTATTTATTTAAAGTACATTTTCTAGAAAAAAGTATTCCATCTACTTACATCCTATGAAAGTAAAACTTTTTGTAACAATGAACTAAATCATGAAAATAGTCCAATCCATTCAAAGTGAAATAAAAATGATTATACATAATGTTAAATTCTTCAAGATGGGTGATCTAATTCAAAGATGGTATGAATATAATTGTATTGCAATGTTAGTATTCCTAGAAAATAAACTTGAATCTATTTGCATAATCTATGTCATAGAGTAATCTAATTTTTGATTTAAATTGCATAACACTAATATTTTTCAAGATTAATATCCATCTAAGAAAGCATAAATAATTCCAACTCAAGGAGGCTTCATGACATAATCTATTGTTTCAAGAAAAAAGGTTTATTAATTTTGATTGAATTCAAATTGCATGAGGGTATGTGTATGATCATGATGGACCAAAAAATGGCAATATGTAAGCCATATGATGGCCCATATGGCTGACGACTTTTTTTTTATCCAAAATTGATGAAACAAAAAGGGTTTTTAGAGGAGATTCTCAACTTCCACCAATATAAATTATGATTTACTTTGAATTTAATAAATAATTATTATTCATTCTCTATTACAATTATGAATCAAGTCCTAATTGGTAAGCTGATTAAAAAAAATCTATAACTTTCAAATAGTATCACATTTTTTGAATCCGAAACATGCGTCACATTCTATTCTTTGCATACTATAGGATTAAAAATAAATAAATTGAATTTCATGATTTTTTTACCAAGTTAATGTGCTTAGACAAGATGAGCTTTTATATTTTTTAAAAGTTGTAATAAAAATTTCATAATTAATTATTTAATTGGAAAAAATTTATAAAAAAATATGCATCACATCGAGACATGAGTCCTCTAATTATATCTAAAATCCTATAGAAAAACATTATCATTTTATTCTAGTTAGGGTGGTCAGATAGACACCTACTTCTTATTTTTACCTTGAAATTTAAATACCACTGCATTGAAATTTCAAATTTTCACCAAATAGATTTTTTTTTTTTAAATAAAGGTCTAGTAGTTTAGAAACTAAACTCAATTTTCTACATATTCTATTTTTACATTTTTTTGAAATAATATAGATAACTTATTCAAATCTTTATGTCAAGTTGTCTAACTCTGATTTTCTATCTTTTTATTGCCACTTAATGGCCTGTTTTTTCCATGATGATCCTGCACATACCCATGAATAAATAATTCAACTTAATAAGACTTGAATTTAATTACATAAGTTATTTCACTAATGTCTTAAGATAGATAAACCAATACAATGTCTTAATCTAATAAGAGCCTTGATTTTAATTGTTTAAGTTATACTACTAATGCCTTAATATTGATGAACTATCTAAAGTAGGTTTTCATTAATTTGTATAATTTTATTCTTGATAATATGCTAATGATTACATACCAATCTTTACACTATGCCCTTGTTGTAATTAAATGAATCAACCTTACTTCGAAAATAATTGAATCTACTTACATATTAAGAGAGAAAATTAATTTAAAGAATAACCATGATGATTAAGTTTATTAAAAATTTATTAAATGATAACTATGATGTTGTGTATGGCAACTAGGTTGGAGTTGTGCACATAGGAGCTTTTGTGGACGAGTGGTTTGAATGCAGTATTGGGTGGAAATCATGTAAAGGTGTCTAGTGGGAGCCCTTGCTCTGTTGTTGATAGAGCAACAAATGAAGATGACTCAGACGATGGGGAAGCGGATGGTGCAAGGAGAGGTGGAAGAGGAGAGTGAGAAGGGCGTTTCTATGTGGTTGATGTCTCTTTAGAGCTAGATTCTCTAGATGGCAACCATGGTGGTTTGTAGCTTCTATAGGAATACCTTTTCTGTTGCTCCTTTCTTTTAGGGCATCAGATGGAGCAGATGAATTTGAGAAGGAGGAGGAGCGAGGCTCATGAGCTGATTTATTATGGCCAAATTTTTGATGACGACCCTTTTGGGTCATTTTTCTAGTTTTGAGTCCTTATGATAGGCTTGTTGTATAGTTTGAAGAGGTTGTGGTCTGGTTTCTAATTCCCTTCATTAATTTTGACCTTGGTGCTTCAACTATTTCATTGGTTTCTTCTTGGTCATGTGTGGCTCAAGTGCAAGTGCCTGAGGCCTATTGTGTTGATAGTTGTGGTTGGCTTCTCTTGGGCCAACCTTCTTTTCTTTGAGGGTATGTTGGTCTATTGGGGTACTTTTGGTGCCTAGGTTTGTGTTATTTTTCTCTTTCTAAGAACATCTCTGCTCCCTCTATGGTTGTTGAGGTTTTATCGTTTAAGGAGGGTGTCCTTTGATGTTTGGAATTTTTTGCTTGGCCTTTGTTTTGTGTTGGGTTCTTTCCTTGTTGGATTCCTACTGTTAGAAGAGTTGTTTCTATTGGGGTAGAGATTTTTGTGTGTTTGGGCTTTCATGGTATTGCTCAGGCTTGTTTTTTTTTTGTGTCGGATTGGGGGTTTCCTTTATAGTTGGTTTTTGGGCCCCCTATTTGCTTGTTGGTTGTGTCTTCCCTTGGTTTTGGTGGTGTGATTTTGGATGGGATGAAGTCCATTCTTATGGCATTAACTTAGTTTCTTTCTTTGGTTAGGGGTGCTTTTGTCTTGCCACCTTTAGAAGGGTTCTTTACTTACATTGTTTTAGATGTGGAGTTGGAGCTAGTTGTCTTGGGTTTGAGGCTGCTGCTAAAGTCTTATCTACCTGTGATGGGATATTTTGGCCTTGTTCTCTTTACTGGGTGGCTCTCAAGTTTTATTCCTAGGCCGCACATGGTTTTTCTCCTGGTGCAGAGCTTTCTAAAGGATGCTATGGTCGCTTACTTGGCTACAAAGTTGGCTTTCCCTTCAGGTCCTATGTGTTGTGCAGTTTTTGCACACACGCCCCACTGAGAGTGGGGACGCTCTTTCTCATTTTTTTGGTGTTTTGACCCTTTCTTTTTGGGGGTTTTTTTCTTGCTTGGGTTTGTGCCTTAACGACCATTTTTCCAATTGAAGTGGCCTTCTGTTGGACTATATTGAAAATCTAAAGTTTTGGCTTTATCTTGGGTTTTCATTATTTTCGAGAAAATTCACCTGGGCTGAATTCTCCCAGTTCCTGCTTATTGTCTGAAATTGATCTTTTGCACTACTTTCGGGAAAGTCCGCACATCCCATATTTCCCTGAAATCCATGGCAGTGTCGAGTCCCCGAAATCCGTGGTGATGTCGAATCCTCGAAAGTTCTTTGTGGCCACAGTTGTCTTGTCGAATGCATTAATGGCGTTTGTGCGGAAGTCTTTTGGTTTTGATATATCGATTCTTTGAGAAGTAATTGATCATTTCGAGTTGTGCATTTGCTATCATTTGATCTTGTGTGTTGAGGTTCTTGGTGTTTTGCTGGGTATTTGGATCTTCGAGGTTATTTGAGTTGTACGTTTGCTTTTGAAGTACGTGGGTTGTATCCAGTCTGCATCAAGTAGCTATTTATCAATTTCCTTTTTTATAACCTTTGTGCTTCCATGGTATGTATATGCACCCTATTCTCTATTGGTTTCAATGGCTTTTCTTTGTTTTCTAGGGAAGTCCTTCGTAGGTTTCCTAGTTTAATGGATGCGTGTCATCATTGTGCATTTTGTGGTTTCATTTGTTACACCAGTCCACTTCTATTTATCAGGCGTGTGCATCTTTGTCTGGTGTTGCTTTTTATTTGGGCGTGGGCTTGCTGTGGTTTCATGCTTTCCATTTAGGTACATGAGCAAGTCGTCTGTGCTTTCATGGCAGACATTTAGGGTTCCCAACTTAGGGCATTGTCATTTCTTCTCGAAATTACTGAGAAGTGGGTCATTGGTTCATGTTTTATTTATTAAGGTCCTAGGTCGGGTTGGTTTCAGATTTCTAGCTTGGATCCGAAGTGGTTTAAATTGCTTTGATGAAAGTACCGAGGACGTAGATAGGTTCGGGTTTTTGAGGTCTTCACAGAATTCTACTTCCTCTGAATTTCCCTGAATTTTCTATCTCCCTTTTCTTTTTTCACTTTCTGCCAGATTTTATTTGGTTTCGCCAAAATCTGTTTCATCGGGATTTTCCCAAAGTCCGCGGTCGGATCATTTTACTGATGTTGAGCTTTGATACTGTTATATTTGGATTTCACCAAAATCCATTCCATCCAGATTTTCCCGAACAGTTCATGTCCCTTCATTTTCCCCGAGTTAGTTGTAACTATTGTTGATTTCGCTAGAATCCGTCTCTGGCAGATTCTTCCGGGTGCTTTGGGGAAATGTTGAAGTTGATGGTTATGGATTGTGGGTTTTTTGGTAATACATTTGATTAACTTAAAGAGCTTATGCTAAGTATTCTTAATGCTTTTCCTTGGTTGAGTTGGTGGTTTAAATGATGTTTTGGGATTTTATTTGTTTGGTTTGCTGGAATCCGCCTGGTCTAGATTTTCCTAAAAATCCTTCCTAGTGCAAAATCCGCGAGGGGAGCTAAATCCTGAATTTTGAGAGAATGATATTATGCACGTATTGCTTCTTATGGATATAATTGTGGTTATTCTTATGTGTTCACAGGCTGGATCAGGGCAGAATGTTGTAGGACAAGGAAAGGCAAAGGTAATGGATCCTAGTGCAGAGGCTTCTGCCATTACGGATGTAGAGAAGGTGAAGTTAGATATGAGGAGCAGAATTCCTGAGAGTAAGCTGACTTCAATTTGGTTAGGGATCATGGACACGAACATTGGCATGTGGGATTACAAGGAATTCAAGGTTGATATGTCAGCACCTAACCTTCCTCTGTTGTCAAGGAGAATGGTGGACTCCGGATTGGCCCATGTGGCAGGCTTTCCTTCTACAGTGCAGTGTTATGAGCTGGTGCTAGAGTGTGTTAGGAAATATGATAGGGGTACATAAAGGATTATTGGCCCTTAGGGTAGGATTCTTGCAGGATTCAGTTTGGTGTCCATTGCTGCAACCTTTGACATGCCTGATAGGTCCCATGTGGTAGCCTTTGAAAAGGATGGGGCTAAGAAATATTATGAGGAAAACATAGTTAAATCTCAATAGGTGATTAACTCTTGGCTGGAGAAGCCTAAATCTCATTTCTCTAAGTTGCCCAAGCAACTATTCAAGCTGCAGTTCAAGAAGGAATACTATAATGTTATCACCCTTCTCAGCAGGTTGGTAGGATTGAAGAGTGCGGGGATCTTTGAGACTTGGATGTTCCATGCGATTGCTAGAATGGAGCAAGGATTTGACTATCACTGGGTAGGTTCCATTAGTGTTGTGATTCATGAGCAGTTATGTAGTGTCTTGCAAACCAAGACTTTTACTATGACTTCCTACCTAGTGTACTCATTGGCAAGACTTCATTCATATAAGGGGTTGAGCACTAGAGGTATCTTTGGGTAGGATTCAATCTACGAAGTGTATCCATAGTTGCACCTAACTGGTGGAAGTTACAGGAGATCAAATGATGCCTTCACAATGTATATTACCCGATTGCTCCTAGGTGCAGAACATGTAAGAATCTCAGACAAGGCAAAAGAATTGATAGGAATGTATGGAGCTTGGTTTATTTAGTTCCTCACCTTTTCATACATCAGGGTTGATGGTTTTCAGAGGGCTCCTTACAGACTCACTAGATATCCCACTGATCATGTTGTGTTGTTGGAAGTCACTAGGCAGATTTGTGACTTTGATAATGTAGTAAAGGGAGAAATGCATAAGACAAGTTTTGGGAATGATTTCCCTTTGAAGATAGGAATGGGTGAATTTTTTGCCTCCATTCAGTATGCTCATGCTTCAGAGGAGGAGATGGGTACTCTTGGTCTTCCCTTCCACACCAAGAGAACAAGATTTGACATAACTAGTGAACCTCAAAAGAAGGCCAACAGAGATTATAGCCATAAGCCTCATATTGAGGATTATTGGGTTAACTTGCTGATGAGTTTGAGGTGAGGAAGAAGAGGTTTTCCAGACTGCCAATGGACTTGGTAAGGTTGTATAATGTAAAGGCCATCCTAGACCAGATTGAGGAATATGGAAATGTGATCCAGGGTCATGTGTATGAGGCAGTAAAAGATAAACCTGTTGGAGAAGTTGACTGGTTGGAAGAGGAAAAGACTGATTTGGATCAATTCATGGCCCCAGTAATTAAGTACACCAAGATGTGGTTGAAGCACAAAATGCTAGAGCTAGAAAGTGAGGGTGTTCCATGCACCTATGAACTAATGGGAGATTTGGAGTCTCATTCTGCTTCTGAAGGGTCACTTGAGCTAGAACAAAGGGGCAAAGAAAAGGTAGATTCTCCTTTCAGAATTCAGGTAAGGGAAGTCCAACCTGAGAAGGTTGTAGAGGTGGTCAAACAGAGAAATCCTGTTGCTAAGAAGAGTAAACATGCCTCTAAGAAATAAGTTGAGAAGAATAAGGAAGAAGAGGAGGAGGTTGAAAGTGCTCCACCGTTGGAAAAGAGAAGAAGAATCATAAGATTATCCCAAAAAGTGGAGGAGACTCTTAAGGTTGACAAGGTAATTGAGCCACCAGTAGTAGAGGTGGAAAGTTCGGGGGAAAGGACACAAGTTTACATGAGGAGATCAAGGACTCCTTCCCCGAAGGACACTGAAACAATGGAGAAGGTCTCAGTCAGTATTCCTATTGTGGAATAGGTGAGTGTATCTATTTTCCAAGATGTTAATAACCCGCAAGAAGAACCAAAGAAAGGTGAAAGTCCTAAGGGTTTGCAAGAAGAAGTATTTCAGGAAGGAGACCTCTTTAGGGTAGAAGCAAAAATTGATAAGGTATTGCAGTCTCCCTTGGTAGCATATGCAGATTCGCCTGCAGAGGAGCAAGTGAACAAATCCCCTCAATAGGAGGAAGTAGTAACTAAAATCTCATCACCATCCTGAGTTGTAGTGGAAGAGCAGTTGCAACAGGAAGGGAATCCAGTTGTAGATGTTCCTAGAAGTCCGAGTGTTGAAAAGCATGCAATTGTTGATCAACAAGAGAAAGAGTAGGATAAACAAGGCACAGTACCTATTGGGTCCACTATTCCAGATTGGCTTGAGAAAGACTTGAAGAGTAAAATGGTAATAGTGGAGGATGCTCCTCCTAATTGGGATGTCCTTATGGCCAATGTAGAAAAGGGGAAAACTAAAAAGAAAGCAAGGGTTGTATCTCGAATTGAAAAGGATGGATCCAGTAATAGAGTGGCCCATATTGCTACCCTTGCTTTAAACAAAGATAGGGACAATGTGACTGCCCAAGATTATAATGTAAAGACTATTGATTTAGGACATGCTACCATAGAGCAAGATATCAAAGAATATGAGGGTTCCAGTGCAGTGATTGTGGGGAGATTGAAGAAGGCAGTGCAAACAAGACATGAATTGGAGGGAGAGAATGAAAAACTGAAAAGATATTTGCAGGAGTTGATGAAACCTTTGCAGGCTATTGGTTCATCCTCTTCTACTGTAGGATTCCTTCCCCAGGAGACAATCTCTAAGTTAGAAAAGATGAAGGGCACCTCACATGCTACAGTCACTTGGTTGCAAGGTGTCCAAGCTAAGGGAGATGAGGCCATCAAGGGCATTATGTCTACTGTAGGGGATGCTACAAGGCTAGTAACATTGTTGAAGACTATGTTAGCTCAAGATAAGGAGGATACTGATCTCCTACTGTAGAAGGTTACAACAATTATGGGATTCACTGAGGATAAATTGGTAAGATGTGGGATTCTTCCTCTTCCAAGGGTTTCTGAACCTTGGGAATGGTTTGAAATCCTACTAATGAGGTAGAAGGCCTTGAAGAAGATCAATAAATAATAAAAACAAATTGAGGATGCTCTGACTGATGTGTATGAAAAATGCATTTCATTCTTCAAAGTCATGACTAGAAGGAAGAAGTTTGCTCTGAAGCATCTCAGTTTGGAGCAGCTTAGGGAATGGTGGAGAGATGTGTATTCTCCAGTCAACGAAGGGTCAGTTACTGAACATCAGCTGGATGATGCAGCGATATACATTGCAGTCATTGACAGATATTTGACCAGCAAAATCAAGTGGGATGGTTCAGTTAGGCAAGCAAGGGAAGATATCAAGATTCTTGAGAGAAAGATCAAGATTTTGCCTATGCCACTTTTTATTGAACTAGATAGGGTCTTGTTGGCCATACACGGTGAATAAGATAAAGCTAAGGACAAGGATGAGAGGTGATCATATAGGGTTACATCGGTATTTGTGCTTCCCATTTTGTTCATACGTGTTGGGCCGACCTTTTTTGACACTTTGGCAGTTTTGGATGAAATTGGTGCTATGGCACATTTCATATGATCGAATTATTCTTTGGGGCCGACCTCTTGTAGGTCATGTTTTATTGTAAAATTATAATTTGGGCTAACCTATCTTGTAGATTCTCTATAAAAGCGGGCATGCTGCCTCATTTGAGTAGTAGACAGGAGATTAGGAAATAGAGATAGAAGGATAGGTAGATCAAGAGAGTAGCTAAGTGATATTAGAGCAAGTTAGGGTTTATTTTCCAAGCAAATGTTGTAACAAAAAAACTGGAATTGCTGCTATTTTTGGATGATTTAATATAAGAGGGATATTGTGTTTGGTATCTATCTTTTGGAATCTCATCTGGCATGGTTCTTGTTATTCTATCTTTCAAATTTATCAAATGTTTATGGTTAAATGATTTGATAATTCTTAGGGTTTCATGTTTGGAATGTTTGCAGTTATCTCTAGTCCATACTTTTTGTAGTTAGCTGATTGTTAGCTGCTTTACAAAGTTAGCCTGGACTTATATTTGTGCTTAGTTAAATTGTGAAAGTTTATTCATCTCAATTGTTTTAAGGTTGACTGAATCAATGTTTACAATTTGAAAATCTTTCAATACCTTAGAAGATTGCACTATTTCTGTGGAGTTGCAGATTCATCTGGGTCAAGCAGAAAATAGTTTATGAGAGATTGGTCCATTTTGAGCATCTTATCCTTTGGCATTCTCAATCTTAGGATTAAAAGTAGTTTTAAGATTATCTCTGAAACCTTTATCTTTTGCTATTTCTTTATTAATCTGATTTACATCAAGTTTGAAAGTATCAATTTATTGCTTATATTTGATAAGTTTGAAGTCTAGCTCTGCTCGTAGTAAGGTCCCCTTGTGATTACCAGCATTTTCACATTTATCACTGAGTTGTTCACTACATTGTCAAGACCTGACATTAGAGACCTTGGGGTTATCTCTTTTTCCATAGAAATTTACCTTTCAAGAGAGATAGGATATCATATTCTGTCTGAGTTGTTGCTGTGCAAAAAACACCATCAACACTATGGAGGTGGACCTCCCTTAGTTGTTGTTTATATTGAGGTGGACAGTTATCCTATGGAGATGGAGGATGAGGGCGCTGGTGATTTCTTGTTGCAATTTTTTTCTTGATTGTATCATCCTCTCCAATAGAGGGGAGCTCATTCCTCTAGATCTGGAGTTGGAGTTGGTCTCTTGTTACCAGGTGTGTTTGTGTTGTGGGAAAGCTGATTTCACTATTCTTCTGGGCTCAAAGATAAATGTTCTAAGAGGCTAGTTTTTTGTTGCCTAGCTGCTTCAAGTGATGTTTAAGATTGTCATAAGGTTTTTTGGTCTCAAATTAAACCAAGTTGTATTTGGGTCTTGTGCCCTTGCTTGTTTGTGTTATGTAGCCTATGTTGTCTTGTTAATCTACTTGAGGCTATTGTTGGGCTATTGTTGGTATGTGACCTTTATTTTTTAGCAACTTTCTTATCTTTGGTAGGTTGACAGTTCCCTTGAAAACCATTGTGTACTGGGTTTCGAGCCCCACCCAAACCCATTTTTTACCCCTAATCAAAACTAAGATGCTGTGTTATAAACCTTGAATCCCAATGAAATAAATTTATTGCATGGAGAGAAATTTTATTTGAAGAATAACAATAAATCTATGAGTTAAGTTTCTCGCATAACAAGAAAGCAATTTTATTTAAGATATATTATTAATGCCTTAAGTTAGATGGTATTTTGTTTGTATGAATTCAATTTTACTACTTACCATTTGGTAAAAAAAGGAAATTTTCATTTAATGAAACGAAAAATTTAAACATCAAATTTATTGTCTAATAATCATAATTGTTATCATAGAATTTTAATTATTATCATAAAGTTCTAGTGTAGTCATAAGATATAAATGTTGTCATTCCTCTCTTTTAAAATCTTCTATAACTATGTACATACTCATAGTTTATCATCATTTAATGAAGAAGAGAGGTTTATTCCAAGTTCATTAATTATATTCAACAATAGCTAGTAATCATCCCCATATTTTATTCAAAGTAAATTAAATACCATCTCATAGAACCATGGTTTGGACCAAATCTTCATCAATCATAGATTTTAGTTAATTTGTTGTCTTAGTAATATTAGGGTAACATTATTAAGAAGTTCAAGGAATTTATTTAATAATTTAAATTCAGTTATTGAATAAGCTCATCCTTTGATTGCTAATTAGACCAAATAATTTATTATTTAATCTATCCAATTGATACCCCTTTTGAAAATTCTAACAACTTATTTATTCTCAAATGACAATCTAATTTCAAAATTAAAAAAAGAAACTATTTTATTTATGACTTAACTAAACTAAAAGAATATTAATTCTTGTATATATATTTTCAAAATTTAACTTAAAAGAATTAAATGTTATAAAGAACTTTAATATAAAAACTCATATTATAAAACATATGCATTTATATTTATTTTATTTTATTTTATTTTAACAATAATAAAATAATGATTTATTTATTTGTAAATTTTATTTTATTAAAAATTAATTTATATTTGTAATGATATAAAAAAAGTAAAAGAAAAATTATTTCTTTGTAAATAAACATAGATGAGAATAAATTTATTTATTTTAAATATATTGATTTAAAGATGAGAAAAAAGGAAAATTAATTTCATTCTAGATTTAGTTTGGAAAAAAAAGAATGGTAAGGGAAATAATAATAGATAGATTCTAACTTTATTTTAAAATTTTATTTTCACAAAACAAGGATAGGAAGGAGAGTAATAGCTTGATTATAACTAATTTCTAGATTTAATTAATTTTCTAAACAAAGATAAAGAGAAAGAGAACCTGGATGTTGATGGAGTTGCAACAAATCTTCTTCAAAATCTCCTCCTTGCGCCTTCTTCAACTTGATTCTCCTTCCTTCAATCATATCTAAAATCCTTCTTCAAAGTGACAGCATAAAGATAACATTCATGTGTTGTTGACGAGAGAATAAATGGCCTCAATTTATAGACTTGAGGGTAGGTAAATGGAGTGCCAAGATTGAAGATTGATTCAATGGCTAGGATTGTTTGAGAAGATGGGGTTTCGATTGATAGCCTCACTTTGTTCCAAGTGTCACAAGGGGAAGGATTTAAAAATAGACCCACATGACATGAGGAGAGGAGCACACTTTGGGAGAGGTGGATATGACAAGTCCGCACACCTTCTCCAAGACCATAAAACTCGTCACTCCTCTTTAAGGGATTTTTTAGGGGTTCATACTTTTCCCAAAAGGTCATAATATGTTCTCGATAAGATCCCACCCCATAGGTACTCACCTTAGGGGTTCATTTTTACCCTGAAGTCAATAAAACAAGCCCAAATAACCTTATGCAAGAGAATTCTAATTTTAAAATAAAAATTTTGATTTGTGAGCACACCTTGGGTAGAGGAGATGTTGAAATGTTTGACATGTAAGAGAGAGGGTGGCTTGATAATGACATGTCTATGACATGTAAGAGAGGGGGAGTTTGATAATGTGTGCTCAGACATGTCTGAGCACACATGGGGAAGCCAAATGGTTCAAAGAGGAAAGGTCACATGCATGGTGTGAACTCCCACACAATGGTGAGTGGGGATGAGCTGTAAGGTGATAGTGACTTGTGCATGCAAGTCACATGTGAGGAAGATTAGAATGAATTTGAAACTTGAGAAATGGTGGAAAAATAAGGACAAACAACTAAGAGGGGGGGTGAATCATTTGTTACAAAATTTAAAATTGTTTACCCTTAAGCAACCTTAAATCTCAGATTTGATAATTAACAATGAAAGCATGAATCAATAACACATTAGAAACACATGAACACCAAGATTTTATTTGTGGAAACCCTATTAGGGGAAAAACCACAGTGGATGTTATTCCACAAGATTATACCCTATTAGAAGTATAATGAAAAATGAATGAGGAAAGCACATGCATTTAGGCACACTACCTAGAGCTCACTGCTCAAAAGGGAAGGCTCACTGCCTTACATAAAATAATCAGATTAAATCCATCTAATGAGGTTGAATTGAGAAATTAGCTTCTTCAAAAGCCTGATGATAGTTTTGGTTAGGCACAGAAATACTTCTTCACACTTTTTTCAATATTCTTCACACTCTACTCTGAAATTGAATGATCTAATCCTTGTTCACACATTTCACATTCACTCTTCATATATATTCATTGAGAATATTTCAAAACGAGGAAACAATCACTCTTAAAAATCTGCTACATGAATTTACATCAACTCCGTCGACCACAAATAAAAGAATAAATTATAAACTATCAGCCCAATTCAAGAACAAATCTCAATGTGTACCAACCTAAGTTGGTCACAACATAATGAATACCTAAATCAACATCCTCGAACACACCAAAATTACAAAAAATAATCCATAAAGATTTGCAACACGCTACCACCATCATGTCGGCCAAGAACATGAAAACTTGAGCACACAAAAGAAAAATCTTTGATCACAAACATATCGATCAATGTGGATGAACCACAATGATATAGAATGATCTAGAAAAATCATTGATCATCACAAGATTATACACAACAACTCAATTTACCATAAATGCATTCTCTTCTTCCAGAAACACCTGCTACAGTAACAAAATAACTGTAGGAACTCAGAAACTCATAAATTTCTTCAATCTTTATGCGCACCTTTGAAAATTATAGACAAAATAATAGATAGGATCAACAACAAACCATTTAATGCATAACTTCTGATTATCAACTTATAAAACTTTCCACCATTCTGATGTTCATAGTTTCATAGACTGCTTGCAACATATTATTCTAATTTTCTCAATATCCTTGACATATACAACCTTCATAATCATCAATGCTAATAGTGTTGAAATCAATGAAAAACACATATCAGAAACACAACCACAACATACAAAAATCTCCCCCTTTGGAATTGATGGCAACACATGATGTGAAAAATACTATCAACACAACTAGCTCTTCTCCAACAGTCTCATCATATTTTTCTTCTCCCTCTTAGATTACTCTTATCCCCTTTTCTTCCTCAAATTTTTTTCACATTACCCTTCTCTGCCTTTGACATCAATGGAAAAGTTACACAAGCTCTGAACCACATATCTGAATCATCTGACTACTCCCCTTGAGTGGCAGCCACCACAACATCAATCTGAAACAAGATCTGACTGTAAGTGCATAGATTGATGCAAAGACTTGCATCTTAGTTCAGATTAGGAGGGGAAATCACCCCTAAATTTCCTCTGAGATAGTGAAAATTATCCTTATGTAATGGTTTAGTGAATATATTTGCAATTTGTTCCTTAGTGGGCACACATTCCAATCTGACTTCTTTATCACTCACTTTGTCTCTCAAAAAGTGATACTTGGTAGATATATGTTTTGTCTTTGAATGTAACACTAGATTCTTGGAAATTTTTATGGAACTTGAGTTATCACAAAATATAGCAATAGGCTCACTATAATCAATTCTAATATCTCTCAGCATTTGCTTCATCCACATTACTTGAGTATAATTGATTGCAACAACAATATATTTTTCCTTAGTAGTAGATAAGGAAATGGAATTCTTATTTTTACTTAGCCAAGACACCAACTTCTTCCCCAAGAAGAATGCACCACCACTTGTACTTTTCCTATCATCCACATCTCCTTCCCAATCTACATCGGTAAAGGCATTCAGAGTAATATCATCATCCTTAGGATACCATAGCCCAAAATCAATTGTTCCTTTCAAATATATGAAAATTATCTTTATTGCAGTCACATGTGATTTCTTTGGATCAGCTTGATATCTAGCAACAATGCATACAACATTCATAATGTTTGTTCTGTTCTGAGTCAAATAGAGTAAACCACCAATCATTGATTTGTACCATATTTGATTAGCTTTAGGAGAATCATCATTTTGTGTTAACTTGCATCCGGTTATCATGGGTGTACCTACAAGCTTTGAGTCTTCCATGCCAAACTTTTTTAGTAAGGCTCTTACATATTTGGATTGAGATATAAATATTCCATCATCTAACTAAGTAATTTTCAATCCTAAAAACAATTTCAGCTCTCCAATCATTGAAATCTCAAACTCACTTTTCATTTCATTAGAAAAATTCATACATAAGTCATCATCACCTTTAGATATTATGTCATCAAAAAAGACTTCAATAATCAACTCTTTATCTTGATCCATCTTGAAATACAGATTGTTTTCAATAGTACCTTTATTAAATCCAAGCTTCAACAACTATTTATCTAGTCTAGCATACTAGGCTCTAGGGGCTTGTTTGAGTCCATATAGTGCTTTCTTCAATTGGAAAACCATGTATTTTTCATCAGTCAGTTGAAATCCGTTAGGTTTATCAACATAAACTTCTTCTTCTAATTCACCATTTAGAAATCCTAGCTTCACATCCATTTAATAGACTTTTTACTTCTTGAAAGTAGCATAAGCAAGAAATAACCTTACAGCTTCAATTCTAGCAACAGGGGCAAAGGTTTCTGCAAAATCAATACCTTCCATCAGTGAGTACCCTTTACATACCAATCTTTCTTTATTTCTGACCACTTCACCTTGTTCATTCAGCTTATTATGAAAGAACCATTTGGTTCCAATCACATTTTTATCCTCAGGTCTAGGAACAAGAATCCATGTATCATTTTTCTCTATCTGCATCATTTCTTCCTTCATTGCTTCCATCCAATATTTGACATTGCTAGGCTTAGTTTTGGAAATCAGGCAATATTCTTCTAAAATTCTTCTTCTAGTCTGCACACCTTTATTCTTGTCTCCTATAATCTGATTTTCAGAATGATTTAGCTTTACATGCCTTGGAACTTTGGGATTCTCTCTAACTTATGGTTCTTATGTTCTCTCTTCTTCACTTCCACTAGCTTCTCCTTCATGATTCTCTTGATTCACCAGAACAATTTGAACTTGATCTAACAATGTCTTCATCAACTTTGGCATTTTCACTTTCAACCATTTTCTTCAATCTTCTATTGTAGCACCGGTAGGCTTTTCTCTTACTAGAGTAACCCAGAAATATTCCTTCATCACTTCTAGCATCAAACTTTCCAATATCTTCATCTCTCTTGATATAACATCTACTTCCAAATATTTTGAAATATTTAACAGTAGGCTTATAAGCAAACCATAGCTCAAAAGGAGTCTTACCATAATTACCATTAACATTTACCTACTTGATAGTGTATACAATGATTCTTACAGCTTTTGTCCAGTAGATATGAGGAACATTACCTTCCAACATCATATTTCTAGAAGCATCTAGGATTTTTATGTTCTTTCTTTCAACAACTTCGTTCTGTTTAGGGGTCTGGGGAGAAAATAGTTGTCTTTTGATTCCATGTTCTTCACAGAATGAATTGAACTCTCGGGAAGTGAACTCACCACCTTTGTCTGATCTTATGCATTTAACCTTCAAACCTATCTCATTTTCTGCCATAGCTTTGAAATATTTGAACTTTTCTAGTGCTTCATGTTTTTCTCTCAGGAAAGCAACCCTTATCATCCTAGAGTAATCATCAATAATCAAAATATAGTACTTTTCTCCTTATAGACTTCTAATTCTGGATGAATCACATATATCAGTATGTACCAACTCTAGTACTCCATTAGAATGATGTTGTTTGCTCCAAAAAGAAATTATTGTCTACTTTCCCATTTGACATTCCTTGCATATAGTATTAGTAGGCTTCACTAACTTAGGTAGATCTCTTACTAATTGAGTGGAGCTTACCTTGAAAATGTTATCAAAATTCACATGACATAGCCTTCTATTCCATAACCAGCTTACATCAACTTTAGAAATTAAACAACTTTCACTAGCAACACTTAGGTGAAAAATGTTACCTCTTGTCTTTATACCTGAAGCAATTACATTTCCAGAGCTTCCCAATATCCTAGACTTACCATCTTTAAATTGAAGATTGTATCCCTTGTCTACCATATGTCCAACACTCAACAAGTTATGCTTCAATCCTTTAACATAAAGAACATCATTAGTATTATATTTACCACCAAGAGAAATAGTGCCTCTTCCACAAATCACACCAGCATTGTTATCTCCAAATCTTACAACACCACCATCATTCTTCTCCAAGCTTAGAAATTTTCTTTTGTCACTAGTCATATGATGTGAGCATCCGCTATCAATCACCCATTCATCATTTTCATCAAATTTGGTTGAAAGAGATTTCTCAATATTCTAATTGTTAGTAGATTCAGTGGACACCATACCATTTTCCTTGATAGCAATGAATACCCATCCATATTCATTCCCAATTCCTTTATTAGATTCATCATCAGTAACACCTTCTTTAGCATAATAACATTTATTTTGAAATCTGGACTTGTTAGGTTTATACTTAGAAACTATTTCAGGATACCTTGATGCAAAATGACCTATCTTACTGCAAGAGAAACATTAAATAGACAAATTTCCTTTATACTTACCATGTCCTTTGGATTCTCTTTTCACAATCAATGCTTCCATCTCTTCTAGCTCTCTTTCTTCATCTTCAATTTGTTTCATCTCATCTTCATACTTGAATGCATTTCTGGAACTTTCTCCCAGATCATATCTCTGTTGGATTTTTCTGGATATAGTAGCTTTAAATTAAAATTTTGTCTTAGGAGTAGACTCACCAAATTCACTCAACTCAAAGGTAGCTAGTTTACCAATCAGCATGTCTCTTGTAACATTTATTACTATCCTGAGCTCTTCAATAGAATGAGGTTTCATTTTGTAAGAAGTAGGCACTAATCTGAGGACTTTAGCCACAATCTCATCTTCATCCATGACTCCATTGGCACGTCTAATACCCATCACTAGTTCACTTACCTTTTGCATGGAAGCAATAATGTTTTCATCTTCACTCATCTTCAAATTCTCCCACTTGCCTTTCAAACTTGTTAGCTTAGCAATCTTGACTTGTGCATCTCCTTCATACAATGTCTCCAGCTTCTTCCAAATCTCATGTGCTATTTTCAGACCTATCACATTTGTCATCTTTGAATCTATCACAACACTTAGTAATGCTTCTATAGCCCTGATATTAGTTTCAGCTTCTTTGATCTCATCAGGAGTAGAGGGACCATTCTGAGGAATATTATATTTGTTCTTTGTAATATTCCAGAAGGGTTTACCAATGCACTTCAAATGACACTTCATTCTGACCTTCCATAGAGAGTAATTTGCACCATCAAATCTAGGACTATCCTTCTTGTATGATGCCATCTCGAATCACCTGAAGCTATTAAAATTCTTCAGAGGAACCTGCTTTGATACCAATTTTTGGCGAAAAAAAAGGATAAACAACTAAGAGGGGGGGTGAATCAGTTGTTACATAATTTAAACTTATTTACCCTTAATCAACCTTTAATCTCAAATCTAATAATTAACAGTGAAAGGATGAATCAACAACACATCAAAAGCAAATGAACACCAAGATTTTATATGTGGAAACCCTTTTAGGGTAAAAACCACGATGGATGTTAGTCCATAAGATTATACCCTGTTAGAAGTATAATTAAAAATGAATGAGGAATGCACATGCATTAAGGAACACTACCTAGAGCTCACTTCTTAGAAGGGAAGGCTCAATGCCTTACATAAAACAATTAGATTAAATCCATTTGATAAGGTTGAACTGAGAAATTAGCTTCTTCAAAAGCCTAATCACAGTTCTGGTTAGGCACATAAATGGTTCTTCACACTTCACTCAATCTTCTTCACACTCTGCTCTGAAATATAATGATCTGATCCTTATTCACACATTTTTCATTCACTCTTAATATATATTCATTGAGTGTATTTCAAAATGAGGAAACAATCACTCTTATATATCCACTACATGAATTTACATCAACAACTCTGTCGGCCACAAATACAAGAATAAATTACAAACTGTTGGCCCAATTCAAGAACAAATCTCAATGTATACCAACGTATGTCGGTCAAAACATAATGAAGACCTAAATGAACATCCTCGAACATGCCAAACATACAAAAAATAATCCATAAGGATCCGCAACACCCTACCACCATCATGTCGGCCAAGAACATGAAAACTTGAACACACAAAGGAAAAATATCTGATCACAAACACACCGATCAACGTGGATGAACCACAATGATAGAGCATGATCTAGAAACAATAGTGATCATCATAGGATCATACACAACAACTCAATTTACCATAAATGCATTCTCTTCTTCTAGAAACACTTTCTACAGTAATAGAATAACTATAGGAACTCATAAACTCATAACTTTCTTCAATCTTGATGCACACCACTGAAAAATCTGTACAACATTATATATAGGCTCAACAAAAACCCTTTAATGCATGAATTTTGATTACCAACTTATATAACTTTCCACTGTTTCAATCTTCACAGCTTCACAAACTGCCTGCAACATATTTATTCTAATTTTCTCAATACCCTTGACATATACAACCTTCAGAATCATCAATGCTAATAGTGTTAACATCAATGAAAACTGCATATCAGCAACACAGCCACAACATCCAACAAGAAAATGATAATGAAGATTAATTAATCTAGGATTAATTGATTCATGGATTATGGAGGATAGTGACATCTCCCTAATCCTAATTAATTAGATTAAATGATGTATTATATTAATTAATGTGACTTAGGAAAGTGGCTAATTTTATTAATTAAGTATAATGATAGATTGTGCTAATTAATAATTCTTAGGATAGGATGGGGACACTTATCACATATGACTTAATTTTTATTTAAAATTATTTTATTCCTTATTTTTCCATTTCTCCAACACCATGTGCTGAAATTATTAATGAAACACTTATTTATTAATATTGTTTTTTATTTTTTCCATTTTAAGATTGTGTATTTAATAATTTAATAATTTTTTGTTCCTTCTTCACAAATAAATTAATTGTATAAAATCACTTATATAATACTACCACACTAAATTATAATATTTCTAAAGTTTTAAAAAAAGGAGGGTCATGAAATTCTCCCCCCTTAATTTGTGCATCATCACGATGCACACACTAACAAGATAAGAAGTTTCATGTTAAAAATTTTAAAACAAGAAAGGCAATAACTGTTGCATTTCATCTGTATCTTCCCATGTAGAATTTTCCTCATCATATTGTTCCCATTGTACTTTGCATTGATTAATTTATTTGTTGCACAATCGATACTGGCACCTTTCCAAGATTTTGTATGGCTCTATCATTATTCCCCCTATTTCTTGGACCTATAAAGCATTCCAATCCAAAATATGCTTTCATCAGTTATGTAATTTTTAAGAAGAGAGACATGGAATACATCATGGATTTGGCTCAGTTTGGGAGGTAAGGCCAATCGATAAGCAACTGGATTTATCTTTTCCAAGATTTCAAAAGGCCCAACATAATGAGGTGCTAGTTTTGTCTTCTTCCCAAATCTTACAAAACTTTTGTGAGGTTTAAACCTTAGGAAAACTCTTTCCCCCACTTCAAATTCCCATAGAGATATGTTTTTATCTACATAGATCTTTTGTCTATCAGAGGCCTCTTTTAACCTTTTCCTTATTTCCTTAGTTTTTATTTCCATTCCCTTTAACATGTTTGGACCAGTTATTATTTTTTCTTCAAGATTGCCCCAACTCAAAGGTGTACGACAAGGTCTACCATAAAGTGCTTCAAAAGGAGCCATTCCCAAAGAAGTTTGGAAGGTATTGTTGTAAGAAAACTCTACAAGTGGTAGATACTCTTCCCATTTCCTCTGTTGGTCCACACAATACATCCTAAGTAAGTCCTCTATGATTTGATTTATCCTTTTTGTTTGTCCATCAGTTTCAAGATGATATGCTGAACTAAAGTTTCATTGAGTTCCCAAAGCTAATTGGAGAGTTTTCCAAAACCTTGAAGTGAATCTTGCATCTCTATATGATATGATCTTCTCAGGTATTCCATGTAACATAAACTTCCTTCACAAAGCATTTTTCTAAGGTAGGAGAATCATTAGTTAAATTCCTTGGTATAAAGTGGGCCACCTTGGTGAGTTTGTCAATTACCACCATTATTGCATCATGTCTATAAGGTGTCATTGGTATCCCTTGTATAAAATTTATGCTAATAACTTTCCATTTATGGTGGGGTATATCATATGGTTGCAATAGACCTATTGGATGGTTATGTTTTTCTTTTACCCTTTGACATTCTAAATATTTAGCCACGAAATGAACAATATCATTTTTGATCCCTTGCCAAAAATACAACTTCTTTAGATCTGAATAAAGTTTATTAACTCCAGGGTCTCTTGAATAAGGATTATTTTGAGCCTCAACTACAACTATATCTCTTAAATCACTTAGGTTGGGAACATAGATTATTTTATTATATCACAGTAACCCTTCTTTATCAAGAGTGTGCCCTTCAACCTTAGGATTTTTTAGATCATTTTCCAAGATTAGCTTGACTTGTTCATACCATGGGTCATGTTTTTTCTCTTCCTTTACTTGCTCCTTGAATGAAGTCTTGAAATTGGTCATGGTCAACAAGTGTCTCCTTCTACTTAAAGCATTTGCTACCCTATTTTCCTTTCCCTTAATATATTCTATTTCTAAGTCATATTCACTTAGAAATTCTAGCCATCTCCTTTGCCTTGCATTCAAGTGAGGTCGAGTAAAAATATATTTAAGTCCTTGATTATCTATTTTTAGCTCAAAGGGATTCCCAAGAAAAAAGTGCCTCCATTTTTGTAAGGCATGAACAATAGCTGCTAACTCTAAATCATGAGGGGAATAGTTTAATTCATGGTATTTCAACTTTCTAGATTCATAAGCCACTACTCCTTCATCTTGAATAAGAACTCTCCCTAATCCTTTGATAGATGCATCTGTTACCATTGTGGAATTCCCATTTGGATCTGGAACCCTTAAGATAGGTGTTGTAGTTAAATTTTCCTTTAAAATTTGAAATTTCTTATCACTTTGTTTTGTCCACATAAAACTTTGTATTCTTCCTTTGTAATGATGTGATACAATTTGCAATCTTATAGAATCCCTCTACAAACCTTCTATAGTACCCTACTAAACCCATAAAACTTCTCACTTTTGACACATTTTTAGGAATCAACCATTCCACTATTGCCTTAATCTTTTATGGATCAACTGCTATTCCTTCTTTAGATATAATGTGACCAAGGTAATGGATTTTCCTTTCAAAGAAGGCACATTTTGACAATTTACCATATAATTTATGTTCCTTCAATCTTTACAAGACTAGTTATAGGTGAGCCAAATGTTCTTCTTCATTTCTAGAATAAATTAATATGTCATCCAAAAACACCAAGAAAAAATTGTCCAAGAAATCATGGAACTCACTATGCATTAGGTTCATGAAATCAGCTAGGGAATTGGTCACACAAAAAGGTACAACCGTGAATTCGTAATGCCCATATCTTGTTCTAAAGGTTGTTTTTGGGATATCCTCCTTAATTCTTAATTGATGATAGCCTAATCATAAATCTATCTTGGAGAATATTGTTGCTCGCTTCGTTTGGTCAAAAAGTTCTTGAATTCGGGGTAATGGATACCTATTCTTTATTGTGACCTTGTTTAACATTCTTTAATCAATACACAACCTTAGAGTTCCATCCTTCTTCTTAACAAAGAAAGAGTGGTGCTCACTAAGGGGAGACACTTGGCCTAATTAAGCCCTTAACCAAAATTTCTTCCAATTGAATTTTAAGTTCTTGTAATTCTATAGTGTTCATTCTATAGGGTGCCCTTGACACTGGTTCAACCCCAGGTAAAATGACAATTGAGAAATCAAAATTCCTTTTTGGGGGTAATCCTGGTAATTCTTCTAGAAATACATCCTAAAATTATTTCAAACAGGGGGAGTTTTCAAAGCTTGGAGTATTTTCTTCTTCATTCTCATCAAAAATTACTAAGTATATTTGAGCTCCTCTTCTTCTTTCCTTCTTTAATTGCATTGCTGAGATGGTTTCTCATTTTATAGGTTTAAATTTTCCTTGTATTTTAACCCTTCTTCCCTCATCATTGTAACACTCAACCACTTTATTGTAACAATATACATTAGCTTGGGGATATGTTAGCCAACTCATTGCAATAATTACATCATATACTCCTAGGGGAGCCACATAAAGATCTACCCTTGTTTCAAATCCAGGAAATGGCACCCTTGCCTTTGATAAATATTTGGTTACTTCCCTAGTTACCTTATCCCCATACTGAACCATCCATGATGATTCCATATGGTTAACTCTTAGTGTTAACTTCCTTACTGATTCTAGTGAAATGAAACATTTAGATGACCCAATGTCAACAAGAATTGAAATTGGTTGATTGAAGAGGGTACTTGTGGTTTCTATGGGAACATTCTAGAATCTTATCCTTCAATTTCTAACTATTGCATGAATCCTTTTTTGTGGTCCTTGTTGGGGTTGGTTGTTTCTGATTTGACCTTGCATCCATGGGCAATCTCTAGCATAATGATTTCCTCCACACATAAAACACTCACCCGGTGGTTCTCGCTTAACTTGATTCCTAGGAGGATTATTCCTTGCTTCATTGTTCCTTGGTGGATAAGTTGCCTTATTAAAATTTGGTTGATTATTCTTTTTATAGTTTTCCTTGTTATTATTGTAACCATTCCTTTGATTTTGATTTGGTGGTGGTCTCCTTTCCGATGCATTATTCCTTTGCTTTTTGTTGACATTGGGGTTTCCCTTAAACTCGTGTTTCCACTTATTGTTAAATTTTTGTCTTGTTGTTGCTAGGGCCTGCAACTTCCTTTCTTGTTTAAGAGAATTTTCTAATACCTCATTCATGTTCATAGTGTTGGCAAATGGTCAGTGATCTCCTTAGGATTTGTGACATGGACTAACTACCTCACGTCAATCTGTTAACTTTGGAAGTTGTATCAGGCATTAATAGGTTGATCTTTGGGTGCAATGACAACTATGGGCCAACAAGTGGTATAAGATCCAAAGGTTCCAAGTTTGAATCCCCTCGAGTAATGTTGAGGGGGAGATTTTTGGAAGATGGTCAACACTCCCCTCGATATTCATGACATGGACTAACCACCTCATGTGGATCTATTAACTCTAGTAGTTGTATGGGGCATTAGCAAGTCAAAATTTTTGTGCAACGACAACTATGGGCCAACACTCAGGTCCATGCATATAAACCTCTGCCCCTATGTTGGTATTTAGTCCCAATATGAATTTCCTTCCTTGGCTCTTTTCATCCTTTTGATACATTGGCACATATTTCAATAATTTGTCAAACCTATCCCAATATTGTTGAACTGTTAGGGTCCCTTGTTGAAGGTTGTGGAATTCTACCATTTTCTTATCAAAGAATGACTATGGTAGCCACCTTTTATAGAAAAGATGATAAAATTGTTGCCATGTGATTGTGCCCTCATTGTATCCATTTTTTTCCTTAGCATTGATCCACCAACTGGTTTCCTCCCTAATGAGTTGATAAGATCCCCATAAAGCCTTAGTGGTTTCACTAAAATATCTTAACTGAAAGTATTTTTCCATTTCATTCAACCAATTTTCTGCTCCTTCACTTATTTGTTTCTCATCAAAATTTGGTGGAGTGATTTTCTTTAGATAATTTAATAATTCCATTATTCCATTCCCCTTTCTTACTTCTACTTTATTTCCTTGATTGCTCGAAAGATTCCCCCTTTCTTGTTCACCCTTGTTTTCATTATTATTTTTCCTTGTCCTAAGGTCTTCTATGGATTGTTCCAAGTTGTTGATCTTATCCCTTTGTTCAGTTAGCAAATTTATTATGGCCTCCACCCCTATTTCATTATTTATTTACTCCTTCTCTTGGGAAACGCTAGCTTAGGTTACCCTTCTTCTTGCTATCTAGAATTTCTTGGAAAATTCAAATTCCTAAAATCAAAATTGGATTCAAAAAAAATTATTGTAGATTTTCTATCTCAATACTATCCAACTTACAAATAATATTTTTATGTTAATAAAGTTGTAGTGAGCTCAAGGCCTAGTCTTTGAACCTTGGCTTTGATACCACATGTAAGATACCACACTTCCTTAATCCAAAAAATCACTATTTTTTTTTAACAAAGTAAATCTCTTAATGTCTTGCTCAATTATTTGTATACTTAGGAATTCCTATCCATATGGGATAGGAATATATCCATCCGGGATAGGCATCTAACCATATGGGTTAGGTTAATGTCCATAAGAGACCAAGTTTATCTATCCAAATAAGGTAGATATCGAATCACAAGGGTTAGGAAATGCTCTGGCCAGAGACTTAGACTCATCGGGACCATCTGGGTCCTGAGTCACTCTTTAAAGACTACACTCCACTACTAGGAGTATGTGAGATAATAATAAAATTTTGAGTCCCGACTCAGAATTTGGCCTAAAGCCTCGGGGAATCAAGTGAATCCATCCGGGATTCCTTCTAAGTATTAATAGTAAATTCCAATTTCAATTTTAATATTTATTTATCCTCTTTTAACTCAAGGTATCTTAGCAAGACCAATAAGGAAAATACACTTAACCAATCCTAAATCCCCATCCTGAGTGCCTATGTACTAGGGATAACTCCATCCCTAGACTACCTACATACACCATTTCAGCATGGGATCAAGGCATATAATATGTAGTTATGTTTTCTAATCTATTGTTTATGTAAACTATTTTGTGGTTACATGAACATTTCTAGGGCCATTGCCCTGGATAGTTTCCCTTCGGTCGCTACCTACATAAGGGAACATATAAAGCATAAAGATTCATGGTGATATTTTTCTTGTTTCCTAATTCACCTAGGTTCTAAATTACTATAATTCATGTCACCCTAGCCCTTTAAATAACAAATCATCAAATATAAAAGAATTAGAAATTTAATTCACATGACCAAACCCTATTGGCGTTTTCTATGATTTTCACTAGCTGATGTAAGTCCATTATAGTATTATCTTTTTAGATTATCAATCCAAGATGTATTTCCCACCCCTTGGATTTTAACTCCAAAAATGCTCCTTATTACTCCTCGATAATTTATAGTGATGATTCCACATACAACATTGTTGTAGCTTTATTAGGCTATAAGTGCAGTAACTCAAGCATGACAACATTACCTGCAAATGTGATTCCAAGGCATCGTTAATACTGAACAGTTCTGGTTTTTTTGTTTTCATCCTCTTATTTAAGTTTTCTATCCAAAAAGGAAATTAAATGCATTATCAACAATAAGAAAATTAGATTGTGCAAATAAACTAAATGGAAATATAAAAAATCTATACCTTTTTGCTAAGGAAGTAAAATTAAATGAACTTACTAAAAATAAAAACTATTTATTCAAAGTACATTTTCTAGAAAGAATTATTGCATCTACTTACATCCTATGAAAATAAAACTTTTTGTAACAATGAACTGAATCATGAAAATAGTCAAATCCATTCGTGAAATAAAAATTCTTATATATAATGTTAAATTCTTCAAGATGGGTGATCTAATTCAAAGATGGTATGAATCTAATTGTATTGCAATTTTAGTATTCCTAGAAAAGAAACTTGAATCTATTTGCATAATCTATGTCATATAGTAATCTAATTTTTTATTTAAATTGCATAATACTAATATTTTCAAGATAAATATCCATCTAAGAAAGCATAAATAATTCCAACTCAAGGAGGCTTCATGGCATAATCTATTGTTTCAAGAAATTTTTTTTATTAATTTTGATTGAATTCAAATTACATGAATAAATAATTCAACTAAAGAAGGCTTGATTTTAATTGCATAAGTTATTTCACTAATGTCTTAATATAGATAAACCAATACAATACCTTAATCTAATAAGAGCCTTGATTTTAATTGTTTAAGTTATACTAATAATGCCTAAAAATTGATGAACTATCTAGAGTAGGTTTGTATTAATTTGTGTAAGTTTATTCTTGATAATATGCTAATGATTACATAATGATCTATACACTATGCCCTTGTTGTAATTAAATGAATCAACCTTGTTTCAAAAAGAATTGAATCTACTTGCATATTAAGAGAGAAATTAATTTAAATAATAACCATGATGATTAAGATTATTGCAAATTTATTAAATGATAACTATGATGTGTTATAAACCTTGAATCCCAAGGAAATACATTTATTGCATGGAGAGAAACTTTATTTAAAGAATAGCAATAAATCTATGAGTTAAGTTTCTCGCATAACAAGAAATAAATTTTATTAAAGAGATATTATTAATGCCTTAAATTTAAGCTTAAAATTAAATTTCTAATAATCATAATTTTTATCATAGAATTGTAGTTATTGTCATAAAGTTATAGTGTTGTCATAAGATATAAATGTTGCCATTCCTCTATTTTAAAATCTTCTATAACTAGGTACATACTCATAGTTTATCATAATTTTATGAAGAAGAGAGGTTCATTCTAAGTTCATTAATTATATTCAACAATAGCTAGTAATCATCTTCATCTTTTATTTAAAGGAAATTAAATATTATCTCATAAAACCATGGTTTGGACCAAATCTTCATCAATCATAGATGTTTGTTAATTTGTTGTCTTACTAATATTAAGGTAACATTATTAAGAAGTTCATGGAATTTATTTAATAATTTGAATTCATTTATTGAATAAGCTCATCCTTTGATTGTTAATTAGACCAAATAATTTATTATTTAATCTATCCAATTGATACCCCTTTTGAAAATTCAATGAATTTATTTATTCTCAAAGGACAATCTAATTTCAAAATAAATAAAAAATATTTTATTTATGACTTAACTAAATTAAAAGAATATTAATTCTTGTATATATATTTTCAAAATTTAACTTAAAAGAAATAAATGTTATAAAAAACTTTAATAGAAAAACTCATATTATAAAACATATGTATTTAGATATATTTTATTTTATTTTAACAATAATAAAATAATAATTTATTTATTTGTAAATTTTATTTTATTAAAAATTAATTTATATTTGTAATGACATAAAAAAAAATAAAAGAAAAATTATTTCTTTGTAAATAAACATAGACGAGAATAGATTTATTTATTATATTGATTTAAAGATGAAAAAATAGGAAAATTAATTTCATTCTAGATTTAGTTTGGAAAAACAAATAATGGTAACGGAAATAATAATAGATTGATTCTAACTTTATTTTAAAATTTGATTTTAAGAAAATAATGATAGGAAAGAGAGTAATAGCTTGATTATAACTAATTTCTAGATTTAATTATTTTTGTAAAAGAGTATCAAAAGAAACGGAACCTAGATGTTGATCTAGTTGCAAAAAATCTTCTTCAACTTGATTCTCCTTCCTTCAATCCTATCTAAAATCCTTCTTCAAAGTGATAGCATAAAGATAGTATTCATGTGTTGTTAATGAGAGAATAAATGACCTCAATTTATAGAGTTGAGGGGAGATAAATGGAGGGTCAAGATTGAAGATTGATTCAATTGCTAGGATTGTTTGGGAAGATGGGGTTTGGATTGATAGCCTCATCTTGTTCCAAGTCTCACAAGGTGAAGGATTTAAAAGTAGACCCATATGGCATGGGGAGAGGATCCCAGGGTTCTCACACTTTGGGAGAGGTGGATATGACAAGTCCGCACACCTTCCCCAAGACCATAAAACCCGTCACTCCTCTTTAAGTGACTTTTTACGGGTTCATAATTTTCTCAAAAGGTCATATTATGTTCTCAATAAGCTCCCACCTCATAGGTACTCACCCTAGGGGTTCATTTTTACCCTAAAGTCAATAAAAAAACCCAAATAACCCTATGCAAGAGAATTATAATTTTAAAATACAAATTTTGATTTTTGAGAACACGTTGTGTAGAGGAGACATTGACATGTCTATGACATGTAAGAGAGAGGTTGGCTTGATAATGACATGTGAGATAGGGGGTGGCTTGATAATGACATGTCTATGACATGTAAGAGGGGGGTTTTGACCATGTGCGGTCACACATGTGAGAGCACACATGGGGAAGCCAAATGGCTCAAAGAGGAAATGTCACATGCATGGTGTGAACTCCCACACAAGGGTGAGTGGGGATGAGTTGTAAGGTGATAGTGACATGTATATGCAAGTCACATGTGAGGGAGATTATAATGAATTTTAAATTTGAGAAAATGATAATGAAGATTAATTAATCTAGGATTAATTGATTAATGGATTATGGAGGATAGTGACATCTCCCTAATCCTAACTAATTAGATTAAATGATGTATTATATTAATTAATGTGACTTAGGAAAGTGGCTAATTTTATTAATTAAGTATAATGATAGATTGTGTTAATTAATAATTCTTAGGATAGGGTGGGGACACTTGTCACATAATGACTTAATTTTTATTCAAAATTATTTTATTCCTTATTTTTCTATTTCTCCAACACCATGTGTTAAAATTATTAATGAAACACTTATTTATTAATATTATTAATTTTTATTTGTTCTTTTTTAAGAGTGTGTATTTAATAATATAATAATTTTTTCTTCCTTTTTCACACATAAATTAATTGTATAAAACCACTTACATAGTATTACCAAAAAAATTATAATATGTCTATAGTTTTAACAAAAAGAGGGTCATGACAAAATTGGTGTACAAAATGAGGAGTCCCTAGGGTTCCAATGCATGGCTCCTAGAGATATCTGGCTCTGAATGCTACTATTTTGGTCTGAGGAGAGGTTGCAAAGTGGTCATAGACCTAGATTGATGCGAGCGCGATGTTGACAAAGCTACTTGCATCCCCCTAATCTCTCCCTGCAGTGAGCATATCATGAATCATGCCTGTGTTAGAACCTGTTGCAACTGCCAAACATCTACCTGGATCATGGCTACCGACTGGTTGTCGAGGTCATCGAGGTGGCTCTGAAGGGTGTGACATGCCTTCTCAACTACATCAGACCTCATCACTTCTATGTCTCTCTTGTCAAGCATCGTCTACAGCTCCATCTATAGCTGGTCATGCTACCCCAGGATAGTAGTCACCTCTGTAGTGAGATGTATAATCTTTGCTCCTCACTCCTCATAAATGGTCCTCAGATGTGTTATTGGCTCAAAAAAGTGGGCATGTCACCCAACATATGCTATTCAATAATCCTTGAGAACCGTTCCTTGAATAGGCACATCAGGACCCACCTCTGATATGCACTAAGCCATCAGCCCAATCCATCCTTGTGCATCCTCTACAACCAAAAAAGGAAAGATAAATTAGTGTCACATGGCATATATATGTGTATAATCATAAACATAGAAAAATTAAAATATTGAAATACAAAACAATATGCTTAGTATACCTAGGTCCCCTAGTTGCCATGTGGGGTCGGGGTGAGGAGAAACACTGGGACCTATGCCATCAATATTGATAGCCACTCATGGTGCCACTAGGGTCAACATCGCTATAGCAGTAGGTGTTGGTGACATCGATAAGATAGGGGTAGTTAGTGGAGGGTTTGACCTCCTTCGCTACCTTTGCCTTTGTGTTATCGCCTACTCATTGGCCTACTATCACCCTCTCTATCTGTCTTGTGGAGGTGGAGGTGGCACATCCCCTTATGGGCTTGGATCCCCTCTAGGGGCATCCTCACCAAACACTATATGAGGATGGTGCCTATCTCACCACCCTCTAAAATATGTAGCAACCCCAACATTATCTATCAGTGCTATGGGTGACAGATCCTGGTTGGGCTCATCATCATCTAAAGGGACAATATCAGTGATGGTGGGGTAGGGGTGATCCACAGGTCTGGCTATGCTCCTATAGGTCCTAGTGTATGTGGCCACATCTAGAGGAATCATCTATATACAACCATGCTACCACATGTCCAGACTCTAATAATATGGTACAATAATGTGCTCATGGCAACCAACGAGAAAATGGTCTTGTTGCAAGTTCCTAAGATACCTACCATCATCTACCCACTTCAATAGTAGTGGAGTCACCATCTTACCCACTCAGGTGTAAGATTATCGAACTATAACCACCAAAAATTTAAATCTCCATGTCGCCACTACCCCATAATATCATACCAATGGGCCATGGGGAAATGATATGGTTGTCATTGGGGAAAATAGATAGGCCTCGTGCACATGTTGTGGGTGAAAGCCCACACCTTCAAAAGTGTGCACTTTTTAAGTTTATGGTACTCATAATGGATGTACTACCCCAACTCTTGGTATAGGTGCACTAACATACTGCACCCCTAAGAAAAAAATGTCCTATGCTCTACCATCTTCCTAATGGTGTGGATGAGGCCCCCATATAGGTGAGAGCCTCACCCATTTATCATGATCCAAAAATCAATTGTCATGACCATCACTTGGTACATCAGGGGTGCAGTAGTCCTCACTTGGTCATACCAGTGAGTGTAGATGTGGCTCATGTCATCACTACCATCAGTCTACCTCGAGTAATAAAGGAATCCCTCTATCTATTCCCATGTCAATTAGGTATCTTTGATGGCCACCCACTGTCTGTGAATGGGTAGTCCGAGGATACAATATACATCCTCTAGTGTAATCATCATCGCCCTAGTAGGTAATTTTCATGGAACCCCTAAATTTTGTTTTGGTTCCATTTTTTATCCTAATTTTTTTTTATGTGTGTATCCTTTGAGCTTAGGGTTTATCCATTGCTACTGTAATGGGGTTTTATGTTGCCTAAAACCATTCTTCAATAATTCTCAAGCTTGTGTCTTGGCCATGGCTCTAATTCATCATTGACCTACTATTGCCTATTTTTGGTCATTTTTAAAATATCTTATGTCATTTGAGCCTGTAAAGTTATTGACCCCTCGTGCCTAGTTCTTAAAATCTTTTATATTTATAAGGTTTGTCAAAAAACCTTATTTTTCATTTACATCCTTCAAAATTATTATTTCCTAATTTATTGAGGCCTTTTATTCATCAACCTAGGTGGTTCCCCCCTTTAGAACAACTTATGAGCACATGTTAATCTTTTCACTTAAAGTCCTATTCACTATTTCATTCTATCGGTCATCATTGATAGCTTTTAAGTTTGTGAGCTCACATGAGCGATGAGCGATGAGTGGTGTGTCTTTGATTTCATGCATCATGGATTTGTTTTAAATCTCCAAAGTTGAATTGGTGATGTTTGATGACCTATCTTATCATTGGTTCCTTTGGTATCACTAATTGCCAATATACTTGGTAATTTGTATTAGCGATACATGATGACCTTTTGTGCTCATTGTTCTTTTTTGCTCACCATGGATCCATTCCAAGGTTTGAGTTTCAAATGGGTGATGAGCGATGACTTTGAGGCTCTTTGGTGTTTGTTCCATTGCTCATCACAAATAACTATTAGATTTTTCTTTTCAAAAGGGCGATGAGCGATAAGGTCTTTTATTCAAGCTTTCTTTCACTGATCTGAAGTTCTCCTAGGAGCGATGTATCTTGTGCCATCAATTTTTCATGCAGGTGCATATGTTTTGATCCTTTTCACCCATCCTTGATGTGATTTGAGGAATGAAGCATGAATTGGAAATGCATAATGGATAAGAGGAACGTTATCAAGGATGGGTCTTAGATCCAATGACTAAGATTTCATTGCATGGATGTCCATGTCACTGATGAGACTTGTAAGAGGTAAAATGTATCAACGATGAGTGATGCCTTCCACATAAGGGAAAATGTGGTAGCACCCCAAGGACATCATTCAAGGAAGAAAATAAAGTAGCGAGGTGGAGGTGAATTATTAATGTTGTTTTAAAACATAATGATCTATGGCCAGGTTTTAAATAGGAATGGCTAAATGTTAGTTTTCTCGTGTGAGCTTTCTATCAAAAATTTGTGGTGATACGTTATATTTACCAACCATAAAGAAGGTGGTTGGTTTGTTTCCTAAACTTTTAGATTTGTTCAAGAGAAAAGAAGAAAGCCTGAAGTTGAAGAAATGGTGTGAATAATTCCAACAAGTAAATTATAGCAGCATTGGTGTACATCACTCACTTCGGTAAGAAAATTGAATATCTCTTCATGTTGAAAGTGTTGAATTGTGCTTCCTGAATTTTCATAAGGAATTGAGAGATAAATTTCTTACAGTTTATTTAGTTGGGAATCTTTGGTTAGGGTGATATATATTCTTATGGGTTTGGGATTTTTTTGCTTTGTAATTTGTACCTGGGGTCTTAAAGAAATCAGATGAGTCTTTTCAATTAACAATACTGTAAACCCTAGTCCCGTCACCTTGCAAATATGAGCAAGTTAGAGCCTAGTGAATCCAACATTAAGATAGAGAGAAAACCAAAGAAAAAGAGAATTAAAAGGCTCAAAACCCAAGATTTTTCATCCACGGCCAAGTCGGAGCCACCTGCAATGACAAACCCTACATTGGGTACCCCTGATATGTCTACAATGTTAATAGGTGCAAATAATACTCAGGAGAGATTTATGAAAAGTGTTGATGGAGAAGTAAAAGTTGGTGGGTCATGAATTGGTAAGAGAGCCATAGAAAATGTTGTTGTGATGAGCCGAATAATAGACATTGTTGGTGAAATTGGAGAGTTGGCTCAACCCTAGAGTGGATGGAATTTGTTCACATATGCTTTTAATAGGAGGTATTCTAGAAAAACTGCATGTTACTTATGGGGGATCAACCTTAGAATGTTGGTGGTACCCAATGTGTTTGTAGAGGTGGATATAATGATGGAATTGGCCAAGCATTTTACCCTTCGGAAAGAAAAAACAAAAGTGAAAATGGAAATGTAATCCTTGAAGTAATAAGGGATAAAATAATATAAATATTTGGGTTAAATCCTAATTGCACTGTGGAAATCAAGTGAGTTAAGCTATATGGTGAATATGAGAGAAACAGGTTTACATACAAAAATAGATTGTTGGTTCACCATAGAAAAATCAAGGAGAAATTTCTCCCCAAAGATATTGAGCCCTTTGAATGTGAAGAGTTTGTGGATTATTTCAAGAATACATATTATTGCCTAAATCAGGTTTTAGTTCAAAGTTTTGAGGCAAGGATATCAGTGCTCTTTTACTTATTTTGCAGTTACTTCCTAGGAGGGGTATGCGAAATTTGGAATCATGGTGAATAACCTCAGACTACTTGTTGATGAGGTTAGGAATTTTTACGTACAGGGTTTTGTTTCTGCAAAGAGAAGAGAGAAATTTTTATTTGGGATTGGTCATTAGCTCTTGTATTTAGATGATGTATTGAGGAAATTGATGAGGTTGTTATAGCCAAAAAAAGGGAATGGACATTCATAATGGATATTGAAGAGAGAATTAAAAGGAAGAATTCCTTCTAAATAAGTCCTTATGATGTAATTGAAGATCCTTTTGAAAGAGCTTTTACAAAGTTAAAGGATTACCAAAGTGGTGAATTCAAAGCAAAGGTGAAAGAGGTTGTAGAGAGAGAAAAATTTATCTTACCATAATAGTCCCAGGCTATGGATATCCAAAAACATCCTACAGATGTGCAAAAGGAGAATGTACAAGAAATTGAGGTATATCAAATGGCTGAACATGTGCCTAATGGTGAGGAGGTGGAGAAGAAGTTCCCTCCCCCTGATGTTGAATATATCACTAATTCTGAGGTTCCCTAGTACAAGATGATTCAATGGAACTCTGATGAGATGAATGATGATAATCCTTGGATTAAGGATTGTAATGAATTCCTTGTAGATTATGAGTTCATACAATATAAGGAATTTCAAGAATTCATGATTTAGCAAAGGATAAAAGATATAAAAGAAAGGCTTAAACAAGGTAGGGATAGTCTTGAGCCTTCTCAATGGGAAGAAGCTGATATGGAAGAGGGGGATAAGATTAAAGTTGAGATTGTAGCTATCACCATTGCTGAAGCTAGGTAAATTGTCATAGATAGTGGACTAATGTTGTTACTAGGATGCACTATCACTTCAGATATTGCATTTGATGCTATAAAAAGAGATCCTCACACTTCAATATACAAGGAACAAATGGAAGATAAAGTGTTTGGATCTGGATATAGTCTAAAGTTGCAAACACTTTCAATTTGGTCTATGCAACCTAATATTGGAAAGAATGAGGTGGCTCAACCTATTGAAGAGGTCATGGGTTCCTTGGTGGTGAAAAGAGCCACATATATAACACCTATCCACGCTACTAAATTAAATGCCCATGCTACAATGCTCAGTGTGAACATTGCAAAAATAAATTAAAAAAAGTATGATTCCTTGTTAAAGGAATATAATAAGGCCCCAAATGAAATGAATAGAATGAGAGCCACTCTCTAGGCTAATCAATCAGTAGAAAAGGTCTCTATGCCAACCTCTTCTTCTTTTGAGTTTTCTACACAGGATCAGGAGACCTTAGCTTTAAGAATTGATGATTTAAATAAGGATTTAAAGGAAGAAAAGGAAAACATCAAGCGGGCCAAAATTAAAATTGTTAAGGTGGCCAATGATATTTGTGAAGATGTATTAATGTATAGAGTGACCAAATTGGTCAATAGGGTAGTTGATGGATGGGCTATCTATAAAAGCATCCATGAAACAAAATTAAAGTAATCACGAGTTCAAGAAGCTTTCAAGAATGAGTGGAGCAAGTGGAGCACTATATTGGATGTTTAAAAGAGATGATACCTAAAATGGAAGAAGATCTTGAGGCACCTACAAACATCCTTGAAATATTGCAAGTGATTGATTTGGTAAATGAAATAAAAACAATTCATGGGAAGTTAGGGATGCAACTCCAAATCAAGCTAAATGCATTCAAATAAATGGAGAAGCATCATATGCCTAGGATATTGAATCAAAAGGGTGAATTAAAATTGTTTAATGAATGGAGGTGTGATTTGGGAGAGATGCTCGCTTTAGAAAAGATGACATTAACTACAAGAATTTACTCCATGTTGAATCCACATATTGATAAAAAGGTGGAAATTGAAAGAAGGATGGATGCTTTTGTAAAGGAGGCTAGGGCTCTAATTGATGCTAAATATACTCAATCCAATGTGAAGGTGCAAAGGCTTCTAGATACAAAATGGATAGATGAGGAAGAATATATCACATGGTTGGATAAATATACTAAGTAAGCTTGTAAGAGGATGATGATGAATAATGGACAGGAGAACAACAATGCATAGCCTAAAAATAGAATAGATTAGGATTTTGATGAAGTATTGAAAAATATTGTTTTCTCCTCAAATTAAAAGATGGTGACATCAGTGCTGATGTGGATAAATCAGTTTTATATTTTTACATGCTTTTTGAATTTTCAAATTTTGTTGACTGGGTTTGCCTGTGGAAACACTTTTTAAGTATGTGGGAGATATTTTGAGGTTTTTGTAACAAAAAAAATGCCTTTTGATGGTAGGACCAGATCTCCAAGAAAAAATGAAGAATAATTTTTCTTTATGTTTATTCTCACCACCTTAGTGCTTGAGTATAACTGAAAAGCGAATATATGTTACGACTGTCCAATAGAAAAATGACATGTGTGCTTTCTGGTTTGAAGCTTATTTTGCTCCTTTGTTTCTATAAGAAGGAATTAAAGACCATAAAACTAAGTTTGTTGCATTGAATTGAATCAATGAATTTTATAAGGAATACAAAGTGTATTGTGAATGTTTTCTTTTTTTCTTAGGTTCTGAGTCTGTAATAGTGTATATGATTTTGATAACAAGATAGTAAATATGAAGTAGAGTGGTTCTAATTTCATTACCATTTTCTCTCCTTTGCATATGTTTTATGAATCATGAATAATATAATCAAGGATTGTTTTATTCATCTACATTGTTTCCAATGGTTGTGTGATTTGATTCTTTCTATTTAGTTCAATGGACTAGTATACATCCTTGAACAAAGTTATTGATTCATAGAAATTATATGCTAGGATATCTAAAGAATTTCGGTTGATAATCTAATAGGGGAGTATTGTAATGCAGTGTTTCTTGAAGCTTTTATATTGCTATATCAAAGATTGTTATTAGGTTTTATAGGTTCAAGTAAAGTATTCAATATAGTTTTTGGGTCAATTCATCAAAAAATCACTCTTTATTTACAAACCTTTCAAATGAATTACTATTGTAGTTATGTTGAGTTTAATTGTTCTCATGCTCCAAGTGTAGTATATTGTTAAAATATTTTCCTACATTTTCAATCTATTACATTGTTGAGTGGTTATATGAGAAATATCTATGTTGGAAATATATTTACATATAAGTCATATTAATTTTTGAATATACATTATAGGATCACCCTCCCGAGTTTCATAGAGCTTGAAGTGTAGGAGTGGAATTTTTGCAGCTTTTACTCGTTCATTGGCCAATCCCTATAGACAGTTAATTTTTGGAAGTGGAAATATCTATAGGTATTTCTAAATATCATCTTGGTTACCATTAAAACAATCAATAGATTGGTGACTCTTTGGATATTGTTAAATCCAAAGTCTCTAGTTCAGATCTAGTATAGTTAGAGTCAAGTACTTTCTTTCTCTGCACTTTCCGAATAATAAGTGTTTTAGAAGGATTTAGGTATAAAATTCACGTGTAGTCTTATCCATCAGGTGTTGGTCCTTTCTTTCACTTTATTTTGGGTTATGTTTAGATTCTTGCCTAAAGTTGCAAGTACCAATTCAAAATATAATCAAATTTTATTTCTCAGCATTCTAGGTGATGACTCAGAAGTCTCATATACTAGTGAAGAGATTAATTATCAAAGAGAGTGGGGGGAGGGTGCTAACATAATATTAGACACCATGAAGAATATCAAGAGTTACACAAAAAAACATTTAGATCAGAACCAAGAATTTGAGCTTGCAGAAGATAAGTAGCCCTTATGGGTGAAGAAAACTATTGAATCAAGTAAGTCTATTAAATCACTTATTGAAGCATCACATACTTTTAATAATGAAGTAAATAGTGCAAATACCCAAGAAATGTTGAATGAATTTGATGTTTCTAGTGTAGATCAAGGAATTTTTCCTATTAAGTAAGCTATTGATAATGAACATAACCTCTCAAGAGAGGAGGATAGATGGGGATTCTAGGATAACGAGAAGAAGTTTTCATAACCTTTTCCCTTAGAGTTGGGTCTGATTTCAATGGAAATAATTTTAAGCCAAGAGGTGAATACCCTAATGTAGAAGTTCACTTATCTCTTTAAGAGAACCAAATTGATTAGAAATACTATACTCATGTGCCAAGTGAGCTTCGAGATGTCTCAGAAAATGAAGAAGACATTGACAAAGACATGTAGGCCTTGGAAGATGAATAAATTTGGGTTAAGTAAGAAGAAGAACATAGGTAGAAGGGGTTGAAGGAAAAATAATATTGGATTAGATGTAAGAAACTTAAGAGGGATGCAACGAAACAAAAAATAGAGAAGATGAGAGAAGATGTTGCTAGGCGGAAGGCATTTGAGGAAAATGTTTCTAATTTGAATACTAGCATTATCCCTGAAATTCCTTAGGTAATGGTCCAAATGGGACTTCTACTACTAATACCTATATCACCTCTATTGCAACCACCAAATCCTTAGACCCTTTTTCTACTGCTAAGAAATCATCATTTATAGATCATGGGAAGAAGCCTATTGATTAAACAAAGAAGACCACCTTCAATAATTTCAATACCAATACTTCATTTGTATATTCCACCAACCAAAATTCCAAGATTGATCCTACCCCATCTACTACACCAGCAACCCTTGAATTTTTTTAATTATTGTTCTAGAATGATAAACTGCAAGAGGATTTAAAGAAAGCTGAAATAGAAGTTGTTAATGCAGAAATAGATAGTAATATTGCCTTTCTTAAGATCTCCATACCCACTCTAGAGGCTTCAACCTCTAGACATACTGATAGTGAATCACACAAGAATTTTTTTATGGGACATAGTGCTAGTGGAAGTGGCAATGTAGGTCAGGGTGGTGGTGGTGGATGAAATGGAAGTAATAAGAATTTTGATTCTGAAGATGAAGAGGAGGAAAGGAAGGGAGATGATAAAATATTGAAGATGGAAAGGGTAAGGATAAGACTCATTTTGATAACAAAAAAGATGATGAGCCTAGAAATTCTCATAGAGGTCAACATACTAGGAGACCACTCAAAGTAGAGAAGTATCAACAATTTTGTTTTGCTGGAATATCAGGTTATCCTAACCCATTTTCTAACGATTTTAGGCCTGTCCTAGTTAGACTCTCTGGGAATAATGTTCTGAGTGGTGAAGATCATCTTAAGGATTTTTCTAATGTCATGGATGAATTTGAGGTGGAATTAGAAGATGTAATGATGAATTTATTTATGCAATAAATCATTGAAGATGCTAGGGAGTCATATAGGAGTTTTCCTATCAAAAGAATTGGCTCTTGGGAAGAGTTTAAAAGGATCTTTAGGGAGAAATATGGTGATAAGATAGATTCAAGGTATTTGCTGAATCAATTTAATAAAATTTCTAAGGGTTCTAATGAATCTATCACTGATTTTAATACAAGGTTCCAAAAGGCTATGAAACGATTTCCCCCCATCTTCAATTGAATGATAATGTGTGCTTAGTAAATTACTGCAATGCTTTTGATGCAAAAATGAGTTACCATTTGCTTGATAAGAATCCTAAAATATTAAGAGAAGCTTATAAGGTGGATATCCATATTGATAGCATTAGTAGGGCGATTGGTAAATTTGGAAGAAGAGATGATGCTAAGATTCTCAAAAATCCAAAGGAGGATAAAAGTTCTGGTGTTAAAGGATGAACTCTTGAGTATAAGCTTGATAATTTCATGAAGAGCATGAATGATAGAATAGAAAATCAAGATAAGCAGTCAAATAATTATCATAGGAATGAAATACACCCTCGGTTGTAGGATCACCCATATAATACCAACTGGCATAACGGGAAGCCCATCCCTAACAAACAAAGATATACTCAGAACAAGGTTCCTCCAGATCCTTTGCAAAAGAATTCAAGGAACTTTGGTGATGAAAATACTCGGTGCATGGTTTTTCAAATGCCACATGATGGAACCTTCAAAATTTTCAAATTTTTGGTGCCCATGATGAAAAAAGTTGATTTGCACACTCAGAAGTTCCCCTAAATTTTTTTCCCTTGTGACCTACTTTGGAGGATCATAAATCGAAGCCAGTTCATTTTCATGTCAAAAAATTTGGTGGGTGTATTCGTGTGACATATGCCAACATGTATTTCAAATTTTAGATTTATGTGATGAGTTTTGATAAAGTTTAAAAAAAAGAAGTTGGAGGGTTGTGGGACCATTTTGTTGTTTGCAAACTCTTTGTCCTACGAAGTGGCCTCCTGTTCAAGTTGATATTTCATAGCTGGATGATCATCATGAAAAAAATATTGGTGGTCTATATTCCCCTCACATTCATATGATCCTTGGTCTAGTTTTAGAGTCTCAAGATCAAATTTGATATTTTTACCAAGTCAAAAGCAAAGGCAGTTTATCATATTTTGACATCTAAATGTTTCAAGTTGGTCATCTTTGACCCTTAATATCTTGTGATGAATATGGATTGGTGGAAATCCCTCTTGCACACATATTCAATGGACCTAAATGATCTAATGTTTCCATTGTAGCTGCCTAGGAGGTGATTTGACAATTTTTTAAGGAGGTGACTCGTTGTGCATGAATTGGTTTCTGATAGTTGAAATTGTAGAAATGCCTAAGTGAGCCACTTTGACAATGAATATCTTGCACCTTGAAATATTATTTTTTGATACATTTTTTGCATTTCATTCTTAGGTCACATCTCTACATGCTTGTTCATTTTCCTAGGCATCAAGGGGTCATTTGACTAGTTCCCTAGGGTGATTCTAGAGCCCACTTGACCAATTTTGATCACAGTGCAAATATGTTAGAAATCAAATTCTAATGACAAACCACTTCAAAATTTCATACCAGATGTATATAGAAGCAACCTCAATTCAATTAAGAATGAAAATTGTTTCAAAATTTTTATTTTTTTGTAGTTGGGCCCACAAGGGGACTCAACATGTATCACACAACTTGAAGAAAGTCATACATTCAAAAGTTGATCACATTGATCATGCTGCTAGAAGTGAATAATGTGGTGATAATATGTTGATGAATGAAGAAGATATTTTATACATGCTAGTAATGCTCAGGTTACCTCATTATTTGGGTGCATATATACATTTTATAGCCATAGAAAGGGCTTGGGTGAGACCCAACTAAGTTCAAAACTGATTGGGGTTGCACTCAAGAAGGAAAAATTTAGGGAACTTTATGAATTTACTCTATAATAATTCACATTTTGATGAAGGCGTAATCAAGTACTTTATTTTACTACTGTCAAGAACCATGATAAATTATTTACTGTGTTATTAGGGGATCATAATCATAATGTGAAAGGAAGAAAATTCAAAGGAGGGTGGTGCTTTACTTGAGCTACCATGGGATAAAGTCACAACAATAATCAACTTGCTAGATCTTTGAACAAATCCATGATATTGAAGAGGTGAGTCACTCCATACAGACTAATTTGTTCAAGTTTTCTGATTATGTTGATACACATATATTTGCAGCCATGGCTCAAATTTGGAAAGGGATCCAATTGAGTACAAATTTGGTATGGGATGAATTTTAAGGAGGACAAAATATTATTTGGTTCTCTATGTATGCTTGGTAGCATAGGACATAATTCAATCTATATAAAGAAAATCAATTGCGAAGAGTTCTTATATTGACCTTTCACTTGGAAATTGGGACTAGTTGGCAGCCTTTTTGCAATGAGAAGAGGGTTTTCCTTCAAAATATATGGATTGACATGCTTGTGAATCCTTATCCTCCTAAGTTGTGTGCAAAATGTGGTGCTGAAGTGGACATCGTACATATTGGAAATTGGCTTCATACTGTTGTTCGAGCATTTGATGTTGTTATGGTATCAAATGCTTTCACACTTTGGTGCATCATATGGCAATAGTATGTGCACTGTTGCAAGGTGTCACCCTTGGTCTCCTTGGCATGGGCTAGCATGGTGCTCGAGCTTCGTGACATGGTTTAACTGCCTCCTGTGGATCTTGGATCTTGTATAAATCCAGCAGTTGTATCCAACATTTACAAGTTGATATTCTGGTGTAATGACAATCATCTTTGCAACATGGACTGGCTGTAATATTTGGGAAGCTCTGAGAACTGTAATGAGCAGCATAGAAACAAGGGTTGCTTGTGCCCACAGTGATGAATTTTAAAATTTCTTAGGAATTTTTTGTCAGTATGGAAAGAGTGGCACATAGACCAAGAAATGCCTTGGTTGTGGCTGCAGTAGCCATCCTAATCTCTAAGTGGAAGCCAATTTATTATTGTGGGGAAATTTGCAAGTAGAAACATGAAACCATTGTAGGGAGCATCATTGATGGTTGATGTTCCTAGAGTGTGGTTACTTGGCGTAAGGACTGTTAACATATGCAAGGAATGTGTATCAAACTTTTTTGAGGAAATTATATTTTGTTTTTGAAGCCCTAACTCTATTGTATGCCGCTCGAATGCATTGGAAATTGGAACCATTCTAAAGATTTTTGCAATAAAGAGATTGAATCCAAAGAGGGAGCAAGTTGATGGTATAAATTTGATAAGGCGAGAGGAATTTAAATATGCACATGATTGAAATTATTTGTATTGCAGGTGGGGTGGCCATCGTACTGGCTAACGAAGGCTAGCTTTAGATTGTGAAAGAAATATTCTCATAATGGCGTAGCTAGGGAAGAAGTTTTCAACTTTTATATTTCATGATCAAGAATGTGCCGGTTATTGGAATTCATCGAGAAACATCAAAAAATTTGTGAATGTTGTGTATCGTCTGTTGTGGCAAAACCTATGTTGCCTATCGTGAATATGTTCTTTCATTGCCATATTCTATTAGTGATGGCATGATATCACATATTCCTCTTCACCAATCGCTGATAGATATCATCTCTTCCACATTTTATTAGTGATGGGAGAAACTTCTTTTCCTTCATTATGCATTGCTAATAAAATTTACCTTTCCATAGTGTATGGGAAATGTGCGATGAGTGCTAGCAAAGCTTGTGTAAAGATGCGGTGGGGTCCTTGATGGGTAAAATATTATTCAAAAGGAGATATTTTTAGTGAAAGATTAAATGTGAGCAAAATATATGTGCATGATTAATAAGATTTTATTGTCTGAGTGAAACAAATCAAAAGTTTCTTTGTTGGAGAATTAAGAAAATAAAGGCCTGAGTAAATTATTTTATTGCCCGATAGAATAAAATATTCTCAATACTAATAAGTTTTTTACTTTTCACATCAAACTAGAGATGTGCAATGATGTTCATAAGTATGGGAGTAAACAATGGTGCGACTGTCCCATGTGTAAATTTTGTTGGCATCATTGGGTAAAGCTTTAATGGTGGAAAATAATCAAATGGTAAATGCTTGAGTGAAATAAAGTTTAATCTTTTAGGATAAATCAAGATTTTTTATTGTTGGGAATTTTACATTATGAATTCACAGGTAAATGGATTTCTATAGCCATTTTAATTGTTAAAAAGTGCTGAAAATTAAAAAAAAGGTGACCAGATGGGTGAGTTTTATTTTCCCAGTAAAATGTGAAGCATTTTCACGACAATGATAAAAGGCTTTGTATTGTTGGATGAAAGTGAAATATTTTCATGATGGATTTTTTATATCTTTCACAAAAAGATTTTTTAAAAGCTGCAACACAAGGCAAATGATGGATAATGTGAGTGTTCCCGGTGAAGAATATTTTTCTATTGCAAATGAATGATGAAGCGGGAATGCAACTGAAAATGGGTTTCAAGCGGTGGGCAGTTATAGATCAATAGAGGATGAAGGATCCAAGTGTCAATTGTAGATGAATTTTTGGGCTTCTTATTATTCTATATCTTTTCTCTTATTATTTTTACAGGTTCTAATTTTTTGGATTAGGAAGTAAGGTAGAATAGTGTTGAGTCTGAGTCATGAAGAAAGTATGTAAATTGTAATATCTGGGTTTTATGAGAAAATGTTAGCCAATTTGTAAAGAAATATATTACTGACATAAAGTTGTCTCGAGATTTGTATGCTTTTAATTATATGAATTCAATATATCAAGGGTGTTTTAAATTTTTCATCACAAATTTCCAGTGATTGTGTTTTTTGGCCATAGTTCTCTTTCAAGTAAAGAGTTAAATTACTTTGATCATATAACTGTAATTTTGAGTACATAGGTGGGATTGCTAAGTAGAACTTTATGACAATATGAGTGGGTTTGTTAATGTAAGCCATTAACATATTTTAAAATCCATTGGTTGAATTTAGTTTGTTGATAGGATCTTTGTTGCAATTTTATATTTGATTCCATGTCCCATGATTAGCCACTGATCTATCACAAAGCCCAAGGAATTTTCAAAAACAATTCATATCATTTTAAATCTCAATGAATCTTTTCTTTGTTTTTTAAGTTATTCTATTTTATTTGTATCTTCATGGAGTTTGTAAGAGTATAGAGGCTAAATTTGATATAATTAAATCTATTAACCCTCTATGTGTTTGAGATGAAGATATCTAAGTTACGTGTTCTCAACAATGTTCAATGAAAATGAGATTATGCTTGAACCTAGTAAAATTTACAATACCCATCACTCATATACCTTTGAACTATCCACTTTCATAGGTATGCAATTTTTTGTTTGACATAAGTTTATCATACATTTAGGCCTATAGTTAGGAACACCCTCCTGAGTCCTTTGGAGCTCAAAGAGCAGAAGGCTTTCATAGCCTTGTTTGTTGGCTTTTATTGTCTTCAATATCTTGATAGTGTAGATTCCTTGTCTTAAACACTTAATCCCATAGTTTAGACATTGTGTTTCTCCTTAGGACTGAAGGTTGCAAGATAAATAACCAATAGATTGGTGACTCCATTGGGGAGAAAATTTGAATCTCTAGTTGCAGATTGATATTTTATAGTCATAGTATTTGTTAATTTGAAATTTTGGTTCAAATATTGAAGAAATTCATACCTGGAGAAGGAATATGTTGCAATGTACCTGAAATTTTCATGATCTATGGTGCTCTACTGGTGAAAGGAACTCAAAATGAAATTCATTTTTAAAGGAGCTTCATACAACTTGAAGTTAAATCCTATGTGAAGAGAGGTGTGACTCTATCAAAGAACTTGATGAAAATTTGAAGAAAGTTTCAAATCTGCAAAGTTTTCTAGTCAGGAATAAAAATCTATAGCAACTGCAACATATCCAAATATTTCTTAGTTTTTGGTTTTCAAGAAAAATAAATCTATATATGAAGACCTTATTTTAAAAGTCTTGAGAAAATTTGATTCCCTATTGAGTGAAATAAGCACTAAGAAAGGGAATAGTTGTGATTTCTAGAAATACTTCTATGTTACTAGCTTTCAAAATTTATTATGAAGTGAAATATGAAATATTTTTGAAGAGACACATTTAGAAGGTCTTAAGCAAGTTGAGATAGAAATATGTATTACAAAAGCTTAAGATGATGTTATAAAATAAATTTGAGGTACCCTGTGTAACTACAAAGTTGATAGGAAAAGGCTTGTAAGGGTATAATAAAATGTTTCATCAACCTATGCATCCTATAAGTGTGTAGCCCATGTCATGTAATAAAAGAATTTTTAGATTGGAAAGGTACATGGCCATACATTTTGATGGAATTTTTGGTTTCCCAAATATCATAATATCTAAAATCAGGGAACACTTGCCAAAATTCTATGGTAAGAAGTTTGAATCAACAAGTAAGCATCTCCAAGAATTCAGTAATGTAATGGATGATTATGAGGTAGATCATGAGGATGTGATCATGAGGCTATTTTTTTAGTCTCTAAAAGGAGATGGAAGAGATTGGTTCTCTGATTTACCAACATGCTTTGTCTATTCTTGGGGGGAGTTCAAAGCAGTGTTCATGGAGCAATTTGGTGAAAGAATCAATGTTACTTTTGTGCTCAATAAACTTATAATCATTGAAAAATAAGAGGACGAGTTAGTTCTTACATTTAACTAGATATTTTCTAAGACATTGAGGGGTATCCTAGAGGTTTTGAGACTAAGAGATGTAGTATGTTTAGTGGTTTATTTAGGAGCCTTTGATAATGAGATGAGCTATCTGCTAAGAGATAAGGATCCCAAAACCTTGCATCAGTCCTATGATATGGCCATGAACATTGAAAACAACAGGAGATATGGAATACAAAAGAGTTATCTATCTATAAGTGTTTGATGGCCTAAGATACCAAACATTGATGAAATGTGTAAGTCAGAAATTAAAAATTAATATCAGAGCACTTACACCCCTATTGTTTCAGCTTATTCCTCATTCCATAATGCTGACCATACTAGCCCTATTATGGGATATGATTCAAACAATTATGTAAGTGAAGAAGACTTGTCCCAAGATGTGATTATTCCTCATGTTGATAGAGAAAAGTTTAGTGAGCATCTAAATAATGTGGTGTATGGAGCCGTAGATTACATTCATGAAGATTCAAATGCACTACATAACACAACTGATAAAGAGATGGAAAAAATTTAATATATTTGGCATATCACACCATGTAATGGAGCTACTAGATGTTCCAATGATGTGATCACAGAGAGGGTCCATCTGTAGTCTTATTTTTCAAATGAATCTAGTGACTTGTTTTATGATAAGAATGATAATGATATAATGTATTCATCATTCAACATGCAAGAAATATGTAGTCCTGATTACAATATTGCTAGGGTTGAAAGCTTTATCAATAGTGATCTTGGTTTCATTGGGAATGTTCATGCACATTCAACTCATGAGGTTGGTCATGCCGATTATGATTCTTCTAGTTATAGCATCTTGTATAAAGTAGAGTTGGAAATTTTTACATCAGATGAGGATGAAATTAGCATGCAAGATGTTGATGACATGAGTTCATTCATGGATCATCAGGTTATGCATTGTGATGAGAATTTGAGTAATAAGATGCCACCATTTTTAGGTTATATTGTTATGGAGCTTGAAGATATTTTTGAACATGATATCTCAGATTATATGGATATGGTAGAAGTTTCAAATATGTGTACTGAACAATCTAAGGATGGGAATTAAGTTGAAAATGTGTCTATCTTCTCTTCTAGTGATTATAGTGAGTTTTGAGTGCAACGATGACTTGAAGGTTTTGGACCTTCATGTGGAGGAGGTTGAGTTTTTTTATAACAACAATGAATGTAATGGAAACCCCCTTATTTGATGAGCCTCCATTTGCACTAGAGATGAGAAATGATGATACTTATTGGTGTAGACATAATCCACTCTTTGTTGAGAATTTTGATGATGCATCTGACAAAGGGTTAAAATTTGGTCTTGAGAAAACAAAGCAACACATTGATGTTATCTTTGAGGACATTACCTATGAATGTTTCACTTTTGATATAGATTATATAGATGATGCAAATAAGGTTGAGTATCATGATGCCAACTACTTAGAGGAGTATGAGTACTTTTAGTTTCTAGTTTAGCTAGGAGGCATTTTGATGGAACATGACAATAAGATGAAGAACAAGAAATATTATTTTCAATATGAACATGTTTCATATGATGAACATAACACATATGTGTCATGTGATGATGATTTTTTTTAGTTTATGCCTGACTATATAATATAAAATGATAGAGATTAAATTAGCAATGGTATGCTAGAAAAGTTGTGAGAGATATTAATGGAAATGTTTGTAATAAGGCATATTCTCACTTGTTCAAGAGGGGCTTGACACTTACTTTGGCAGGAATGAAGTGACTCTTGTTGCAATGGTATGGCAGAGGTACATGTGGGTTGAGAAAAAATAGTTCCTTCAACAGGATGGTGTTTGATAGAAGAAAAAATTGGTTCTCCTTTTCATTTGGTGGCCTGGGGCCATCAAATATGGTTTGAAAATTTGTATAAAGACTTCGTTGCCCAATGATCTCGCACTTGGTCTGCTCTCCCAGAGATCTTGAATCTCTCCATGCCCACAAGGGGCATGCATCTCTAGTCAGAGCCACTCGTGGAACCTTCAAATTTTTCAAATTCTGAGTGCCCATGATGAAAAAAGTTGATTTGCACACTCAGAAGTTCGCTTGAAAAATCTGCCCCAGTGACCTACTTTGGAGGGTCATAAATCGAAGCTGGTTGATTTTCATGTCAAAAAATTTGGTGGGTGTATTAATGTGAAATATGTCAACATGTATGTCAAATTTCAGTTTTCTTTGACTAGTTTTTATAAAGTTTTGAAAAGAAAAGATGGAGGGTTTTGGGACTATTTTACTGTTTGCAAACTCTATGTCCTAAGAAGTGGCCTCCTGTTCAAGCTAAAATTTCATAGTTGGATGATATTCATGAAAAATGGATTGGTTCTCTACATTACCCTCACATTCATATGCTCCCTGGTTTGGTTTCAGAGTCTCAAGATCAAATTTGATATTTTTACCAGTTCAAAAGCAAAGGCAGTTTGTCATATTTTGACATCTGAATGTTTTAAGGTGGTAATCTTTGACCCTTAATATCTTGTGATGAATATTTATTGGTGGAAAAACCTCTTGAAAATTTACTCAATGGACCTAAATTATCTAATGTTTCCATTGATAGCTCCCTAGGAGGTGATTTGACAAATTTTCAAGGAGGTGACTTGGTGTGCGCCAATTGGTTTCTGATAGGTGAAATTATAGAAATGCCTGAGTGAGCCACTTTGAAAATGAATATCTTGCACCTTGAAATATATTTTTTTGATATTTTTATTAGACTGCATATTTGGGTCACATCTCTACATGCTTGTGCATTTTCATGGCATTAGGAGGTCGTTTGACTAGTTTCCTAGGGCGATTCTAGAGCTCAGTTGACTAGTTTTGATCATAGTGCAAATATGATAGAAATCAAATTCTGATGACAACCCACTTCAAATTTTCATACCAGATGCATATAGAAGCAGCCTAAGCTCAATTAAGAATGAAAATTATTTCAAAATTAAAATTTGTTTAGTCGGGCCCATAAGGGAACCTGACATGTATCACACAACTTGAAGAAAGACATACATTCAAAAGTTGATCACATTGATCATGCTACTAGAAGTGAATAATGTGGTGACAATATGCTGATGAATGAAGAAAATATTTTATACAAGATAGTAATGCTCATGTTTCCTCATTATGTGGGTGCATATATATATTTTATAGCCATAAAAAGGGCTTGGGTTGCTGTAGTATGTGATGTGGGTGTACGACTTAGAGAGAGTGAACAAAGCTTTATATGACAAGAATTTCCTTTACCATTGATTTCAAAGGGGGAGAGAAAATCATGTGAAAAATTTATGCTTGGAAGATTGTCGATTCTGAAAATCATGTATGTTGTCTTCGATGTTTTTTCACATCATGTGTTGCCATCAATGACAAAGGGGAAGATTGTTGCTAGTATAGATGTGTTTGGTGGTGTTGTCATTGATGTCAACATAATTCATATGGTATTTGTATAGTTGAGATACTATACAAATTCTTAGAGTACATGGAGCTTTCTTTATGAAGTTGTAGTTGTGTTTTTGTCAAGTGCTTTTGAGAAAATTTGAGAAATAATGAAACCAGTGTTGAAGTGTGTTCCGAGTGTGCTCTGATACTGTGCTCCACATTTCTTTTGTGTTTATCCTATACATGTACAGATCTATGAGTGTGTTCATAAGCTTCAATGGATCACATATCTTGAGTTTTAGCTTCTGGGTCGATGGAAAGTAGAAGACATGTTCACCGGTGTCTGAACTGGTTTGACAAAACTATTTTTTTATGGACTGGGAGAAAAGTTTTGGCTCCAAAGTCTTATGATATTTGGTCTCAGATCTTGTAGATCTGGGAGATGACTCTTTTTGATGGTTTATGTGTTCTAAAAAATTTACTTGTGGTTTGGCACTCCAGAAGACTTGCTCCAGAGCTCTTGTGTTTTTGTTGGTTGTTCTAGATGGACTGGTAAAGAGTTCTTTGTGATTGAATTTTTTTGTAATTGTCACAGATGTACTTGAGGTGTTCTCGTAGTTGGTAAAATGTCTAGTGAAGCGTGTTGAGCGATCCACATGAGATTATCTTGTTGGAGATGTGTGTACTTCAAATATCATTGGTGTTTTCATTAGGTTTGGCCGACTTGGTGTCTACACATTACATTAAGTTTTTGGGTATGTGCAAGATCATGATGGGCCAAAAAGGTGTGATATGATGGATATGTGTAGGGTATGTGGCTGACGAATTTATTTTACCCAAAATTGATGAAACAAAAAGGGTTTTTAAAGGAGATTCTTAGATTTCCACCAATATAAATTATGCTTCATTTTGAATTTAATAAATTATTATTATTCATTTTCTATTTGAATTATAACTAAGGTCCTGCTTGATAGGTTGATTTAAAAACATCTATAGATCTGAAATGGTATCACATTTTTTGAATTTGGAACATTTGTCACATTCTATGCTTCACATATTATAGGATTAAAAAAAAGAAAATTGAATTTCATGAAGTTTTGACCAAGTTAAGGTGGTGACAGATATGAGTTTTTATATTATTTAAAAGTTATAATAAAAAAATCATGATTAATTATTTACTTGGAAAAAACTTACAAAAAAATATGCATCACATCGAGACATGAGTTCTCTACTTATATCTAAAATCTTATAAAAAAATATTATCATTTTATTGTGGTTAGGGTGGTCAGATAGGCACCTACTTCTTATATTTTTCTTGAAATTTAAGTGCTACTACATTGAAATTTCAAATTTTCACCAAAATTATTTTAAATAAATAAAATAAACCTAGTAGTTTAGAAAATACATTCAATTTTCTATAGATTCTATTGTTACATATTTTTGAATTAATATAGATAACTTACTCAAATTTTTACATCAAGCTGCCTAACCCTAATTTTCCTAAAAATTTTGCCACTTAAGGGCCTATTTTTTCCATGATGATCTTGTACATACCATTTTTCATCGACTTAAGAAAGCATGTTCTTGATCCAAGATGTTGATTTGGTCCTAAATTAAATATGTAACTGGTCCTCTCTCATTCTTATCCACCGTGAAAATGTTGAGTAGTCGACCTAGTTTGAATTTCTAATTTGAAATTGTATATCTGACCTTGGAAAATGATTTTAGGGTTGAAGATGGTATAAAAGAAAATCAAGTTGCATCTAATTTGATATCCATCATCCATAAATAGAGCAAGTGAGTGAAGTGTGTGAACAAGTGCAAAAAGCAAAGAGTGGAAGAGGAAATTGAGGCAATAGTACTTTAAGGTTTTAAGATTCCTAAAAGTAGTGAGTTGATGGCATCTACAATCTTCTGATCAAGTTGTGAATGTGTGGAACCCTAGTGGTGGATCTTCATTTATCTCTTTTTATTTTTTGTAGGCAGGGAGCCTCATTTCTAGACAGTGAGTCCTTTGAAGGCAGTGAGTCCTTGCATCTGGGCAGTGAGCCTTTTTATCTCGACAATGAGTCCTCTGGGAAATGAGCCTCCAGGCAATGAAAATTTGTATCTGGTATTGCATTACTATTATATTGTGAGTTAATCCTCACCATATTTTTTCCCTCATTGGATTTTCCACGTAAATCTGGTGTCTTTGGTGTTTTCCTTTTCGTTATTTGCATTTCATGTTTAAAAAAATTGAAGTTAAGGTGAAAATATTAAGTTTATAAGTAAAGTGATTTGATACAACTGATTCACCCCCCGCTCTTAGTTGTCTTGTGCATTTCAACATGGGTGAGACCCAACTTAGTTTATAATTGATAGAGGTTGCACTCAAGAAGGAAATATTCAGTGAACTTTATGAATTTACTCTACAATAATTCACATTTTGATAAAGGAATAATCGGTGGTACTTGATTTTAATGTTGTCAAGAACCATGATAAATGATTTATTGTGTTTTATTAGGGGATCATTGTCATAATATTAAAGGAAAAAAATTCAAAGGAGGGTGGTACTTTACTATGTGTTATTAGGGGATCATAGTCATTTTAGATCTAAAGAATTCAAATATTTTTGTGACAAGCATTGCATATAAGTTTCCTATTCTTCGCCTTACCATCCTTAGGGAAATGGTCAAGTTGAATCCAACAATTAAATCTTATTGAAGATCATCAAAACAGTGTTGGAGAGGAATAAGAAAGCTTGGGACTCAAATTTGAAGTTGGCACTCAAGGTAGATAGAGTGAGTGTGAAGAAAGCTACAGGTTATTCACCATTAGGCCTAGCGTATGGTTTGGATGCTATATTACCATATAATTTTTTTTTAAAGATGTATAAGTTTGTACAAGAATATGATGATGATATATGTGATGATATGCAACACATAATTGATAACCTTGTGCAGCTGGATGAAACTAGAAGAGAAACTCAAACCAAAAATGTAAAATTGTAGCTGCAAGTAAAGAACTTGCATGACAACAAAGCTTTCCCTAGGAAATTTGAAGTGGATAGTATGTTATTGGCTTGGAACTCAAGGGCACAAGACAAGGATAAGAATGGGAAGTTTGAAGCATTATGGTTAGGCCCTTATCTAATTACTAGTACACATGGGGAGGATTCTTACTTCCTCCAAAGCTTGACAGGTGAACTTTTTGAACTTCTAGTAAATGGACAATTCCTAAAGCCATACATCTCCTAAGTATGTTGTATATTTTGTACATTTTTTATATAAGTGTGTTTACTTTGGTTTTGTCTAGTTTGGTCTTGCTACCTTGTTCGGGTAGTTCCTTGGGTTTTTGGTTCACTGTGTTTTCGATGGTCTACTTCAACATGATATTCTAAGGTCTTGCCATGCCTGCAAGAAGCATGCTTCCCTAGTTAGAGCCACTGATGGAACCCCTAATTTTTTTTATGGTTCCATTTTTCATCCTACAATTTTTTTGATGTGTCAATCCTTCAAGCTTAGGGTTTATCCATTGCTACTATTATGGGGTTTAATGTTGCCTAAAACCCTTCTTCAATAATTCTCAAGCTTGTGTCCTAGCCAAGGTTATAATTCATCATTGACCTATTGTTACCCATTTCCGGTCATTTTAAGAACATCTTATATCATTAGAGCCCATAAAGTTACCGACCCCTCATGCCTACTTCTGAAAATCTTTTATTTTTAAAAGGTTTGTCAGAAAAAATTATTTGGCCTTTGCATAGTTTAAAAGTATTATGTCCTATGTCCTTGAGGCCTTTTATTCATCAACCTAGGCGATTCCCCCTTTTATAAAAACTTATGAGCACATGTTAAATTTTTCACTTAAAGTCTTATTCATTGTTTTGTTCTATCGCTCATCTTTGATAGCTTTTAAGTTTGTGAGCTCAAATGAGTGATGAGCGATGAGCGGTGTATCTTTGATTTCATGCATCATGGATTTGTTTTAAATGTCCAAAGTTGAATTGGTTATGCGTGGTGACCTATGTTATCATTGGTTCCTTTGGTATCACTAATTGCAAATATACCTGGTAATTTGTATTAGTGATATGCGATGACCTTTTGTGCTTGTTGTTCTTTCTTTGCTCATCGTGGATCCATTCTAAGGTTTGAGTTTCAAATGGGTGATGAGCAATGACTTTGGGGCTCTTTAATGTTTGATCCATCTCTCATTGCAGATAAATATTAGATTGTTATTTTCAAAAGGGCGATGAGCGATAAGGTCTTTTATTCAAGATTTCCTTTGCTCATCTAAAGTTCTCTTAGGAGTGATGTATCTTATGCCATTGATTTTTGACACAGGTGCACATGTTTTGATCCTATTCGCCTATTGCTGGTGTGATCTAAGGAATGAAGCATGAATTGGCGATATGTGATGGAGAAGAGGAATATAATCAAGGATGGGTCTTAGATTCAAGGGTTGAGATTTCATCTCATGGATGTTCATGTCGCTGATGAGACTTTTAAAAGATGAAATGTATCAACAATGAGTGATGCCTTCCACTTAAAGGACAACAATGTAGCACCCTAAGGACATCATTCAAGGTAGAAAAGAAAGTAAGGAGGTGGAGGTGAACCATTGATGTGATTTTAAAACACAATGATCTACGTTTGGGTTTTAAATAGGAATGGATAAATGTCAGCTCACTCATGTGAGCTTTCTATCAAACATTTATGGTGATACGTTTTATTTCCCAACTATAATTAAGTTGGTTGGTTTGTTTCCTATACATTCAGTGTTATTCAGGAGCAAAGAAGAAAGCCTGAAGCTAAAGAAATGGTACGAATAATTCCAACAAGTAAATTGCAGTAGCATTGGTGTCACTCACTCTTGGGTAATCAAATTGAATATCTATTCATGTCGAAAGTGCTGAATTGTGCTTCCTAAATTATCATAAGGAATTGAGAGATAATTTACTTATGGTTTATTTAGTTGGGCATCTTCAGTTAGGGTGATATATATTCTTATGTTGACCTTTCACTTGGAAATTAGGACTAGTTGGCAGCCTTATTGCAATGAGAAGAAGGTTTTCCTTTAGAATATATGGATTGACACGCCTATGAATCCTTATATTCCTAAGTTCCGTACAAAATGTGGTGCTAAAGTGGACATCATACATAGTGGAAATTGTTTTCATACTATTGTTCAAGCATTTCCACTATGTATTACCCTTGTTTCTATGCCGCTCTTTAATATTTGGTAAGCTCTAAGAACTATAAAGAGTAGCATAGAAACAAGGGTTTCTTGTGCCCATATTGAAGAATTATCAAAGTGTTTAGGAAATTTCTATTAGTATGGAAAGAGTGGCGCATAGACCAGGAAATTCCTTGGCTATGGGTGGAGCAACCATCCTATTCTCTAAGTGGAGGCCGATTTATTATTGTGGGGAACTTTGCAAGTAGAAACTGAAACAATGGCAAGGAGCATCATTGATGCTTGATGTTCCTGGAGTGTGGTTACTTGGCGTAAGGACTGTTAACATCTACAAGGAATATGTATCAAATTTTTTTGAGGAAATTCCATTTTGTTTATGAAGCCCTAACTATATTGTATGCCACTCGAATGCATTGGAAATTGGAACCATTCTAAATATTTTTGTAGTAAAGAGATTGAATCCAAAGAGGGAACAGGTCGATGGTATAAACTTGATAAGGTAGGAGAAAATTAAATATGCACAAGATTGAAATTTGTTTGTATTTTAGGTTGGGCGGCCACCATACTAGCTAAGGAAGGTCAACTTGATTTTTTAAATGAAATATTCTCACAGGGGTGTGGCTAGGGCTAATGTTTTCATGATCAAGAATGTGTTGGTGATTGGACTTCATCGGGCAACATTAGAAATTTGTGAATGTTGTGTACTATCTGTTGTGGTAAAATTGAACTCGCCTTTCATAGATGTTTTCTTTCATTGCCATATTATATTATCAATGGCATGATATCACATATTCCTCTTCACTAATCGCTCATAGAGCTCAATTCTTCCACATTTTATTAGCGATGGGTGAAACTATTTTTCCTCCATCATGCATCACTAATAAAATTTACCTTTTCCATAGTGTATGGGCGATGTGCGACGAGTGCTAGAAAAACTTGTGTAAAGATGTGGTGGAGCCCTTGATGGATAAAATATTATTGAAAATGGGAAATGTTTAGTGAAAGATTAAATGTGAGTGAAATATATGTGCATGGGTTATAAGATTTTATTGCGCGAGTGAAATGAATCAAAAGTTTCTTTGTTGGAGAATTAATAAAATAAAGGCTCAAGTAAATTATGTTATTGATCGATAGAATAAAATGTGCTCATTGCTAATAAGTTTTTTAATTTTTCACATCAAACTAGAGATGTGCGATGATGTTCAGTAAGTGTGGGAGTAAATAGTGCTGTGATCGACCCATGTGTAAATTTTGTTGGCATGATTGGGTAAAGGTTTGATGGTGGAAAATAATCAAATGGTAAATTCCTAAGTGAAATAAAGTTTAATCTTTTAGGATAAATCAAGAGTTTTTTATTGTTGGGAATTTTACATTATGAACTCACGGGTGAATGGCTTTCTATAGATATTTTAATTTTTAAAAAGTGTTAATTGAAATAAGGGTGCCCGGATGAGTGAGTTTTATTTTCCTAGTAAAATGTGAAGGATTTTCATGACAGTGATAAAAGGATTTGTATTGTTGGGTGAAAGGGAAAGATTTTCACGAAGGAATATTTATATCTTTCACAAACATATTTTTAAAAGATGCAATGCAAGGTAAATGATGGAAAATGTGAGTCTTCCGAGTGGAGAATATTTTTTTGTTGCAAATGAATGATGAAGTGGGAATGCAAGTGCAGATGGGTTTTTCCTCAGGTGGTGGGTAGTTACAGATCAATGGAGGATGAAGGATCCAAGTGTCAATTGCAGATGAATTTTAGGGCTTCTTCTTCCTCTTATTTGTATAGGTTCTATTTTTTTGGATTGGGAAGTAAGGTAGACTAGTGTTGAGTTTGAGTCATGAATAGAGTATGTAAATTGTAATAGCTGAGTTTTATGAGAAAATATTAGCCAAGTTGTATAGAAATATATTACTATCTTGAATTTGTCTCCAAATTTGTATGCTTTTAATTATATGAATTCAATATATCAAGGGTGTTTTGAATTTTTCACCACAACTTTCTTATGATTGTGTTGTTTGGCCATGGTTTTCTTTCAAGTAAAGTGTTAAATTACTTTGATCAAATAACTACAATTTTGAGTACATAGATGGGGTTTCTAGGTACAACTTTATGACAATATGAGTGCGTTTGTTAATGTAAGGCATTAACATATTTTAAAATCCATTGGTTGAACTTAGTTTGTTGATAGTATCTTTGTTGCATTATTATATTTGACTCCATTGCCCATGATTAGGCACTGATCTATCACAAAGCTTGAGGCATTTTCAGAAACAATTCATATCATTTTAAATCTCAATGAATCTTTTCTTTATTATTTAAGTGATTCTATGTTCTCTATATCTTCATAGATTTTGAAAGAGTATAGAAGCTAAATTTGAGAGAATTCCATCTATTAACCCCCTATGTTTTTGAGATGAATATATCTAAGTTATGTGTTCTCAGCAATGTTCAATGCAACTGGGATTATGCTTGAACCTAGTAGAATCTACAATACCCATCACTCATATACTTAAGAACAATCCACTTTCATAGGTCTATAATTTGTTGTTTGGCATAGGTTTATCATACATTCAGGCCTACAATTAAGAACATCTCTTGAGTTCTATGGAGCTCAAAATGTAGAAGTCTCTCATAACCTTGTTCATTGGCTTTTCTCATCTTCAATCTCTTGACAGTGTAGATTCCTTGTCCTAAACACTTAATCTCATAGTTTAGGCATTGTCTTTCTCCTTAGGATTGAAGGTTGCAAGAAAAATAACCTTCACCACATTCTCCTCATCAATGTGTAGTTGCATAAATGGTTGAAGTTGATGAAAATGCACCTAATTATTGTGACCAACCAAGTGATGGGGATATTCATGTACTTATGACTATGGATGATTCTTATTTTTATGACGATGATTGTTTGTCTGATGTTGAATCTTATGAAATGGACATAGATGGTCAAGGGAAATTTTCCAATACATATGATCAATAGGTTCTCTCAAATGAGGATGTGGACATTGATAATGAAGTATATAATTTGGATGCAATAGAAGATAATATTTCCTTGAGGAGGCCTTAAGATGAAGAGATTACAAGATACATAGTAGCTTTGGTTTCTCAAGCTAGAAGCTCATATCACCTAAGAAATAGGATAGCGGGTGATGAACAAGGTAATCCTACTAGTATTTTCATTATTAAGTTAAATGTCAAAGAAAAAGATCAGAAGTCTGATGGTAAGGCGATCAAAGCTAAAGAGAGCAAGGGAGATAAGATTTGGTAAAATAAGGTTGATAAACTAAAGAAAGAAGAACATAAGACCCCTGCTAGCAAGGTAAAAACATAGAGGAAGAATCATGAAACTATGAAGAAGTATTCCAAGCCTAAATTTGAGCCAACAAAGAATCAACAAAAGGAAATTAGCACAGATAAAGGTATGCTTCCATTTTAATTACCTAAATACACTCCAATTGATATGTTTCAATTACTTAGTCAAGTTAAAGTTTTTGTTCCTTTCCTTGTGATGATGAGGATTGATGAGCACAAACAAAAGGTAGTAGCCCTTATCAATGGTGCTACTATAGCCTGTGTTGAATTATTGGTCCCCACTCCACCCAAAGTGAGTGTAAAAGACAAGAAAGATAAATAAGTTGAGGGAGTGATTACTAAGATCCCTCATATTTTTTTAGGAAACTCAGTAATATCTTTCCTTGGGAAGATAGACCATTCTTCCTTACATTTATTTTTGTATTATTGATAGGCACTGGGATTTAAATTTGACAAAACTCATGGTAAGCGCTATTCCATGGATTCAAGAGAGGTCCATGTTATTCATTTGATTAATGAACTACCTTATAGATTGGTAGCATATCCAAAGAAAGAGTTTAAGATGAGCATGGCAGTTATAGATATCCCACCCTAATTATGGAATGTTACTATCTAGGAAATTGAATGCTTCAATGGGAGGTAGCATGTAGTGTGACATGTCTTATGCCACCTTTCCCATTGATGGAAAGGATGTGCAAGTAGTATTAGAAACAAAGGTGCCACATATGTTAGAGCATGCTCCTAAAGATTATGCAATTATTTTTATTGATACTAACATCAGTGACTTCAAGGTGGAATAAGTGCAAAGAGAAAATGATAGGTGCCCTACACCTATAGATAATGAAGTAACAAATTTATCCGACGAGGATGGACTATGGAAAATGTATTTTTATGGTACAAGTTCCAAGGAAGGATCTGGTGCAGGGATACTATTAGTCTCACCCAGTGGTAACATGTACAAATTTTATTTCACTTTATCTTTTGTCTACATAAATAATGTGATAGAATATGAAGCATCATTACTTGGATTAAGGTTGAATAAGAAACATGGGATAAAGAATTTGATGGTAATTAGTGGTTTTCAACTAGTAATATCCCAAGTGAGAGTTAGGTATGCCTACAAAAATAATAGGTTGAAGTAGTATAGAAATGTTGTATGGGATTCCATAGAGTAGTTTGATGCTTTTGGAATTGACTGGATGGAAAGAGGAAAAAATAGAGTAAGAGACCTACTTGCTAATATTTCCTTGAGACTAGATGATATAAATTTTGCAGGTATCTTAAAGGTTGAGATAGAATCAAGGCCTTCAATTCCTGATAATGTGCACAATTGGCAGATCTTCAATGATGATGAAGATGTCCTAATGTTTTTCAAATCTGTTGATGAATTTGAGGGTTAAGAGATTGAATTTGGTGGATTTTTTGAGAATGTGGATGGAAAGGACACAATATTTGGAAATGAGGTCATCCAATTAAAGACAAAAAAATTCCCCAAAGGCCTTGTAGCACTAGAAAGGTTCTTTGACAGTCAAGATAAGAACAAGATTAAGACAATTGCCACTCATCTAGAGGACCTAGAAGAAGTAAATTCAGGGACTGAAAATTCCCCTAAGAAAGTATGTGAGAAGGAAAATTAAGCCTTCGGTGAAATAAATGTTAATCACCTTACTGAGGAAATATAGACATGTCGTTGCTTGGTCATATCATGACTTGAAAGCATATAGGGAGGAATTGTTTTAGCATGAGATTCATTTAAAGGAAAATGTGAAGCCTTTCAGAAAGAAGCAGAGACTAGTTAATCCTAATTTAGCTCCCAAGATGCAAGAGGAATTGGTAGAGCTAGGAGATGATGGCATCATAAATCCCATCAAACATTCCTCATGGGTGTCCAATTTGGTGCCTATTAGAAAAAAAAATGGAGATATAAGGTTGTGTGTGGACTTTAGGAACTTGATTATACCCTCATTGAAGTATAATTATCCATTGCCAATTATGGAAGCCATGTTATAGAAGGTAACTATCTGTGAGCTGCTATCAATGATGGATGGGTTTTCTAGTTACAACCAGGTGAAGGTGATGGAATTTGAGTAGTATAAGACTGCATTTACCAATCCATGCGGCACCTATGTATATGTGAGGATGTCATTTGGCTTAATGAATGTAGTTGCTACCTTTCAAAGAGCTATGGATGTAGCATTCTCAGACATTATTGATTTATTTATAGCTATTTATCAAGATGACTTGACAACATACACTAAGAAAGAGGAAGATCATTGCACACATTTGGAGGGTTTTTCTAGGGCTCTAGAGTATGGGATCTCTCTGAACCCAAAGAAATGTGCCTTTTGGGTCACTGAAGGTAAAATGTTGGGGCACATTGTCTCCAAGGAAGGAGTGAGGATTGACCTAGAAAGAGTAGCAACCATTGATAAGATTCCTCAGCCAAAGATTGTCAAGGGAATTTAGTCATTCTTTGGCCAAGTCAATTTTATAAGGAGGTTTGTAACTAAATTTTCATAAATCACAAGACCCGTTTCCAAGATGTTGAAGAAGGGAGAAAAGGTGAATTGGAGCGAAGAGCCTAGTAAATATTTCAAGAAAATTAAGCAAGCTATTAAGGAAGCTCCAATTTTAAAGTCTCCTGATTTCTCTAAGCCAATGCATATTTTTTCTTTTGCTTCCTTTCATACTATTGTTGTATTACTACAAAAAATGATGAGGGCTATGAGAAGCCCATTGCATTTTTCAACAAGTCTTTACAAGTTGTAGAGTTGAAGTATGACACAATTGAAAAGAAAGAATATGCTCTCATCAAAGTTGTAATGAATTTTAGGACTTATCTAGTGGGAGATACTATCATAGCCTTTGTACCAAGACCTACTGTGAAAGATATTTTCACCCAACAAGAAACTACACGAAGAAGGTGTCGATGGATCAACATGATCTAGGAATTTAACATTGATGTCCAAATTACCAAATGAGTGAGAGGGCAAGGCCTGGAAAAGTTGATGGCAGAAACTAGTTTAGATGCAAACCAAATAAATCAGATATAGATTGTTGATATTACACCTATCTGTGATATGCAAATATGTGGATGGTATAGAAGAAATTTTGAGTATTTATAGACTCTACAATGTCCTAAATGTATGGCTGATAATGAGAAAAGGACATTGAAATTGCATGACATCAAGTATGTGATTATTGACAATGAGCTATGGTGGAGAAACCTTGATGGTGTGTTGCTTAAATGTGTGGATGAGAAGTAGGAATTAGAACTCTTGCAGGAAATGCATAGTGGAGTATGCGGTAGTCATTATATTGAAAATACCACTACTCATAAGGTCTTGAGAGTAGGATCCTGGTGGTCTACTATCTTTAACCATGCCCACAAGTTCGTAAAAGTTGATAGTATGGATGTGTTTGTTGGTGTTGTCATTAATGTTGTCATTGATGTCAAAAAAATTCATATGGTATTTGTATAGTTGAGATACTGTATAAATTATTAGAGTACATGGAGCTATATTTATGAGGTTGTAGTTGTGTTTTTGTCAATTTCTTTTGAAAAAAAATGAGAAATAATGAAAGCAGTGTTGAAGTGTGTTCTGAGTGTGCTCCGATATTATGCTCCAAATTTATTCTGTGTTGATCCTATGCCTATGTGGATCTATGAGTGTGTTCATAAACTTCAATGGATCACATATCCTGAGTTTTATCTTTTCGATCGATGGAGAGTAGAAGACATGTTCACCTGTATGTGAACTGGTTTGACATAACTATTTGTTTTTGGACTGGGAGAAATTTTTTGGCTCCGAAGTCTTCTAATATTTTGTTTTATATCTTTATGATTTGGGAGATGACTCTTTTTGATGGTTTCTATGTTTCAAAAAATTTACTTGTGGTTCGGCACTCTGAAAAACTTACTCTATAGCTACTATGGTTTTTCTCATTGGTCTAGATGGACTGGTAAAGATTTCTCTATGAATGAAGTTTGTTGTAATTATTGTGGATGTACCTGAGGTGTTCCTAGAGTTGGTAAATTTTTTGGTGAAGTGTGTACTTCAGAGATCATTGGTGTTTTCATTAGGTTTGGCTGACCTGGTGTCTACACATTACGTTAATTTTTTGCATAGACTTAAGAAAGTGTATGCTTGATCCAAAATGTTGATTGGGACCTAAATTAAATATTTAATTGGTCTTCTCTCATTCTTATCCACCACGGAAATGTTGAGTAGCTGACCTAGTTTGAATTTATAATTTGAAATTGTATAGCCGACAATGGAAAATGCTTCTAAGGTTGAAGATGGTACAAAAGCAAATCAAGTTACAATGAATTTGATATCCATCATCCACAAATCGAGCAAGTGATTGAAATATACGAACAAGTGCAAAAAATAAAGAGTGGAAGAGAGAATTGAGGAAACAATAATTTAAGGTGTTAAGATTCCTAAAAGCAGTGAGTTGATGGCATCTACAATCTTCTGATTAGTTTGAGAATGTGTGGAACCCTAGTGGTGGATCTTAATTTATCTCTTTTTATTTTTTGTAGGTAGTGAGCTTCCTTTGTAGACAATGAATCCTTTGAAGGAAGTGAGCCCTTGCATTTACACAGTGAGCCTTTGTATTTGGTATTGCATTAATACTATTATGAGATGGGGATACCACTCACTGTAAGGCCAAGAGTGGAAAGGCTACCCTAACACACCTCATTTTAAAGGATAGTTAGGATGACAAGGATGAGAATGATGAGGATTATGCATCCTTCTATCACTTTACAATCTCAAATGTTGGAAGATGACTAGATGAGTCAGCCTTTAGAATTAGATTCGTGTCTCAGATAGCTCTTTGTCTAAGGATGGAAGTGTAGTTCTAGGATGACAGCGTGGCACCCTAGTGTCTCAATAGTGCCCTAGCATCCATATCGCTAGAGAATCGAAAAGAAAAAAATAAAAATTAGAAGGAGAGACTGCCAACCTAGTCTAGAGATGTTGAAAGTGATAAAATGAGATTAAGTAAAGAGAAATGTAGATACGAATACGATAAAGGAAATGTATTACCCCCAAGGTGATGAAGATGATCTCATACAATACTCTCTTCGCCAGCTCGCTCCAAGTTCTCTCCACCTACACACAATAAAGGGAGAAATTGTTGGGGTTATATAGCGGCCTGCCTCAGTCAGACCCCCATCTTGGTGTTTCCACCTCCATAGAAAACCAAGTTTGGAATAGTAGAAATAAATGATAAAGGAAAGAAACTACAAACTATGTAACATAAAACACAATAGGCAATACGTGCTTACTCAATCAAATGAAAAAGGAGAGATTGTAGAAACTTACGGCCTCCGTCCAAAACACTCAAGGATTATGGAGGAGTGAACGAGAGGGACTCAAGCCTCTATTGCCATAATTTTTGTCATGTGCTTGTCCTGTTAGAGTGATGTAGTAGTGAATTTCTGCAATGGAGTGAATGGTGCTGCTACAAAGCTTGGAAATGGATGCAAAATGTTGGATAAAATGCTCAAATGATCTTCCAAACTTCTGTCAAACTTCTTCTTGGAAATAGATATGAATGGAAGAGTGAAGATTATGAAGAGATGAGTGAAAAATGGCCATATTCAGGTCGACCAACGAAAGAGGGATGTTACTCTTCAACTTTTAATCAAAAATGAAATGCCTATGTAGTCTCTAGTCATAGGAATCTACCAAGGACATAAGCGCTCCGAGTGGACGTCTACGCGTTGTGCGGGCATCCCCAATAGAAATGCCCCCACCTACACACAAAACAAGTGCCAAGTGGAATGCAAGCAGCAAGCTTAAGTGGAATTAAGCCTTTGCCTTTTATTTTCTAAAGTGTTAAGGGTCAAAAGGGAATTTAAATTAGGGGTACGAATTCATGTTGATACATTTTTCCCCCAATTTAGCGAGCATGAGTACTAATGATTTCTTCAGGAAAGTAGAGTAGTAAAGAAGTAATAGATTAAGAGAGGTATACCTCAACTAATGAGGAAGTAGAGCACGGTTTGGAGAACTCAAAAGTACAGGAAAGGGCTTTATAGCTCCACAAAACTAAAAATTTGAAGCAAAAAATTACCTTACAGGTTCACGATCCTACAAGGGTGGTATCCTTCAAGAAATCTCACATGAACGAAACCAAGAAAAGCACCTTATAGCCTCGCAGGCCTACAAGGAAGGTATCCCTCAAGAACTCTCACATGAGGGAGACCAAGAAAAGAATCTCACAAACCCATAGATCTAAAAGGAAGGTATCCCCCAAGAAATATCACATGAGAGAGACCAAGAAATCAGGACTCCACAGAGCGAGAGGTGGTGACATGTTTACTCGTAGATAGAACACATCAGGAAGCGGTCGCGTAGGCCAATGAACGGACAGTCACGTAGACCATCACTAATTTGTAAGACTTTAAAAGGGGTCCCTCGGGAACCCTTCAAAAGGAAGGAGGGTCCACTCAAGGGACACATTGTTTGAAAGGTAAGGTCTAGTCGGGCTGCCTCTTAGCTAGATGTAAATATGTGAAGATGGTCTAGTTGGGTTGCCCCTAGACTAGATGTCGAGATATGAAATAGGTCTAGTTGGGCTGCCCCCAAGCTAGATGCCATAGAAATTTGTTGAAAAAATTTGAAGGGGTCCCTTGGGAACCCAACGTGAAGAGGCAAGGTCCACTCAAGGGGCACATTGTTCAAGAAGCTTAATGCCTTCCTTCTCAAATCAATTCATCATCAAGGAATTCTTTTGAAAGATTTTCACTTCATCAAGGAATTTGAAAGGAAGGAGATGTGCTCATGAGAGGGGAAGACTAAGACCATTCCCGCTTCAGAGGAGGATTTTCAAGTCCTTTCTTTACAAACCAGTGATGAAGGAAACACGTTCTATTAGGGTTCTATGTTGAGAATGCGATTCTAATGAGGAAGTGTGTGAAGGGTATTCAAGAAAAGATTCGTTTGGAAACAAATGCATTTTCTAAAGAGAAAGTAATGTAGGAGATGCATTTTCACACATGAAAGGGACAACTCAAGCAAAGACGAGAGAAAAATAAAGTGAAAATTAAGGAAAATAGATCACGCACACAAGGAATAAGGGGATCTGGTTACACAGGGTCAAATTTTCCTTTATTTATATGTAGTAGGTAACCGTAGTATGAGGCAAACAATCATCAATCCCCAACCAGATCAAGAAGAATGCACAAAAGACAAAGTAAAATAAAAAAAATCAATCAACATGGAAGGAGGCCTAAATTCTTCAGATGCTTTGCATCATCCCCAATTTATCGAAATTCAATAACAAACATGGAAGAATAGAGATGTATATAGAGGAAATTTTACAACACCAACACCATGCCTATATCCATGCACCAATAGGGGTGACAAGGGTCATCCAAGCACATGTAGCATGATTACGGGGGAAGAACATGTCATGAAACACACACATACCTACTCTAAAGATCAAGAAGAGAGTCTCCCCCTAACATTGGTCGACCAAGAGTTCATCAGCTTCCCACTCTAGATTATCGAAGGAAGGAAGATGAACCTGTAGTGGTGTAATGTTAAGGGGAGGAGCTTCCAATCCTCCCGCAACAAGGGCTGAAGTAGAGGGACCTATAAGGTCTCTGTCACTTAGCTCTTGTGGGTCTAGGGTCAATGACCTAGCGAAGATCGATGATAGGATTGAGACTTTGTCCACCGAGTTGAACATGCACTTGACAAGAGTATCATGTTTTACCTCGGGGGATGGAGGAATTTGCACCCAAGGTTCACTGCTAGGCTCATTGAGAGAATTGAGAGCAGTGACAAACTTAGGGGAAGCTGGGACCAGTTTCATCACTAAGACATAACAAGTCAGTTTGGGGCCACCTTTCGGAGAAGGTGGGATCTTCTTACGTCCCCCATTGCTGGAGGGGCCACACTCTACTTTCTTCTTCATGGATGAAACAAGGAGTGGCGAGGAAGAAGATGAAAGAACCACAGTGGACACAACCAAAGTTTTCACCATGACCATGGGCTTTGGGAAAGGAAAGAAATCTAGGATGGAAGTCAACAAGGGTGGCTCCACTGAAGGAGTGATGAACACTTGTACCCTTTCGGGTAGGTGTGTGCTCATAGTAGGAACCATAAGAGATTTAGGGATAGAAGGAGGGAAAGAGGAGGACAGAGTAGGAGGTGTGGTCTTCTCTTCCTCCTTCTTCTGTAAGGAGGCTTGTTCGGCTAGGAGAGCCTTTCATCAATGGTTACACTCATGCACAAGGCGGTTTCTATAGTTCTTCACACTGGAAGCCATAACATGTGAAGGGAGAGAAGGATCCTGCTTAGCCATGGGAGTGTCCTCCATGACTATCTCTAGTGGAAGGGCAGACTCTTGAATTGAAGGAGGAGAGGTATGTTCATAAACGGCTGGAGGAGTTGACTCCACTACCTTAGAGGTGGCTCCTTTCCTATTCGGGGGAATAGGAAGAGGTAGAGGGGAAAAATTTCTCTGTGAACCTATCTTGCTGCCATAAAAAGAGTACTAAAGTCCTAGGGACCCATTAGGGAGCTTTGATATCCTGACTTTGGTCTTTCGTGAAGGAGGTTTCATCGGACTTAGTGGGTAGAACCTGGGTTTGTTCATCCAATACTCTTCCCAGGAGAGGGGAGCAGACAAATCAGCTCGAGAGGGAGCGAGCTTCCCCTTTCCTTTTTGGGAGGAGGTGGTAGTTGGTTGCTCAACCATGGGAAGGGTCAACTTCAGTTGTCGCTTATCCCCAATTTTGTACTTCACATTATTCTTGTAAAGTAGACCCGTTCTCTATGGGAGTAGACCAATTGGAGTGGGCCAAAAGTTATCCAATGAATATCCTCCATGGGATACCATAGGCTGATATCCAGTGTCATGGACTACATGCATGACACATTCATGGGAAAACTTGAGGAATTTATAAACCACAGAGGCAATCCCATTCATGGAAGCTAGCCAAGGTATGCCTAGCTTCACTCTGAGTAGGTCTGACTCGGGGATGACATCGAAGATTGTGTCTACACTCCTAGGTCCAACTAGGACGGGCAATGTTATCGATCCATAAGGTTTAAGAGAAATTCCATCATGCGTGTAGATGATGGAATTTGTTTTGTTGTATTCCTCCCTTTGAAGGGAGTTTAGGAGTAATGTCTCCCCCATGATGACATTCACTCTACTCGCGGGGTCGACTAGGACCCCTGTCAAAATGTTTCCATTGAGGCAAGCGAGAATAGATCGGAGAAGTTTAGTTTTTTGTTGGAATGTATTGCAAGGTAAATTTTACATCCAGCAAGTCAGTCGCAAGATGAGTAGAGGGAGTAACAGTAACCATGTTAACATACGCCTTAGGGTGAGAAGTAGAATAAGTGGGATCAATAATCATGTTAGCAAAATGTGACAAAAATGGGTCCGTGTATATCTGCAACTCACTATTAGCTTTTTCCATTGATTTGTTCATATTGTGTTTACTCCCATCAAGATGAATAGTACCATTCTTGATGTGATCCTGTATCTCATGATGCAAACACATGTAGCATTCGGTATCATTAACTTGATGGTATTGAAAATACATTTTTTCTTCATACCAACTAGGGTATGGTTCTCTAACTAGTTTAGGAGGTGGTAGGGTGAGGATCTTATCCTTGACTAGCTTCTGCAAGATGGAAGAATAAGATTTTGATAGCTTCATAAAATTTCAGTTGCATCTGAGGCCATTGTTGTCCACAATGACTATTACATTTTCAATGGATTTACCTCTTCACAAGATCGACACGATAGATATTCCTTCAGAATGGGAGCATGGGGGAGGATCCCTGAACTAAACCACCATCTACTAGTACTCTCGTAAAGCCACACAAAAATGTGAAAAAGAAGGATACCTCATGAGGGAGAACTTCTCTTGCCAATGTCTCTATAAATTCCCTATGAAGACCTTTTGTACATCAGATTCAGGTAACGAATACGAGATTTGTGAGAAGAGTGCTTGGTAACATGCTATAAAGTCTGTAACCTTTTCATTGTCTCCTTGTTTGCACTGAAAAAGGTTTGAGAAGGTCATCTTTAGTTTGATATTGTCTTGGAACTATTGCAAGAACTAGTTCACAAGCTGATCAAATGTGAAGATGGAGTTATCAAGCAAAGAACAGTACCAATCCAGTGTTGTATCTTTGAGGGATCGGGGAAAAAATTTAGCCATCAATGCATCATGATGGAAGAAATCTATGCACAAGGCTTTAAAGCTAGACATGTGTGTTTGTGGGTCCCCTTTACCACCGTATTTCAAAAATTTGGGAATCCCCATCCCTAGCAGGAATGGAGTGTTTAAAATTGTAATCGATAATGGGCTGTCTTGGGAGAAAGGTTAAAAGATAGGTTAAGGCAAGGCCTGAGAAAGGTTCACCAGCTGGTTCTGCATTTGCCCCATATTCTAAAGAAGGGTATTCTGAATAGGGTCGTTAGAAGACATAGGACTGCTAGAACCATTACTAGGGCCACCCCCAGAACCACCACAAATATTGCCGCCACTAGCATGACCTCCATCGGTGCCACCACCGTGACCACCGCCAGAGCCGCCACCAATGTCGCTGCCACTAGTGTGACTTCCACTAGAGCCACTGCCAGAGCTGAAGCCACCACCATGACTTCGACTGAAATTTCCCCCGCTAATGCCACCCCCACTTCTGAATTTTTCGCCGCCCCAGTCTCCACCCATCATTTCTTAAAATCCTCCACCATCAGAGGTGATGAAAGGGGTGAAGTGGGAACCCAAAGGGTTTATGTTTATTTTGACAATATCTAAACTTTCAGAAGCAGAGGGTATATTGACTGAGGGGATCGTGTTAACCATGTACATGGATGTAGGAGGCATCGACATCTCCAGCTGCCTCTCTTATTCCTCAAATAAACCACCTCATATCATGCGACCAAGACTCGAGGGGGCACATGCTTTGGCTAGACCAACGAGACTAGCTAGGAGCTCTACACCTATCTAGTCTTTTTCCACCATGTATCTTATTTCTCTGATCACCTTAGCGGCCCTAGCCAACTTCAGGTTGCCTCCTAGGTGATTTTCCAATGCTCCTAACCCTTTACCGAGACTAACGACATACTTGAAAGGGATACAGAAAACCTCATTCTCATCTACAAATGAAGAGGTTGGTGACTTAAGAGGATTAAGGATGCGATAAGTTTCATCAAGAAACTTAAGTTTGCCTCACGATATGTGCTCTTGTGCGGACAATCCAACCGCAAAATGGAAGAAAAGGTTGGGAGTGAAGCTAGAGGAGACCTTCATCTTGTCCATCGAAAGGTGTCACAAACTTCTTCTAACAATATGCCCAGAGGTTTTAGACTGGGTCATGAAGCTCATAAACTTTAACAACATACCAGGGTACCATGACCAAGAGGTATATGCAAAAAAGTTTAGGATGCCGACAAATGGATGGACATGGGTTCATGTCAGGTTCAACAAAAATGTGAGAGAGGGGTACCACCCACTGTAAGGCCCCAATTCATGAAAGGCCAAGAGTGGAAAGGCTTCCCTAACCCACCTCAGTTTAAAGGATAGTTAGGATGATGAGGATGAGAATGATGAGGATTATGCGTCCTTCAATCACTCTGCAATCCCAAATTTTGGAAGGAGACTAGATGAGTCAACCTTTATAGTCAGATTCGTGTCTCAAAAATATCTCTATCTGAGGAAAGAAGCACAGTTCCAAGATGACAAAGTGGTGCATCGGCGTCTCACAGGTGCGTTGGCATCCGATGACCAAATAAATAGAAAGACATAAATAAAACTTAGAAGGATAGACTACCAACCTAGTCTAGAGATGTTTAAAGTGATAAAGCGAGATTAAATAAAGATATATGCAGATACAAATATGATTAAGGAAATGTATTACCCCCAAGGTGACGAAGATGATCTCATACAATGCTATCTTCACCAGCTCACTCCAAGTTCTCTACACCTGCACACAATAAAGGGAGAAATTGTTGAGGATGTATAGGGGTGTGCCTCAGTCAGGCCCCCATCTTGGTGTTTCCACCTCCATGGACATCCAAGTTTGGAATAGTAGAAATAAATGATAAATGAAAGAAACTACAAGCTACGTAACACAAAACACAACAAGCAGTACGTTCTTACTCAATCAAAAGCAAAAGGAGAGATTGTAGGAGCTTACCACCTCTGTCCAAATCACTCAAGGCTTTTGGAGGAGTGAACGAGAGGGAATCAAGCCTCTGTTGCCATGGTGTCTATCCTATGCTCACCCTGTTGGAGTGACAGAGTAGTGGATTGCTACAATAGAGTGAATGGTGTTGTTGCAAATCTTGGAAATCGATGCAAAATGGTGGAGAAAATGCTCAAATGATATTGCAAACTTCTCTCAAACTTCTACTTGGAAAAATCTATGGATGGAAGAGTGAAGATTGTGAAGAGACGGGTGAAAAACAACCATATTCGGGTCGGGTAGCTAAAGAGGGATGTTACTCTTCGACTTCCAATAAAAAATGTAATGCCTCTGTAGTCTTTAGCCACAAGAATCTGCTAGGGATGTAAGCACACTGTGCAAATTTCTGCATGCCGTGCAGGCATCCTCGATAGAAATGCCTCCAGCGACACACAAAACAAGTGCCAAGTGGAATGCAAGCAACAGGCTTATGTGGAATTAAGCCTCCATCTTTGATTTTCTAAAGTGTTAAGGGTCAAAAGGAAATTTGCATTAGGGGTGAAAATTCATGTTGATACAACTTTAATGTGAGTTAGGTTTTTCCCTTATTGGGTTTTCCATGTAAATCCAGGGTGTCTCTAGTGTTTTGCTTTCTGTTATTTGCATTTCATGTTTTAATAGATTAAAGGTAAGGTGAACAGATTAAATTTATAAGTAAAGTGATTTGATACAACTGATTCACCCCCCCCCCCCCCTCTTAGTTGTCTTGTGCATTTCAACATGGGTGAGACCCAACTAAGTTCATAATTGATTGGGGTTTCACTCAAGAAGGAAACATTCAACAAACTTTACGAATTTACTCTGCAATAATTCACATTTTGATGAAGGGATAATCAGTGGTACTTGATTTTAATGCTGTCAAGAACCATGATAAATTATTTACTATGTGTTATTAGGGGATCATAGTCATAATATGAATGGAAGAAAATGCAAAGGAGGTTTTTCTTTACTATGTGTTATTAGGGGATCATATTCATTTTAGATATAAGGAATTCAAATATTTTTGTGATGAACATGGCATATAAGTTTCCTATTCTTCACCTTACCATCCTTAGGGAAATGGTAAGGCTGAAGCCAACAATAAAAGCTTATTGAAGATCATCAAAAGGGTGTTGGAGAAGAATAAGAAATCTCGGGACTCAAATTTGAAGTTGGCACTCAAGGTAGATAGAGTGAGTGTGAAAAAAGCTATAGGTTATTCACCATTAGGCCTGGCGTATGCTTTGGATGCTAGATTACAACAAAATAATTTTTTAAAGATGTATAATTTTGTACAAGAATATGATGATGATATGCAACAAAAAATTGATAGCCTTGTGCAGTTGGATGAAACTAGAAGAGAAAATCAAACAAAAAATGTAAAATTGTAGCTGTAAATAAAGAACTTGCATGACAAGAGAGCTTCCCATAAGAAATTTGAAGTGAACAGTATGGTACTAGCTTGGAATGCAAGGGCACAAGACAAGGGTAAGAGTGGGAAGTTTGAAGCATTATGGTTAGGCCCTTATCTGATTGCCAGTACACGTGGGGAGGATTCTTACTTCCTCCAAAGCTTGATAGGTGAAATTTTTGAACTTCAAGTACATGGACAGTTCCTAAAATCATACTTCTCCTAAGTATGTTGTTATTCCATTTATGTTGTAGATTTTCTACATTGTGTATATAGGTGTGTTTGCTTTGGTTATGTATGGTTTAGTCTTGCTACCTTGTCTAGGTATTTCCTTGGGTTTTTGGTTCATTGTGTTTTGGATGGTCTACTTCAACCCAAGATTATAAGGTCTCACCATGCCTACAAGAAGCATGCATCCCCAGTCGGAGCCATTGATGGAACCCATGAATTTTTTTGGTTCCATTTTCATCCTGCCAATTTTTTGATGTGTCAATCCTTTGAGCTTAGGGTTTATCCATTGCTACTATTACGGGGTTTTATGTTGCCTAAAACCATTCTTCAATAATTATCAAGCTTGGTCATTGACCTATTGTGGCCCATTTTTTTTCATTTTAAAAACATCATATATCATTAGAGATCGTAAAGTTACCGACCCATCATGCCTAGTTCTCAAAATATTTTATTTTTAAAAGTTCTCTTAGAAAACATTATTTGGCCTTTGCATAATTTGGAAGTATTATGTCCTAAGTCCTTGAGGCCTTTTATTCATCAACCTAGGTGGTTCCCCCTTTTAGAACAACTTATGAGCACATGTTAAATTTTTCACTTAAATTCTTATTCATTGTTTTGTTCTATCACTCATCTCTGATAGCTTTTAAGTTTGTGAGATCAAATGAGCGATGAGCAATGAGCGGTGTATCTTTGATTTCAAACATCATGGAGTTGTTTTAAATGTCCAAATTTGAATTGGTGATGCATGATGACCTATGTTATAACTGGTTCCTTTGGTATTGCTAATTTTCCATATACTTGGTAATCTGTATTAGTGATACGCGATGAACTTTTGTGCTCATTGTTCTTTATTTTCTCATCTCAGATCCATTCTAAGGTTTGAGTTTCAAATGGGTGATGAGCAATGAATTTGGGGCTCTTTGATGTTTTTTCTTGCACTCATCATAGATAACTATTAGATTGTTCTTTTCAAAAGGGCGATGAGCGATAAGGTATTTTTTTTAAGCTTAAATTCGCTGATTTGAAGTGCTCTTAGGAGTGATGTATCTTGTGCCATTTTTTTTTCCCACAAGTGCATGTGTTTTGATCCTATTCACCTATCACTGATATTATCTAAGAAATGAAGCATGAATTGGCGATGTGTGATGGAGAAGAGGAATGTAATCAAGGATGATTCTTAGATTCAATGAATTAGATTTCATCTCATGGATGTTCACGTCGCTGATGAGATTTGTAAAATATGAAATGTATTAGTGATGAGCAATGACTTCCACATAAAGGACAATAGTGTAGCATCCTAAGGAAATCATTCAAGGAAGAAAAGAAAGCAGCAAGGTGGAGGTGAACTGTTGATGTGGTTTTAAAACATAATGATCTATGGTCAAGTTTTAATTAGGAATTTCTAAATGTCATTTCACTCATGTGAGATTTCTATCAAACATTTACGGTTATACATTCTATTTCCCAACCATAAAGAAGATGGTTGGTTTGTTTCCTACACATTCAGAGTTGTTCAGGAGTGAAGAAGAAAACCTAAAGATGAAGAAATGGTACAAATAATTCCAACAAGGAAATCGCAAGAGCATTGGTGTCAATCACTCACTTGGGTAATCAAATTGAATATCTCTTCATGTCAAAAGTATTGAATTGTGCTTCCTGAATTGTCATAAGGAATTGAGAGATAATTTACTTATGGTTTATTTAGTTGGGAATCTTCAAATAGGGTGACATAGATATTCTTGTGGGTTTGGGATTGTTTTGTTTTTTAATTTGTACCTTGGGTTTTAAACAAATCATGTGTCTTTTCAATTAAGAATACTATAAACCCTAGTCCCATCACCCTGCAAATATGAGTGAGACAGAGCCTAGTGAATCTAGTGTTAGGCCAGAGATAAAACCAAAGTAGAAGAGAGTCAAAAGACTCAAAACCCAAGATGTTTCATCCACATCCAAGCTAGATCCACCTGTAGTGACAAACCCTACACTAGGTACCCCTGTTGTGTCTACAATGTCAAGAGGTGCAAAGAATACTCAGGAGAGATTTATGGAAAGTGCCACTGGAGAAGTAAAAGTTGGTGGGTCAAAAATTGGTAAGAGAGCCACATGTAATATTGGTGTGACAAGATGACTAATTGACACTATTGGTGAAATTAGAGAGTTGCCTCAGCCCCAGAGTGGGTGGAAGTTGTTCACATATGCCTTTAATAGGAAGTATTCTAGAAAACCTACATGTTACTTATTGGGGATCAACCTTGGAATTCTAGTGGTACCTAATGTGTTTGTAGAGGTGGATGTAATGATGGAATTGTCCAAGCATTATGACCCTTTAGACAAAAAAATCAAAAGTGAAAATGGAAACATAATCCTTCAAGTAACAAGGAATAAAATGATAGAAATATTTGGGTTGAATCCTAATTGCACCGTGGAAATCAAGTGAGTTAAGCTATATGGTGAATATGAGAGAAAAAGGTTTGCATAAAGAAATAGATTGATGGTTTGACATAGAAAAATCAAGGATAAATTTCTCCCCAAAGATATTGAGCCCTTTGAATGTGAAGAGTTTGTGTATTATTTCAACAATACATATTATTTCCTAAATTAGGTTTTAGCTCATAGTTTTAAGGAAAGGATAGTAGTGATCCTTTACTTATTTGTAGTTACTAACCATGAGGGGTATGAGAAATTTTGAATCATGGTGAATAACAACAAACTACCTTTTGATGAGGTTAGGAGTTTTGACCCAAAGGGTTTTGTTTCTACAAAGAGAATTGAGAAAAGTTTATCTGGGATTGGTCATCAGTTCTTGTATTTAGATGATGTATTGAGGAACTTGATGAGTGATGAGGCTATTATAGCCAGAAAAAGGGAATAGATATTCATAATAGATATTGAAGAGAGAATTAAAAGGAAGAATGCCTTCTACATAAGTCCTTATGATGAAACTGTTGGTGTAATTATTTATTTAATTACACTTTAGCATAATTTTACTTAGGTATATTTTATTTCCTAGGTTAATTAATAATATTTATCTTATTGAGCTATCTTGTTGCTCAAGATAAGATTAGCGTTGTGCATGTCTTACTTTTTGCATGATTTCCTTTTGAAGGCTTTTGTAGTATTTGTAAAACAATTCATTCAATAATCAATTATTCTAGTTTATGCTTGCACATACATTTGCTTTGAGGGTTTACAGAACATCTATTATTATTTGTTCTGAATATTTGTTGCATGTGATAGGTGATTGCTTGCAGGTGATTCTTGGGGACTGTGAGGTTGAGTTTTATCAACTTCTACATGGTATCAGAGCCTTGACATGCAGCCCATTCTCAAAATCTGGAGAAAATCATTGCAGAGTTCGTTCAAGGTTCCTCGAGGATGTTTTTCCTTGAGTTTATTTATGCAACATATTGAATCAGATTGGGCTTCACCATTGGATTCAAAGCACTAGAAAAAGTTAGGATTGGCTTTTATTTTTCAGGTTTTGGTCATCGGTTGCCAAATCTATGAGGGTTTCAAGTTTAGTGATTTTTTGCAAGCTCTGGAGGTAGCCATTTTTTAGGAACATTTTGAGCACAAACGAAGGTCACCATCATGTTCGCAGCAGCCAAAAACCCCAAGATCACTCTTTGTTTCATCAATTTATAAGAAGTTGGTTTTTGAGGCAAAAAAATTTGCCAGGGAGGTCGTACGGCCTCCCTGACACGCTTCACGAGGCATATTTTTCTTGGAAATCATGCAAAAAAATTTAAAAAAATTTGGCAGCCCCCATATAAAATGTAAGTGCAACCCACCGGCCACCAAGCGGCCACTGGAGGGCCACTCAGCTCGGCGGCGCCACCCCACAGCTCCACCGGCCAACACACCAGCCCCTGCGAGCTCCAGTTCGAGCAGCTCCGGTCGTATGGGGGATCGGGCGCTATGCGCCCAGCCCCCGACCACCTCCTGCAGACACCCGCTGGTCACATAGGTGACCAGGGGCTCCACCCCAATTCACCTGTGCCTGGTCGCGCATAGGACCAGGGGCCGAAACTTTTTTAGCCCCTTGGGCTGCCTACAGGCCTTATTGGCCATTCTGGAGCACTTTCACGAAATCGGGCATAACTTTTGCATACGGAGTCAGTTTTTTGCAAACAAGATATTGTTGAAAATTTGGTTCTGAGCCCATTCTATTGGTGTAGGTTATTTTATCTGATTATGCTCCAGTTTATTTTTTCAGGTCTTGGAACTCAGATGTTGTTGGTTTCACTCCGGAGGGCATATCTTTTGACTCAGGGATCCTTTTTTCGCCATTCTTGTGGTATTGGAAAGTTGGTTTAGTCCTCTACATAGATCTGAGTCCTTTTTTAATTTTATTTTTATGCATGTTTAGGAATTCTCTCCTTTTGCAGTCATTAAGGATTGTAATAAATGAACTAATATAAAGTTCCATCAGGGGGGTTTCTTGCATAACAATCTGATTAGAGTGTGTATGCACTTTGATCTTCATCATGTTTTGATGGAAACTCGCATGGGTTGTAATCTGGTTTCTTAGTTTCTTTTGGCCACTTTTTTGTTTTAGCTTGACACATATCATATTCATATCGGTTAACACTTTAGATTGAGAGTCTATGGTTAATGATCTGCATCGGATCCATCTCAGTTTGAGGGCCACTACATTTGTGGTTAATGTTCCTAAGTATTTATGGTAATTTTTCCCATGGAAGAGTTTCAGTCTTATTTTGACATTGGGATCGAGATTCACGGCTTCTAGATTTTGTCATCATCATATCATCTAGTGTTGTTTTATGGATTCCAGGGTTGTTCTAGTTTGGAGTGTTCGATTGTTCTATGGCATCAGGTCTGCTGTTGCTTTTATCATGATTCCTTGAGTCAATCAGTGACTCTCATCGGGTTTCAGTAGTAGACAAAAATATCTTTCCTTGCTTGCCAGATTGCGGTTCCAGTGTTCTTCTAGTGCTTCTTTGCAGTAGTCATCTCATTGTAGGGGGTTGTCCCACTGGGTTTTCTTTCTCTACCTTATTATTGCATTTGTACATGGGTACCTGATCAGGCCTTGTTGCCAAGACCCATTCATTCTTTCTTGCATTCATCTTAGTTTTAGGTGCATACTTATTTAGTCTTAACTGGATCCTTTTGAAAGAGATTTTATAAATTTAAAGGATTACCAAAGTGGTGACTTCAAAGAAAAGGTGAAAGAGGCCACTCAGAGAGCACAAGCTCTCTTAACACAACTGTCCCAAGCTATGGATATCCTCGAATAGCCTGCAGATGTGAAAAAGGATAATGTTGAATAAATTGAGGTAGGTCAAATGGATAAACATGTGCTTGATGATAGGGAGGTGGAGAATAAGTGTCTACCCCCTGATGTTGAAGATACCATTGATTCTAAGGCTCCCTAATATAATATGATTCAGTGGAATTGTGATGAGATGAATGATGATGATCCTAGGATTAAGGGTTGTAATTAATTCCTTGTAGATGATGAGTTTGTAGAATCTAAGGAATTTCAAGAATTCATTATTCAACAAAGGAGAAAAGAGAAAAAAAAAGGCTTGAACAAGCTAGGGCTAGTGTTGATTCTTCTCAATAGGAAGAGGCTGAGAAGGTAGAGGAGGAGAGGATTAAAGTTGAGATTGGAGCTATCACTCCTATTGAAGCTAGGAAAATTATCACAAATAGATGAATAATGTTGTTACTAGTATGCACTATCGTTTCATCTATTGCACTTGATGCTCTAAAAAGAGATCCCCAGGCTTCAATATCTAAGGAACAGATGGACGATAAATTGTTTGGATCTGGATATAGTCTAAAGTTGCACACACTTTCTATTTGGTCCATGGAACTTAATATTGGAAAGCATGGGGTGGCTCGGCCTACTAAAGAGGTCATGGGTTACTTCGTGGTGAAAAGGGCCACAAATATAACACCTGTCAAAGCTACTAAATTGAATTCCCATGCTGCAATGCTCAGTGTGGATGTTGCACAAATAAATCAAAAGAAGTATGATTCCTTGGTAAAGGAATATAACAAGGCCCTAGATGAAATGAAGAGCCACCCTCCAGGCTAATCAATCATTAAAAAAGTTCTTTTTTCCAACCTCTTCTTCTTTTGAATTGTCTACAAAGGATTGGGAGACCTTGGCTTTAATAATTGATTATTTAAATAAGCAGTTAAAGGAAAAAAAAAAAAAAGGAAAACATCAAGAAGGCCAAAATTGAAATTGTTAAGGTGGCCAATGATGTTTTTTAAGATGTATTAAGGTATAGAGTGACCAATTTGGTCATTAGGGAAGATGATGTATGTGATAGCTATAAAATCATCCATGAAGAAAACTTAAAGTACTCACAATTTCAAGAATCTTTCAAGAATGAGTGGAGCAAGTGGAGCACTAACATGAGGCACCTACAAAAATCGTTGAAACATTGCAAGTGATTGATTTGGTAAATGAAATAAAAAAAATTCATGGGAAGTTAGGGATGCAACAAGCAAGCTAAATGAATTCAAAGAAATCGAGAAGCATCATATTCTTGGGATATTGAATTAAAAGGGTGAATTCAAATTGTTTAATGAATGGAGGTGTGATTTGGGAGAGATGCTCACTTCAACAAAGACGACATTAACTACAAGAGATTACTCGATGTTGAATCCACATATTGATATATTGGTGGAAATTGAAACAAGGATGGATGCTTTTTTCAAGGAGGCCAGGGCCCTAATTGATGCTAAATATACTCAGTATAGTGTGAAGGTGCAAAAGGTTTCTAGATACAAAATTGCCATAGGAGGAAGAATACATCACATGGTTGGATAAATATATTGAGTAAGCTTGTAAGAGGATGATGATGAATAATGGACAAGAGAAAAACAAAGAATACATTGAAAATATTACAGATTAGCATTTTGATGAAGTATTACAAAATATTGTTTTCTCCTCAATTTGAAAGATGGTGGCATCGGTGCTAACGTGGATAAATCAGTTTTATATTTTCACATGCTTTTCAAATTTTCAAATTTTGTTGATTGGGTTTGCCCATCGAAACACTTTTTGAGTGTGCGAGAGATATTTTGAGGCTATTGTAACAAAAAAAGATGCCTTTTGATGGTAGGAATAGATCTCCAACAACAAATGAATAATACTTTTGCTTCATGTTTATTCCCACCACTTGAGTTCTTGAGTGTAACTCAAAAGCGAATATATGTTACAACAGTCCAATAGAAAAATGACATGTGTGATTTTTGGTCTGAAGCTTATTTTGCTCCTTTGTTTCTATAAGAAGGAATTCAAGACCAGAAAGCCAGGTTCATTGCATTGAATTGAAACAGTGAATTTTATAAGGAATACAAAGTGTATTGTGAATGTTTTATTTTTTTCTTAGGTTCTGAGTCTCTAATAGCGTATGTCATTTTGATAACAAGATAGCAAATATGAAGTATAGTGGTTATAATTTCATGACCATTTTATCTCCTTTGTATATGTTTTATGGATCATGAATAATATAATCAAGGATCATTTTATTCATCTCCACTTTTTCCAATGGTTATGTGATTTCATTCTTGATATTTAGTGCAATGAACTAGTATAAACGCTTGAACGAAGTTATTGATTCATATAAATTATATGCTAGGATATTTGAAGAAGTGGTGGTTCAAAATGTAATATGGGAGTACTATAATGCAATGTTTCTTGAAGCTCGTATATTGCTATATGAAATATTATTATCAGGTTTCATAGGTCATATTAATTTTTGAATATACATTAAGGGATCACCCTCCTAGGTTTCGCAGAGGCTGAAGTGCAGGAGTGAAAGTTTTGCAGGTTTTACTCATTCGTGGCCCAATCCCTTTAGATTGCTAATTATTGGAAGTGGAAATATCCATAGGTAATTCTAAATATTAGCTTGGTTGCCATAAAAAAACCAACAGATAGGTGAATTTTCTAGGGATTGTTAAATCCAAAGTCTCTAGTTCAGATGTGGTACAGTCAGAGTCGAGTAATTTCTTATTCTTCACTTTTTGAAGAATAAGTGTTTTAGAAGGATTTAGGTATAAAATTAATGTCCATTCTTATGTGTTAGGTGTTGGTCCTTTATTTCACTTTGTGTTAGGTTATGTTCAGAGTCTTTTCTGAAGTTGCAAGTACCAAGTCAAAATATAATAAAATTCTATTTCCCAACATTTTTGGTGGTGACTCTAAAGTCCCATATACTAGTGAAAAGATTAATTATTGAAGAGAGAAGGAGAAGAAGGATTCTAACATAATGTTAGACACCATGAAGAAGATCAAGAGTTACACAAAAAATCATCTGAAGCAGAAACTGGATTCTAAGCTTTCAAAAGATAAGCAACCCTTATGGGTGAAGAAAACTACTGAATCCGGTAAGTTTGTTGAATCACTTGTTGAAGCATCACCTAATTTTAATAATGAAGTAAATAGTGTAAATACCCAATAAATTTTGCATGAAGTTGATGTGTCTAGGGTAGATGAAGGAATTTTTCCTGTTGAGAAAGTTTTTGATAATGAACTTAACCTCTCAAGAGAGAAGGATAGATGGGGATTCTGGGATAAGGATAAAAAGTTTTCAAAACGTTTGACCCCTAGAGTTAGGTCTTTTTTCAATGAAAATAATTTTAAGCCAAGAGGTGAATCTCCTAAAGTAGAAGTGCACTTATCTCTTGAAGAGGGCCAAATTGATCAAAAATACTATTCTCCTACGCCAAGTGAGCTTGGAGATATCTTGGAAAATGAAGAAGACATTGAGAAAGACATGCAAGCCTTGGAAGAGGAAGAACTTCGGGTTAAGCAAGAAGAATAACATAGGAAGAATGGGTTGATAGAAAAATAAGATAGGATTAGAGCTAAGAAACTTTAGAGGGATGCAAAGAAACACAAAATAGATAAGATGAGAGAAGATGTTGTTAGGCAGAAGGCCTTTGAGGAAAACATTTCTAAGCTGATTGCTAGCATTACCACTGAAATTCCTAAGGTAACAGTCCAAATGGGGACCTCTGCTACTAATAACTATATGACCTTTGTTGCAACCACCAAAGCCTTAGACCCTTTTTCAAATGCTAATAAATCATCATTTATAGATCATGGGAAGAATCCCATTGATCAAATAAAGAAGACAACCTTCAATACTTTCAATACCAATACTTCATCTGTAAATACCACCAATCAAAATGCCAAGATTGATGCTAACCCATATGTTGCACCCCTAAACCCTAAAATTTTGAAATTACAGTTGGAGAATGATAAACTGCAAGAGGATTTAAAGAAAGCTGAAATAAAAGCTACTAATGCAAAAATAGCTAGAAATATTTCCTTTCTTAAGATCTCCACACCCACTCTAGAGGCTTCAAATTATGGACATACTGATAGTAAATCACATAAGAAAAATTTATGGGACATAGTGCTAGTGGAAGTGGCGATGGAGGTCAAGGTTGTGGTGGTGGAGGAAATGTTAGTAATAAGAATTCTTATTCTAAAGATGAAGAGGAAGAAAGGAAGGGAGATGATAAAAATACTAAATATGGAAAGGGTAAGGATAAGACTCATTTTGATAACAAAAATGACGATGAGCCTATAAATTCTCATACAGGTCAACATACTATCCAAGTAGAGAGGTATTATCAATTGTGTTTTGCTAGAATACTAGATAATCCTAACCCATTTCCTAAGGATTTCAGGCCTGCCCTAGTCAGATTCTTTGGGAATAATGTTGTGATTGGTGAAGATCATCTTAAGGATTTTTCTAATGTCATGGACAAGTTTGAGGTAGAAGCAGAAGATGTAATGATGAATTTTTTTATGCAATCACTCATTGAAGATTCCAGGGAGTGGTACATGAGTTTTCCTGCCGAAAGCATTGGCTCTTGGAAAGAGTTTAAAAGGCTCTTGAGGGAGAAATATGGTGATAAGACAAATTCAAGATATCTTCTAAATCAATTTAATAACATTGCTAAGGGTTCTAATAAATCTATCACTGATTTTAATACAAGGTTCCAAAAGGCTATGAAAATATTACCCCCCCATCTACAATTGAATGATAACATGTACTTAGTAAATTATTGCAATGCTTTTGATACAAAAATGAGTCACCATTTGCTTGATAAGAATCCTAAAAAATTAAGAGAAGCTTATAAGGTGGTTGTCCATATTGATAAAATTAGTAGGGAAACTGGTAAAGTTGGAAGAAGAGATGATGCTAAGATTCTCATAAATCCAAAGAAGGATGATACAATTTCTAGTGTTAAAGGAGGTACTCTTGAGGATAAGCTTGATAATTTCATGAAGAGCAAGATTGATAGAATAACACCACAAGATAATTCTCAGTCAAATAATTATCATATGAATGAAAGACCCCATTGGTTGTAGGATCACCCATATAATACCAACTGGCATAATGGGAAGCCCATCCCTAACAACCAAAGAAATACATAGAACAAGTCTCCTTCGGATCCTTTGCAAAAGAATTCAGGGAACTTCGGTGATGAAACTCCCTGGTGCATGGTTTGCCAAATTCCACATTCTCCTCATCAATGTGCAGTTGCACAAATAATTGAATATGATGAAAATGTACTTGATGATTGTGACCAACCAACTGATGAGGATATTGAAGTACTTATGACTATGGATGATTCTAATTTTGATGACAATGATTGTTCGTTTGATGTTTAATCTTATGAAATGGACATAGATGATCAAATGAAAATTTCCAGTACATATCACTAGTAGGTTCTCTTAGATGAGGATATGGACAGTGATAATGAAGTATATAATTTCGAAGAAATAAAAGATAATATTTTATTGAGGAGGCCTTCAAATGAAGAGATTGCAAGATACAAGTAGCTTTGGTTGCTCAAGCTAGAAGCTCATATCACCTAAGAAATAGGATAGTGGGTGATGAACAAAGTAATCATGTTGGTCTTTTCATTAAGGAGCTAAATTTCAAAGACAAAGAGAAAAATTTTGATGGTAAGGTGGTTAAAGCTAAAGAGACCAAGGGAGATAAGATTTGGGAAAAGAAGGTTGATAAACTAAAGATAGAAGGATAACTTAAGACCTCTGCTAGCAAGGTAAAGACATAGAGGAAGAATCATGAAACTATGAAGAAGGATGTCAAGCCTAAAGTTGAGACAACAAAGAATCAATAGAAGGAAATTAGCATAGATAAAGCTATGCTTTCATTTACCTAAATACACTCTAGTTGATATGTTTCAATTACTTAGTCAAGTGAAATTTTATGTTCCTTTCCTTGAGATGATGAGGATTTATGAACACAAAAAAAGGCAATAGCCCTTATCAATGCTGCTACTACACCGTATGTTGAATTAATGGTCCCCACTCCACCCAAAGTGACTGAAAAAGACAAGAAATATAAATAAGTTGAGGTAGTGATTATTGAGATCCCTCATATTTTTCTAGGTAACTCATTAATAGCTTTCCCTTGTGATGGCACTCTCAAATTTTGCAAATTTGAAGTGCCCATATTGAATTTTTTTGCTTTGCACATTCAGAAGGTGCACCTAAAAATCTGCCTAAATGAACTACTTTGGAAGGTTATAACTTGAAGCCTGTTGATTTTTGTGTGAAAAGAATCGGTGGACCCACTCATGTGACATATTTGAATGTGCATGTTGGGTTTCAGCTTCCCATGATGATTTTTGACAGTGTTTTGAAAATCGAAGCTGGAGGGTTCTAGTATTGTTTTGTTGTTTCAGAACTTTCAGTTCTACGAAGGGGCTTCTTGTTCAACTTTATATTTCACAATTGGATGATTTTCAAGACAGAAGGATTGTCACTCCCCATTCTCCCCGCATTCATATGCTCCCTTGTCAAATTTTAGGGCTTCATGATATTATTTGCTATTTTTCCAAGATCAAAAGAAAATGCAGTTTGTTCAATTTTTACATCTGCATTTCTGATAGTGTTTCAAGGTGGTCAAATTTGACCCCTAATATCTAGTGAAGAATGATGATTAAATAAAATCCCCCTTTCACACACACTTAATGATCCTAAATGAGCTTGTGTTTCTAGGGGCAGCTTGCTAGGAGTCAATTTGGTATTTTTTTGAGATGGCAATTTGGTGAGTCCGAATTGGTTCTAAGCAGGTGCAGTTTTAGAAGTGTCTGACTAAGAAACTTTGCTAGTGAACATATTTCACCTCATGACATGTTTTATTGAGCCGTTTGTTGCACTCCATTCTTGGGTCAAATTTCTACATGCCTATTAGTTTTCATGACTCCACGAGATCATTTGACTAGTTTTCCAGGGTGATTCTAGGGCACACATGGCCTATTTTGACCACTATGCAAATATACTTGAAAAAATATTTTAATGACAAACTAGTTCGTGTTTTCATACCAGATGCATATAGAAGCAACCTCAGATCTTTTCAAAGGTCAAAACTTGTTTGAATTTTTTTTTATTTTTAACCAAGCCCACATGGGGACCTGACATGCTTTACACGGTGATGAGCTTGTAAGAGCATTCATACCATTTGTTGAGGGAATATCCGTGATTTAAGATAGTGTGTTTCCATGTTAAAGTGCAATTTCACAAGAGAAGCCATAATAGTTTAACAAGTTTCAAATACTATTTTCAAGTCTATATACAACCTAACCATGATAAATTTGTGGGTGATATGTAAAGCTCATCTTAGGATGGGTAACATGGAATCATGGGATGATTTGATTGATATGATTGTATACAAATTCTTATGTTAACATGTGGTAAAACATGGGAATGGGTTGGAATTAATCTACTTTGGAGGAGCTTAAAACAATAAGAATATCAAAAGAAAGTAGAAAAAGTTGTATCCTTAAGGACTTCATCCAAAGTTCGAGAGTACTTAAAGGGACATGGAATATTTCTGTCAGAAGGGGGTTCCTGTTTGATTTACCATGAGATAACGCCATAAACCTATTTACTATTGCTTGGTTATTTGAACACTTACATGATACTAAAAGGGGAAAATCATAAATACAAGCTATCATTGTTCGGATTTCCTGAATTATGTGGATGCATATTTTCACTTTGCAGCCATAGCCTAGGCTCAAAATAAGATCCAATCAAGTTTCAAATTGATGGGGAGTACACAGTAGGTAATAGGTTGCATCGAGTGAATGAAGATGTGGGAGCTACAAGAAAAGGGTGAAATTACAAGAGAAAATAAACAACCAAGAATGTCAAAAACATCAAGTCTGAACCAGAGTGTATTATGTAAAATCATGCTCCCTTGAAAAAGGCCATAGTAGATTTCCTAAATCTATGAATAAAATTTGTTAAGCTCTTCTCTTCAGACACACTATAATGGAAAGAAATTTGGATCTAGACTATGTCATTGCCAGTCCCCATAAATGAAGAGTAGAACGGGGTGGAAGCCACCAAAAGTGTGAAAAAACGGCTAGGGATAGCAAGTCTTATCAATGCCTGTATGCTATCTCAAAACAAAGCGAGGAAGAGTTCTGGAAAATGTTTATTCGGATATTATATGATGCAGCTTTAAATAAGAATGGAGCAAAAAACATAATTTCTTGTTTTTTAACTACAAAATTCCCAAGGCGAAGAAGGAACTGTAAGATTTTGTTGAGGGTGTTGAGAATGAAAACATAGAAATAGAAAACTATATAGTGCAGCAAACAAATGATCCTAAGGAACCTACAGCTACACCAATTGATAGACCTGAATCCTCCAAGGTTACAGATGGAGGAGGAAGTATTGAGATTCAAGTAAAAGGAGTGTACGAAGAAATGGGAACACGAAAACTGAGTATATACATTCATCAAAGCATAGAGAAGGGAGGCATATTTTCATTTTGATGGCCAGCGAAGGATAGCACCATCAAGACTTGAAGTCCTATGCAATGCACTTGGTTGCATGATGTACAATAAATGGATCTGTTGAATGGCTTAAGGGACTTCTAAATAAATGTGTTTGGCAGATTTGAGGCCAAATTCCTAAACCTTTGTCTTCATCCTCCCTGCTCGTGCAATTGGAGGAATTCAGCTTGGAGGCTTTGCACAACATGAGGAAGGTTTTAATGAATGAGTCAAATTTTCTATGGGGCACCATCAAGTTAAGTGAGCAGGGTCACTTTGATTTTTATCTAGATTCAAGAGGCTGCTACACAAGATCATTGGAATTTATTGTGAGAGCATTCATTGATTCAACTTACCTAGTGGGCTATGCATTGCCTTATGCTCGGGTTGGGAACTCTAGCAAACAATGTGTTGATTTGTGTGCACACCCTTGTGCAATACACTCTTATATGATTGGAATGCCCCTAATTCCAATGCGGGCATGGATGGGATGATTGGTGTTGCTGCTCATGAGTTGGCAGAGCGCTCATCCAATCCCCTCATAAGTACCTAGTGTGCTGAGGAAACATCTTTTTCATCATTGTCAAGAGAAGTTGGATACAAAGGAATCAGGGCAGAGGTATGAGATCAACGACCTATAAAATGAGATGAATCAACATCCTGGAGGAGAATATGGGATGTGGCCAAATCTTTGCCTCACCCCGCTACCTCGTGCAACTGGGGATGATGCTAGCAGGAAGTGAGCAGGGTGCGCGAGATTGAAGAGAATGGTCGGCCTGACTTAGAGTATAAAATGCAAAATATTTTATCATGACCAATAATATTATATTCAGAGTGCCTTCATTTTAAAATAACGCATTTTAAGGAGTGAGTTAAAATTTGTAGCTCGATAAAATGTCTAGAGGCCTCCACCTTTTTTAAAGAAGAATAAGAAAATAATGTCGCTTAGAAATGAAGGTGAAGTGAATAGATGCTGCCAAATAAAAGAATTTGAAATATTCTAGAGGTGGATTTTGAGTCTAAGATGAAAATATGGAGGGACGGGTAAAATCCGTTCTTGCCCGATGATAAATTTTTTAAATGAGGCCCTCATTTTTATTAAAGAATTTTTTTAAATATGTGTAAGGTGACAGTTAAAATGAAATATGGGTAAATTATTTTAAACAATCAAATAAAATATAAATTTGAGACAAAAGTAAAATAAATATTTTACTTTCCTGGGCACATCAATGAGAATATGAAGTGTAGTAAGATAAAAGGAGTTGAGTGAAAATGCTTTCACGGGAGTAAGCGGAATTATTTTTTAGCAAATGGGTGAAGAATGTTTCTACACTTGGGCTCGTTTTCACTATGATAAGTGCAACAAATGAATGAAGGTTAATAATTTTTACAGGTGGAGGTTTGTTTTCCCACGAAGCGGCATCAAATTAGCGAGGAAAATTTCAATTGAAAATGAGTGTAAATGCAAGTGAATTTCATTTTGAGATGAAATGTAATTGCAATGAGCTCAGTTCTTGTTGCTCCCTTGGTTTATAAAAGGGATTTCAAGGCTCATTGCAAGAGGTTCCATTCTTGAGTCCAAAATTGGTCTAGGTGAGCATCATAAGCTCATAAAATGTAGATTGTAAAGAATGTTGATAATTAAAACAACAAATTGTCTTGGATCCCAGTTATGTTTGTAATAATATTAAAATAGTTTTACAGAAGCCACAGATTATGAAAGCAAATCTTAATTTTGAAATGTATACTCTCCTTTGTAATTTTCTTATAGATCATGAATAAAAGGGTTAAGCATCTTTTTGTTTGTTTTCAATTGTTCTAATTGAATGTGTGGGTTTGTTTTAGCTTCAATTCAAGGAATTGATTAAATTCTTAAATGAAGTCACAAGTTTGTGAGGAGATGTCTTAGGATTTGGTAAGAAGTTGTGTTTCAAATGCAGTGAGCTGAATACTACAAGGTAGTATGACAATAGTCCACCCATTTATAAAATAGATGGCTAATGCATTATTGATTGTTGCTAATTTGACTTCGTTATCTCAATGGATGAAGCATTGGTCTCTTTATTATGTTTTTTACAAATATTTGAGTTAGTGATGTGTCTGGCTAGGGATTTTGAATGAGAATAAAAATCATTAAATACTTTCAATTATAGTCAGAATTCCCACTTAAGTCCTATCAATAGGTAGTTATTTGTTTAAAGGTCAGCCAAACCTTTTATGAATTGTGTCTATTTGTACTCAGTAGGAATAGATCTATGTGTTGAAGTGTTCTTGAGGCATTGAATATCAAATGAACACGATAAGGAATACCCTCCTTGGTCCCATGAAGCCTGAAGTGTAGGGGTAAAATCCTAAAAAACTTTACTCGTTAGTTGTCCACTAGCTTTGATGATTCTTGAACATAGAGGTTGGCTACCTCCTAGAGAATTTCAAAGCTTAGGTGGAAGAAACACCAACAAATTGGTGACTCTGCTTGGGAGAAATTTGAATCTCCAAGTGTAGACTAATAATTCGCATAGTCAATTGTTTGCTAATATCCAAGTGAAGACTAATAACTCATAGAGTCAATTATTTGCTAATCTGAATTTGGTTCAAATGTTGAGGGAATTCAAACTTGCAGAGAAATTGTTGTAGTGAACCTAAAATTTTTATAGTCTGTGGTATTCTGCTGGTGAAATGAACTCAGAATGAAATATATATGTGAAAGGGCTTCATACTACTTGAAGTTCAGTCCTCTATGAAGAGTGGTGGTGACTCTGTCTAAAGAACCTATTGAAGATGTGAAGGAAAGCTCGAGATCTATAATATATTCAGTCAAGAAGAAAATTTGCAGCAACTGCAATATTTCTAGATATTCTTCACTTTGAGTTTTCAAGCATTTGGTATGTTGAAACCATATTTGAAGTCCTTATAAATTTTTTTTCCCTATTCAGTGAATTAGCATTAAGGAAGGAAAATAACAGTAATATTGAGCTTGCATACTTTTGAATTATAATTTACAGCCTGTTTATTATGTTGGAGAAGTATGCTTGTTCTTAAAATATGCCCACTAAATAAATCTTAGGCATAGATGCATTTGAATTGTGCATTGTAGTGTTCTAAGGTCATGATAAAAGAAGAATTTGGGAAATCAATGATCAACTGTAGAGTTGATATGTAAATTTTGAAAAGGAATGTCAAAATGCATCAGTATGTGTATCCTAGTATGGTTCATGTTGCAACCATGGTTTGTGATCAGCCCCAGCCAAGTTGTCAAAGAAATTTCAGCACTGAAAGTTATAGAGCCATCAATTTTAGTGAGATCAGTGGTTACCCAAATGGCATTCCAACTAATATTAGAGATAAATTACCAAAATTCATTAGTGATAAGTTTGAATCAACAAATAAACATCTGAAAGAATTCAATAATGTGATGGATGACTATGAGGTGGATCATGAGGACATTATCATGAGGGTATTTTTTCAATCATTAAGAGGAGATGCAAGAGATTGGTTCTCTTATTTACCAACATCTTCTATATATTCTTGGGAGGATTTTAAATTAGTGTTCATGGATCAGTTTGGTGAAAGTATTGATCTAATCTTAATAAGACAAAAGTTCATGAACATGGAGAAAGGACAAGATGAGTCAATCCCTTCTTTTAATCTCATATTTTCAAATATCATAAGAGAGATCCTTGGAAGTATACGACCAAATGATGCTAGATGTTTGGTCGTATACTTAGGTGCATTTGATAAAAATATGAGTTATCTATTAAGAGATAAAGAACCTCTGACATTGCACCAAGCATATCAAATTTCTATAAATATTGAGAACAATCTGAAATATTCAATAATGAAAGGACATAAGGTTGTGAGTGTTGGTTATCTTAGTACACCTCATGCAAATAGAACCCATGGATCAGATAATACAAATTCTTGTCAAGATGGTAATGCTACTACTGCTCCAAGTTCTCCATCATCACAACATGTTGGTCATAGTGAGTTCTATATTAAATGTCATCAAAATTTGAGGAATGTTAATCAAACATCTTTTGTTCAAGGATTTTCTAAAATGAAGAGACGCAATGGAGAATCACCACATGATTTTTTTGCAAGGTTTTTGGAGGCCTTGTTGAAAGTCCCCATAAATTTCAGACCTAAGGATTCGATGTGCATTGAATTGTTTTATGAAATCTATGATGTTTGGCTTAGTGCCTTACCGAGGAAGTTGAAGCCTCACAACTTGGACCATGTACTTGATTGGATAAAAATTGTTGAAGGAGCACAACTTGGTTATGCATAAAATGTGATGTTCCAAAATGAAAATAGCAGATGTCTTATTTGAGAAAATTCAAAACATGATACACAAAAATGAAAAGTCTGAGTTAGAAAATGAAGATCCATCTTTCATGGATCAGAAAATTGGCTATAATCAGCTCACAATTAGCACATGTGCAGATCCATACAACAATGATGAAGAGGAAGATATATGGTATAATGGAAAAATAAATGTGCATGAAATTTCTTCTTGTAATATATTGGGTGATGAAGAAGTAAGAGAGATGCAAGATGTCATTCCATGCCATATTTTGGTTAGTAAAGATAATGCAACTGTTGTTAGCATCTCATCCCAAATCAGTGATTAAGACATTGGAGATAAAAATTCAAGCACTCACATTAAAAAATCTAAGCATGATTTATGTAGTGAGGAGTCTTCTTCTGATGAGGATTTTAATGACAACCAAACTAATTTTTCTTCTACTGATTATAAATCTTCATATAAGGATGATATAGAGGTGCTTACTTCACCTGAAGAGTGTAAACACATGAATTCTCATGAAGTCACTTGTCCACAAGTGGATGATCGAATTTTACTTGAGGCATACTTGGAGTGTAATTTGGGTTTGTCATCAATGGAGCATGCCAATTATATGCATGATGGAGAATTAGAAGATGAGCATATGTGTGTTCAATATGCTATTTTTGAATACAACACTAGAAATGATAAAGATGTTGATGAACATGTTGATGTCCCAGCTGCCCATGACTACTTGTGTGAAGCAAAGTTGGAAAGTTTAGTTACACATGAAAATGATGAGGTGGAAATTGATGAAGGAAGGAGTTCATTTTTTAATGATGAAGTTGTGCATTATGAAAAACACATGGATTTAGGATCAGTATTATTACCCATTGATAATGTGAAAAAATTTGATGAATTTTGAGATTGTGTTGACATTACAAAACATTTTGACCTATTTGTGGAGCAACCAAATGATGCAAATGACAAAAAGTGTGATGTTAGTCAGTATGAAATTGAATATGGGTCTTTCTTTGATGCTATTTCTCGTCTTCATAGTATGCAAATGGACATGTTTGTTTTGAATGAGGATTGCATTAGCATGAAGGAGAATGAATGTTTTATCCCTATTTCTAATGAACAAATTTCAGATAATAGTGAGTCTCTAGCACATGGTTCAACATGCCTATCAACTTGTAGTGCATAGAAAAGTCTTTTTGCTAACATTGTTGATCCTGAAAGTGATAGCATTCGAAATGATTCAGACGCTGAACATGTTATGAAAAAACAAAGTGAGATTTTTGGCTCAGCTTTAAAGTTTGAGTTATTTGAATCTTTATTTGAGACATTCCATTTGGAAGTGTATAGTGGTCTGGAGAATGAATTTGACAACATGTGTGAACTTGAGATTGAAAGAACTGCTTATGCATTGAAGGTTGATGTTTTTTTCTTAATACCTTGATTTGAATAAAGAGGAAAGTACTTTGGGTGTTGATAAATCAGATTTTCAGAATATTGAAACACATGATAATGTGTTTGGGTTGTGTTGATGGGATGATGAAAAACTGACTAGTGATGCAATCCAATTAAAAGAGTTACAAATGTATGGGAAATATTTTCTCAATACACAAGAGGATTGCATATTATTTTTCAGCCATGATATCTCCTCTAAGCATGATCATTCTGAGGTGGTTAATCAATGTGATAAGACTGTGTTTTTCATGTGGTCTTGATCGCTATCCTCAAATGTTTCTACTTGCTAAAAAATGAGAAAATGAAGAGATTTCCAGTGATATAGTCTATGTAATTTGTCTGCCATATGATAAAAAAGTTGAACACAGAGCGAATTTCCACTTATACAAAGGAAACCTGACACTTGAGTTTACAGAGGTGTAGTCACTCATGTTGTTATGGTGTGATAGTGGCAAGCATGAGTTGAGGGAGATCAAATCCTTTAATATATTTTTGTTTGATAGAGGTAAAAATTTCACCCCCTTTTTCATTTGGTGGCTTGGGGTCACCAAGTGAAGTTGAAAATGAGGTTATATAAAGGAGAAGTTTCAGAGCACCCATTGGACTCAGTATTTAGTCTACTCTCTAGAGATCTGAATTCTCGCTATGCCCACAGGGGGCATACATCCCCACTCAAAGCCATTGGTGGTACTCTCAAATTTTGCAAATTTGAAGAGCCCATATTGATTTTTTTTGCTTTGCACATTTAGAAGGTGCACCTGAAAAATCTGCCTAAACGACCTACTTTGGAAGGTTGTAATTTGAAGCATGTTGATTTTCATGCCAAACCCCTTGGTGGACCCACTCATGTGAAATATTTGAATGTGCATGTCCATTTTCAGCTTCCCATGATGACTTTTGATAGCGTTTTGAAAAGTGAAGTTGGAGGGTTCTGACACTGTTTTGCTGTTTTAGAACTTTTAGTTCTATGAAGGGGCTTCTTGTTCAAGTTTATATTTCACAATTGGATGATTTTCAAGACAAAATGATTGTTTCTCCCCATTCTCCCAACATTCATATACTCCCTTGTCAAATTTTAGGGCTTCATGATTTGATTTTGTATTTTGTTGAGATCAAAAGCAAATGCAGTTTGTTCAGTTTTTACATCTGTATTTCTAACAATGTTTCAAGGTGGTCAACTTTGACACCTAATATCTCACGAAGAATGATGATTCAATAAAATCCCCCTTTCACACATACTCAATGATCCTAAATGAGCTTTTGTTTCCAGGGGCAGCTCACCAGGAGTTGATTTGATATTTTTTCGAGATGGCAATTTGGTGAGCCCAGATTGGTTTTGAGCAGGTGCAGTTCCAAAAGTGTATGACTGAGCAACTTTAACAGTGAATATCTTGCACGTTGTGACATTTTTTGTCGATCCGATTGTTGCACTCCATTCTCAGGTCAAATTTCTACGTGTTTATAATTTTTCATGACTCCACAAGATCGTTCGATTGGTTTTCCAAGGCGATTCCAGGGCCCACCTAGCCTTTTTTGACCATTATGCAAATATACTTGAAAATAGATTTTAATGACAACCCAATTCGTGTTTTCATAACAGATGCATATAAAAGTAACCTCAAATCTTTTCAAAGGTCAAAAATTGTTTGAAAATGATGTTTTTTTAGTTGGGCCCACATGGGGACCTGACATGCTTTACACGGTTATGAGCTTGTAAGAGCTTTCATACCATTTGTTTAGGGAATATCCACCAGTTTAGACAATGTGTATCCATGTTAAAGTGCACTTTCACAAGAGAAGCCATAATAGTTTGACAAGTTTCAAATACTATTTTCAAGTCTATATACAACTTAACCATGATGAATTTGTGGGTGATATGTAAAGCTCATCTTAGGATGGGTAACATGGAATCATGGGGTGATTTGATTGATATGATTGTATACAACACATTGATTTTAGCCAGTGGTAAAACATAGGAATGGAATGGAATTCATCTACTTTGGAGGAGCTTAAAACAAGAAGAATAACAAAAGGAAGCAAACAAAGTTGTATCCATAAGGACTTCATCCAAAGTTCTAGAGTACTTAAAAGGACATGGAATATTTTTGTAAGAATGGGGTGCCTATTTGAATTACCATGAGATAAAGCCACAACACTATCTACTATTTCTTGGTTATTTGAATAGTTGCATGATACTAAAAGGGGAAAATCATAGATACAAGCTAGCACTGTTCAGATTTCCTGAATTATGTGGATGCATATTTTCAATTTGCAACCATAGCTCAAGCTCAAAATAAGATCCAATCAAGTTTTAAATTGATGGGGAGTACGCAGTAGGTAATAGGCTACATCGAGTGAATGAAGATGTGGGAGCTACAAGCAAAGGTTGAAATTGAAAGAGAAAATAAACAACCAATAATGTCAAAACATCAACTCTGAACTAGAGTGTATTATGTAAAATAATGCTCCCTTACAAAAGGCCATAGTAGATTTCCTAAATCTATGAATAAAATTTGTTAAGTTCTCCTCTTCGGACATATTAGAATGGACAGACATTTGGATCTGGACTATGTCCAGTTCTGAGAAATGAAGTGTGGAAGCCACCAAAAGTGTGCAAAAATGGCTAGGGATAACAAGTCTTATCAATGCCTGTATGTTGTCTAAAAAAAAGCAAGGAAGAGTTTTGGAAAATGTTTAATAAGATATTATATGATGCAGCTCGTAATAAGAATGGAGCCAAAATCATAATTTCTTGTCTTTTTACTATAAAATTCCTAATTCTAAGAAGGGACTATGATATTTTGTTGAGGGTGTTAAGAATGAGGACATAGTGTAGACATGGAAAATATACATGCACTTGATTCTGATCCTACTAACATCATTTTGTCTTGAATCATACTCTCATCTTATCAACACCTTTCATCCCTTAATTAAATAAATCATTATTTATTTAATTAGGTCTTTCTCCTCTGGTGATTAAATTAATCAATTTAATTTAATTAATCATCTTTCTCTGTTCATTTAAATAATTCATTTTATTTAAATTAAATCTCTAAAGTCATCATATTAAATTAAATAAATTAAAACCTTATTTGATTCAATCTAACATATTCCTTCTTGATTAAATAAATCAAATCATTTATTTAATAAATCATTTCCTCTCAAATTATGGACTTAAATCAATTCATGAATCTAAGTCTAAATTGTCACATCACCTAATTCTTCATTAAATTAATCAAATCCATGATTAACTTAATCCCTCTCGTTAAAATCCTCTAGAAAATGCAAGTTGCACAATAAATCAAATACTTTGATTTATTTAATTCTCTATTTTCCCTCACAAAGCATCAAAAGGGAATATTCCTTCATTTGAATTCAAAAAGGACAAGTGGGATTGGTCCTTCCAACAAGGCATTCAATGCCTCTTACATGTCCTTGTGCAATTGAGCCAAGTGACACTAACTCTATTTTTTTCTCCCTCCAACATGTTACATTCAAAATTCAAATTTGAATCCAATGGCATTTATCATGCACATTGACCAAAATGTGCTCATTCCTCAACCATTCACATCTTGACAAGTGGCACTTGGCCATTGGATGTTGAATGATACCACATTCATCTAAATCCCTCATTCTTCCAACTTGGGAATCTATAAATGAGAGACTCTTCCTCTCATTCAAACATCCATAATTTGAGTAAACTTACTATACTCAAATCCATCATTATCCACAAGCATATGCAAAGTTACTCTCTTCAACTTGAGAGCTAATTTTGCCCATTTCCATCAACCATCAATCATCTTTCAAGATTTGCAACAAGGTTATGCTCAAATCTCTTTGGATATTTGACCATTCCTCATTTATACACCATTGCTACTTAAGGAATTGGGAAAGGGCCAATTGCAACACTTCATTGGCACCAATTCCCCCATAAGATCATCAATCTATTGGCTTTTAGGATTTAGTTTAATTTCTTGTTTTATGTTATTCATTTTCTTAATTTTAGTTTGAATAGGTGGATTTCATGGGGAATCCCTCACTCTTTGCATGCATTTGAACTAACATCTAACCGTGTTTGTTGTCTTGTGCATTTGCAGGTTTAGGGGTTCACACATAGAAACAGAAAACTATATAGTGCAGCCAATAGATGATTCCAAGGAACCTACAGTTACACCAATTGACATACCTGAATCCTCTAAGGTTACGGATGGAGGAGGAAGTATTGAGGTTCAAGAAAAAGGAGTGTGTGAAGTGATGGGAACATTGGGGCTGAGTACAGACATTCATCAAAGTATAGAGAAGGGATGCATATTTGCATTCTTATGCAGAACGAAGGATAACACCATCAAGACTTGCAGTCTCGCACAATGCACTTGGTTGCATGATGTACAATAAATGGATTTGTTGGATGGCTTTAGGGACTTATAAGAAAATGCATTAGGTAGATTTGAGGCTGAATTCCTGAACCTTTTTGTTCATCCTCCCCGCCTATGTGAGTGGATGAGTTTGACTTTTGAGGCTATGCGCAACATGAGGAAGATTTTAATGAACGAGTCAAATTTTCTATGGGGCACCATCGAGTTATGTGAGAGAGTTCTCTTTTATTTAATCCAGATTCAAGAGGTTGCTACACAGGCTCATTGTCATTTATTGTGAGAGCATCATTGATTTAGCTTACCTAGTGGGCTACGCACTGCCTTATGCTCGGGTTGGCAACTCTGGAAAACAATGTGTTGATCTATGTGTAGACCCATGTGGAATACACTCTTATGTGACTGGAATAACCCTAATGTCGATGTGGGAATGGATGGGATGATTGGTGTTGCTACTCATGATTTGGTGGAGCTCTCAGCGAATCCCCTCATGAGTACCTGGTGTGCTGAGGAAATATATTTTCTGCCATTATCAAGAGAATTTGGATACAGAGGAATCAAGGTAGAGATATGAGATCAATGACTTGCATAAGGAAATGAATCAATGACCTGGAGGAGAAAATGAGATGTGGAAAAATATTAGCCTCACCTCACTACCCTATGCAACTAGGGATAACACTAGCAGGAAGTGAACGAGGTGCACAGGATTGAAGTGAATGGTGGGTCCGACTTAGAGTCTAAGGAAGAAACCTAGAAGTTTCACTCTCTTAGGATATGAAGTAGTCTTCTTTGAAATATAACTTGTGTACATTTCTTTATCATTTCTTTGATCTTCTTAGGCTAAGGTGGATAAGGATAGTTCACTCCCTAGTGATCTATCAAGAATGAAGAGACCCATGTGCAGAAAATCCCTCTTATCCCACAAAGAGGAACTAAAAATCACCTATGTGGCTAAGTCCTTATCTGAAGAGGAATATCCAGTCATTTCCAATTTTTTGAAAGAATGAATAATCAACTTTTCCTGGTCATATTCAGAAATTCCCATATTAGCTCCTTCTTTAGTATTCCACCATCTTGACATGTGTCTAGATGTGAAACCTATCAAATAAAAGCTCCAAAAAATGCATCCACAAGTGGCTCTACTTGTTAAAGTTGAACTAGAAAAAATTTGGTAGCCAAGTTTATAACACTGATCAATTATTCAAATTGGATATCCAACATAGTACCTATAGCTAAGCCCATTGGGGGCATTAGAATCTGCATAGATTTTAGGGACCTAAATAAAGCTTGTCCAAAGGATTAATTTCCCTTGTCCAACATTGACATGTAGGTGGATCTAATAGCGGGACATGTCATGCTATCCCTCATGGATGGCACTTCAGGGTATAAACAAATTAAGATTGCAATAGAAGACCAACATAAGAATGCATTCAATACTCCTTGGGGTACGTTCTACTATAATGTCATTCCTTTTGGTCTTAAGAATATGGGGACAACATATCAGCATGCAATGACAATTATCTTTCATGATATTATCCACATTATAATGGAAGACTATGTTAATGACCTCTTGGGAAAACAAAAAAACTAGAGAACATCACCCTAAGGTTTTGAGACAGATATTTGATTGGTTAGAACAATATCAACTATGGCTAAATCCTAGAAGTGTGTCTTTAGTGTCACATCTAGAAAGTTATGCTTTATTATATCTAGAATGGGTATCGAAGTCGATCCTGTAAAGGTTAAAGCTCTAATGGAAATTCCCCCACCTAGGAATCTCAAGCAGTTAAGGAGCTTACATTGGAAGTTACAATCAATTAGGTGCTTCATTTCCCAACTTTCAAACAAGTGTCAACCATTTACCCATCTCCTACATAGGGATACAATCTTCAAATGCAATTCTCCATGCCAATAGGGCTTTGATAAAATCAAAGAATATCTTACAAATCTGCCTATATTGATACCTCCCATTTCAAGCAAACTGTTATTGTTATTTATTTCAACTATTGCAGTTGCATAGGGGCATTATTTTCCCAACATGATGAGTCCTCTAAAGAAAGGACCATTTACTATATTAGGAGAATATTAGTTTGATGTGAGCTCAATTATTATCCCATAGAAAAACCTTGTCTGGTGGTTGTTTTAAGTTCTTAAAAGCTATGACATTACATGCTCATCCATCCAATCAAATTGATATCTAAAGTTGATCCACTCAAATATTTATTATCAAGAACATCATTAACTAGCCACATGGATAAGTGGGTCATGCTTCTTAGTGAATTCAACATTGAGTATGTATAACACAAGGTAATTAAGGGGCATGTTATTACAGATCAATTGGTTTGTGCTCCCCTTGTGGATACATATCCTTTAGTGGAAGAATTTCTAGATGAATTTGTCTTTATTGTTTTAGAATCTAACATCTGAACACTTTACTTTGATGGTTCTTATACCTAGAATGTAGCTAGAGCAGGTATCCTTTTCTTCATTCCACAAGGTGACTATATCCAAAATTCATTTAGATTGGATTTCCCATGCACAAACAATATTTTTGAATATGAAGCTTTGATCACATGTCTTAGAATTGTAGTCCAATGGAACATAACTCATCTTCATGTTTATGGAGATTCTCAACTCATAATCAAGCAAGTCAATGATGAGTTTTAGACTAAAGATGATAAGCTTCTCCCTATGGTTGATGAATTTAAGTACTTCAGTCATATCTTGTTTGAAAAAGTCCCTAGATTGTAGAACAAGGCTACTAATGCAATGACCACAATTGGTTCCCTTATTGATATGCATAAAGATCAAACAAATTGTGAGTTCTTGGTGGAACAATTATCACTCCCAACATATGATATTTCAGACAATGAAATGGCATGCGACATCATAGGTCCCCAAGCTCCTTGGTACCATGATATTTACAAATACTTGCATGAGGGTGATCCCACAATACTGGTTTACAATATTTGGCCAAACTAAACATTGAAATATTTTTTTCTAACTAAATCTTCACTTTCAGGCACCTATATCAGCTAAACCATGAGGAATTTGAAGATGATGCAAACTAGTGATTTGTGACATTTTGTTTGTAGATTCTAAATATATATTTTTTAATTTTTTTTGAATCAGATTGCACTTCCTTTTCCATCTCCTTCAAAAAATATTTTTTTTTAGTAAACAACATTTTTTGAGTGACACTCACCATATACAACATAAATTTTTTTCCATGAAGGATAAAATTCATTTTTTTTCAAATTTAGACTTTTAACTACGATATCTAGTGCTTCCAATTTGTTTCATAGTGTTTTATTGAATACTTTTTCCTTAATCAAGTTTTGAATTCAAACCAATTACAATTCAGACATAGGCAGACCGTATACAATGTAATTTTTTTTGTATGTATCAAAATTATTATTTTTTTGTTGGATCAAGGACTTCAATATCTAGTGCACTCATATTTTTCTTTTCTTTTTTTATAATATACTATTTTTCCACATGTACAAAACTTAGAGTTTGATTGTCGGTGAAAAACCTATGTTTAATAAAACTAAAAAAATAAATACATAATAAAACCAAAACATATTAAAATTATATTCATTGGATATCTTGTTCTAAGGACTACCATCATCTAGTTGGGTATTTGAAGTCTCCTCCATTTTCATCCTCAACCTGAGCTTCAAAGAGAAATTTTTTGGAGTTCTTTTGGTCCAAAAGGTGAGAAGGTGGGAAAAGGGGGGTTTGCTTGAACCAGGGGGGTTCGAGTGAACCCCCTTTCAAAAAAAGGTTTTCTTTTTTTTTTTTGCAAGAATGGTGGGCTTAGGGAATTTAATGGGTTCACTCGAACTGGGGTTCTAGCAAATAATATTTTGGTTCGCTCAAACCAATAAGTTCGTTCAAACCCCAAAAACCAATTTTTTTGGCATGGGGTCAATTTTTGCAACTTTTCCTTCCTCACTTGAATTGTAAAGCACTTTTATGGGTTTACCCATGACAACATTCTACCACTCAATCTAACTCACAACCAACATAAATAATTCATCTAATGTGGGTCTCGTTACACCATCACAGGTGATACACTTTATCGTAGGGGGTATGATGGCACTCTTCTTCGATGTCTGAATGAATTGGACTTTCACATTTTGTTAAATGAAGTGCATAGTGGTGTTTGTGGGGTCCATAGTAATGGAATGGCCTTGGAAAAGAAGCTCTTCAAAATTAGATATTATTGGCCAACTATGGAACATGATGCTTGTGAGTTTTTCAAAAAAATGTTTACCATATTAGCAACATGCGGATCTGATCCACTCTCTTGCATAGTACATACACCCTATCACTATGTCATGGCCTTTTTTATAGTGGGGTCTCGGATTGATCAGAAATATCTACCCTTCATCATCTGATGGCCATACTTTCATAATCACAACTACTAAATATTTCACTAAATGGGTGGAAATAATTCCACTTTCCCAAATCACTGGAATCCAAATATCCAAATTCATCCTTTACCATATTCTCTATAGATATGGTATCCCTTCCAAAATCATTACCGACAATGGAAAACCTTTCAAAAAATAGTATATGTGACATCTATGTGAAACATACCATATTCAACACTATTGGTCAACACCCCATTACCCCCAAGGTGATGGACAAGCTGAGGCTACGAACAAAACTCTAATCAAAATCCACAAGAAGGTCATCAATAATACTATTTGTGATTCATACCTTCACCTTAATCCTACCCTCTAGGCTCACCAAATATCCATCCACACCACTACTAGGGTAGGTCCATATTCCCTTGTCTATGGTGTCGATGCCATCTTGTTGATAGAAGTTGAGATCCCATCACTTTATATCTCCCTAAAGAATCTGATCAGTGATGAAGAATCTCATGTTGCACATTTGAGTTAGATAGAGCTTGTGGATGAGAAGTGTCTTAAGGCTTAAAATCATCTTGAATCTTATCAACATCAACTGAGGAGGAGCTATAATAAGAAGTTTCATCCTCATTAGTTCCAATTTGGTGATCTATTCCTTAAGGAGAATCAACACACCCAATAAGATCAAGAGAAGAAAGGAAAATTTGAAGCTAATTAGTTGGGTCCATATGTTATTACTACAAAGTATGGTTCTGAGGCATATCATATTGCTACACCTAATGGAGAACCCTTGGAGGAACCCATCAATATCATGCATCTAAAATAGTTTCACACTTGAGTCAGTTGGGTTACCCCACCTAGAAAATACCAAAAAAAATTAAAAAATACAAAAAAATACAAAAAATCAAAATATGTCAAGAAAAATCAAAAAAATAGTAAAGATCAATAATACATCCTATCGTGAAAACCAACCTTGGTGGCACATTGGATAAGTACGATTGGTGAAAACTTGTCAATTGGCGCCATTGGTAGAGGGATTAATCATTATCTACCTTGCATCCCACTTTCCTATATGCTTGCATCTCCATCCATCCTATCCTCATATCCTATCCTTGCATCCTCTCATATCCATCCTCCATCAACCTCCTATCATCTACCACTTGGTGTATTTTGATTGAGAATTAGATGGTTTATATTTTCTATCCTAAATCACAAGATTTTCATTGCTTGTATAGTGTTGTCATTATGTCAATCTTGCATCCCTATCTAGGATCCTCCATTGTGTCTTTTATTATTAGGTCCCATGTCTTCTTTAGTCCTTTTTGTCGAACTACATTACCTCTGCACTTTCACATAGGCAAGGCCATCTTTGATGATCCCCCAATGCTTTGGTCCATCCTTTTTAATCAATCTTCTTCGTTACTCTATCCGATCTTGGATTTTTTCCATCCATCTGAGTCTTCATTATTCTCTTTATGCTTTATAGATCATTGGTCATCAGTCTTTTATTGAACTACGAGGTCTCTGCACTTTCACATAGGCAAGGCTAATCCTTTGATCAACCCTCAAGACCCTAGGTCTATCCTTAGTGTTAGAATTTAGGTAGATCGTAGCAATAAACATTAACAATTATATGTAGATTAAATAACCTAGAAATAGCAATGAAGAATAACACAACAGAGATCAACATATAAATTTAATGTTGTTCACCCAATATGGGCTACATCCATAAAAATGAGTGTAAAAGTGTACACTATTTTCATGATCAGTCACCACATATCAACAATCTCGCACTTGGAGACTGATCTTGGATGGCACCACTGCACTTACAACTCCCACTAGATTATAGGCCAATTGGTTTATTATATCCACCATTATCAGTCTTGAAGGCCAATGTAAATAGATGAGAAAACTAGTTTCTCCCATGTAACCTCTTTTGTGAACATACCTATAGGATTCTGATGTGTTAATTTTCTCTAGCTTCAAATGCCCATCCTCCAAAATTGACCGGATGAAGTGGTATTTGAGTTGTATGTGCTTAGTTTTTGAATGCAGAGCTAAGTTCTTAGAAAGATGAATGACACTTTTTCTATTACTGTACAATGGGCTATCTTGTTGTTGTTGTCTCAATTCCTCTAAAACAGTTGTAACTAAATCATCTCCTTGCTGGCTTCCATAGCAACAACATACTTAGCTTTAGTGGTTGAAAGCACAAAAACCTTTTACAATCTTGAATATAATTGACTACAGTACCTCCTACAGTAAAACATACCCTGTAGTACTACTCTTGCTATCAATATCACCCGATAGATCAAAGTCAAGATATCCTTTCAGAGCATAATTTTCTCCCCCAAAACATAGTTTCTTTCAAGTAGTACCTCTCAAATATCAAAGAATTCATTTTAGTACATTCCAATTTTCCATTCTTGGATTGCTCATTTACTTGCTCACATTCACTTGCTCACAACTCCCACTATATGTGCAATATTTGGCCTTGTGCATACCATTGCATACATCAAGCTACCGTCTGCTGATGCATATAGTATCTTAGAAATTTTGTCTTCCTCATCTTTTTCCTTTGGAGACATCTCCTTAGTCAACTTAAATTGACTAGGCAAAGGTGTACTAATTTCTTTTGCATTCTGCATGTTAAAAAATTTCAACAATTTCTCTACACACTCACTTTGAGATAAAAATAATTTTCTATTTGTCCTGTCCCATGTGATCCTCATACCAAGGCTTTTTTTGGCTACACCCAAGTCCTTCATACAATATTTTTTTCCTAATTTCTACTTGAGTTCATTAATATGTTGCATGTTAGACCAAGCAACAAGCATGTCATCAACATAAATCAACAAGATAATATAGCTGTCACTATCCAATTTATTAAAATAAAAATAATAATCAAAATGACATATTTTGTAACCTTGTTCAACCATAAAACTATCAAATTTAAAATACCATTGTCGAGGTGCTTGCATCAGGCCATGCAAACTTTTGTTTAACCTACACACAAATTCCTCCTTACCCTTGACCTCATATCCCTGTGGTTGGGTAAGTGCAAGAAGTTGGGTCCACTTTCAGGGGAAGTGTCAGTTTTCAACTTTAAAATATCTACCAATTCATTTTTTAGAATAGGTGTCTATTTTAAAGTGAGTATGTTGTCCCATAGTTGTCGTTTCACCAAAAGATTGACCTATTAATGCCTAATACAACTGCCAGAGTTAACAGATCCACGAGAGGTGATTAGTCCATGTCACGAATCTTGAGGGGAGCATTGACCATTTTCCAACAAATTCCCCCTCAACATTATCTAAGGGGATTCAAACCTGACACCTTTGTCTCTGATACTACTTGTTGGCCCACAGTTGTCATTGCACCAAAAGATCGACATTTTAATTCCTGATACAACTTCCAGAGTTAAAGGATCCTCGGGAGGTGGTTAGTCCATGTCACGAATCCCAAGGGGAGTATGAGCCATCTGCCAATAGGGTACTCATTCAAAATATTTTGGAACTCACAATACATGTTTTAAATTTGGATTTAGGCTCAAAAAATGCATGGTAACCCAACACTTAGCCTTGGACCTACAAGTACAAGGTCATGGAAATTTTAAGAGAAAAAAACTAACTTTGGCAATATAACTGATGAGGTTTTTTCAAAATTGCTTTATAAAATAAAAACCCATTATAGATGACAGTGTCTAGTTTTCAAATATATAATTTTTATTATCATTGGATTATTTTTCTCTATTTTTTAATTAATTTATGATGAAACTGGTCCATAAACTTGAAATGATAGGTTTCCAATATTTTTTAATAACTTTTAATTTGTTAGTTTTATTGCTAAGAAAATTACATGGCATCAATCTATAAACAATTCTCTACATAATGAAACAAATAAAATTCAAAAAATGATAAGTTTAGGTCAAGTTATGGTGTCCATACACAAGGGTTTTAAAAATGAACTATTAAGGCCACTAAAAAATTAATAAATTAAAAAGTATTTAGAAAAAAATTATAAAAAAATATCCTCATAAATCTTCACCATAATAAACATTTTTCACCAAAAGGAATTAAAATAATACTTTTATTTAGGTGAAATTATGGTGTTCGTTCACATGCATGGTATGGTCCTAAAAAGCAACTTTTAAAAAGTGGTTTTTATACATGTGTATTAAAAATTATTTTATATCATTTGGGTATTAGAATAAATTACATATTTGAAAACTAGTCTCAAAATACAAAATTTCATATTACTGAATTATTTTAATATTCGATGTGTAAGTCCTTCAAATTTATAGTCTAACTATGATAAATTCTAAAAATCTGGGAAAACACTTGAACTTTTTGAACATTTTGGGGACCCAACTTCTTGCACTTACTCGGTTGTTGCATGCATATTTCCTCTTCCAAATCCCCATGGAGAAATGTTGTTTTCACATCTAAATATTCAAGATGAAAATCTTCCACAACCACAGGACTTATAATAGTTCTAATAGAAGTCATCATTACAACTGGAGAAAATATTTCATCAAAATCTAAACCTTTTTTTTGTGCAAAACCTTTTACCACAAGTCTGGCCTTATATCTTTTCTTGCCTTCATCTTCTTCTTTTAACCTATAAACCCATTTATTTGACAGTGATATTTTACCTACAGGCAATTGGACTAAGTCCCAAGTCTGATTCTATAGTAATAAATCCATTTCCTCTTTCATGCCTAGCTCCCACTACTTTTTGGTATCTACTTGCATTGCTTCATAACCTTCAGGTTCACCAAAATTGATTAATAATATAGATTATAATGATGGAGAAAATATTTCTATAGGTCTAGTTATCCTTGTCGAAAATCTAACACTTGTAGGAGTCTATGGGATAACTTGTTGTTGAGTATCAGGTACCACTGGCATTTTATTTTCTAGAATCTCATCTAGCACCACATATTCCTTTTTGACATGTTCATGCTTCTTTTCCTACAACCAATCCTTATACATGACCTTCTCATTGAATATAACATATTTTCTCCAAATAATTTTTTTGATTTTCATAATTCCATAACCAATAACCAATAACCAAATTTATCTACTCCATATCCAACGAAGGTATATTTTTTACTTAACCTCAAGCTTCGTTCTATTTTCAATATCAACATGGACAAAAGCTTCACAACCAAATATTTTCCAAAATGAATAGTTTACCTTTTTACCGTCCATGCCTCCTCTAGAATTCCACCATCCAAAGGATTTGAAGGTCCCTTGTTTACTAAATAAATATCGGTATGTACAAAATCTACCCAAAAGTGTAAGGGTAGTCTAGCATGAAATCTCATGCTCTTTGCACAGTCCATAATGGTCCTATTCATCCTCTTAGACACACCATTTTCTTGTGGGGTTCCAAGAACCATTTTCTACCTACGAATTCCATTGTATGAATAGTAATTTTCAAATTCTCTAATGCAATACTCGCCTCCATTATTAGATCTAAGACACTTCAAATATTTTCTTGTCTCACTCTCAACCAAAGCTTTCTACTTTTTAAAAGTTTCAAACACTTTTGAGTTTTGTTTTAAGAAATACACCCATGTTTTCCTAGTTTCATCATCAATAAAAGTAACATAATAGCATGAACCACCAAGAGAAGATACCTAATCTAGTCCCCATACATCCGAATGCACAAGCTCTAATTTCTCACTCTTCTTCTCTTTCTCAACTTTGAGAAATCAAACTCTTTTCTATTTTCCCTAAACACATTTTTTGCAGAACTCCAAGTCAATCTGCTTCAAACTTGGTAGAAATTTTCTAGAGTGAAGGATATTCATCCCTTTCTCACTCATGTGCCCAAGTATATATGGTGCCACAATTCTATTTTTGTCCTTGCAACAAGTGTTGTAACTATCTCAATAGAAATTGTTTTTGTAGCAGCTAAGGTAGAATAAGTATTACTAGTACACAAATACATTGTAACTACCTTTTTACCTTTAGCTACTACTAATGGACCTTTAGCGACCTTCCAAAAATTTTCTAGAAAGGTAACTACGCAACCTTCAGTACAAATTTTTCCTATGGAAATTAAATGCCTTCTCAAATTTTGAACATGCCTTATCTCCTATACAAACCATTCATTTCCATTTTGCAACTTGATTTTTATTTTTCCTTTTCCAACAATCTGATAGGGTTCATCATCACCCAAATATTCAGATCTAAAATCACCTTGAACATAATATACAAAATATTTCCTATGGGGTGTGGCATGAAATGAAGCCATTGAATCTATTACCTAAGAATCATTAACATTATCTAAAAATATAGTTAAAGAATCCTACAATTTATTACTTGCAACATTAGCTTCATACTGTCATCATGTTGTCTATCTCCTTGTTTGCCCTTTCGAGACCAAAAATCCTTCTTTAAGTGACCTGGATTTCCATAGTGCCAACAATCCAGTCTTCCTCTAGATTTAGATCTTTCTTTGACTTCCCTTGTGACTTCCCATGATTTGTAGGGATTTTCCCTCTCTCATTTTTTCTTCCCTTGTTCTCTATAGTCAAAGAATTACCTGATGTTGAAGTCTCACCTATGCATTTCCCTCAAATTTACTCACTAAGGATAACACCAACAACATCATCAAATTTCAATTTTTTGAACTAGAGACATAGTTACTTACAACCATTACCAAGCTATTCTAGCTTTCTGGAAAAGAACATGAAACCAAGAGATCCCTCACCTCTTCATCAAAATTTATTTTTTACAAAATTCAGCTAACTAGTAATTGTATCAAACTCATTTAAATGATCTATCACAAATCCACGTTGAATCATTTTTAGATTAAACAAACACTTCATGAGAAATAACTTATTTGAGGCTAAAGGTTTTCATACAATTTAGCCAAAGCTTCCATCAGAGCCTCTGTTGTCTTTGCTTTTAATATATTGAATTCCATAGATGGTGCCAAGAAAAACCGAATGGTTTCGAGTGTCTTTCTATCTAGAATCTCCCATTGTTCATCGGCCATCATAGCATCTTTCTTTGTGTTTCCTTAAAATGACTGTCATAGATCCGTTTGATACAAATAATCTTCCATATGCATATTCCATAATTGATAATTTTGGTCATTGAACTTATCAACCTTGAGTTTTCCTTCTTCCATTGCTCCTAATTAAATCTAGAGGTTTCCTGCCAATCAACCAAAATGCACATGGATTTGATACCAGTTGTTGGGATTCAGGCATATCAGAGCAATAAACATTAACAATTATATGCAAATTAAATAACCTAGAAATAAAAATTAAGAATAACATAAAAGAGATCAACACAAAAATTTGATGTGGTTCACCCAATATGGTCTACATCCATAGAAACTCAGCCACCCAATGATTTTATTATCCAGTACAAAACATATTACAATCTCATGAATTACACACACCACAACATACATCCCAACCGCTTATAAAAATATTTTTAGAAGCTTCCAAAATTAGGGTTTTATAAAGTCAAATTTTCATTTGACACGTCAATAGGAAAACCTTGACATGTTAACGTGAATTTTTTTTGGGGGGCTACGTGTTCGAATCAAGAAACAGTGAGAGGGGGGGTGAATTATTGTTGTGAAATTTTTAAATTTATTGATTTGATACTTCAAGCATTTAAAACATTCATTAAAAATAAATATGCATGAACATTAAAAAAAAACCATAATACCATAACACAAGGATTTTTACATGGAAACCTTGTTAGTGGAAAAACCACAGTGGATGTCCAATCCATAATATGATCTGAGTATACTCAAAATGAAGTTTACAATAGGGGAATGCACTTGCATTCAGGCGCACTACCTAGAGGTCACTGCTCAAAGAAGACTCATTGTCTTACAAAGAAAATCAAATTAAATCCATCTGATAAATTGAATTGAGAGATTACCATCTACATATGCTTGATTATAGTTTTGGTTAGGCTCAACAATTGATCTTCTATCCTTCTGATTGATTATGCACTTCTACTTTGTTCTGCTCAAACTCGCATCATAAAATCCTTTATGCACAAGTGAAACTATGCATTATCACTCTTCTGATCTGCTCAGATTTTCAACACACATCAACACACCTTATTCTCATATCAAAATGATTTATTCAATCTCTTATATATATTCGTGACTAAGAATTTAATCGCAAGATGTCAGCTTCAACAAGATATAAAAACATTTTCAAACTGTCAGCTCAATCCATGGATAATCCTTAATGAACACCAACCAAAGTCAGCTATAGCATAGAAATGATCAAAATCAGCATGCAGGAACACAAAAATACTTAAATGATTACTTCACAAACATCCACGACATGTTATATCCACGAAACTGGCTTATGTACTGATAAATAAAAAATTAACCATCCGGATCTTCTAACTCGCACATAGATGAATACAAGCCACTAAGATTCAATAGCAATAGAGATCATAGATCAAACAACATTTCCTAAGATACAAAACATAGAATAATAGTATAAAATCTTCATGTAAATCGATGAAAACATAATTTTTGGATGCTTTGTTCTTCCTTGACTATCTTCAATCTGACTAATGGTATTATCAAATGATGATGCACATATCCAATCACTGACTAGGGTTTCCATTAATGAAAACACCAAATGATATTTGTAGTGTCTCTTGCCAACAATCTCCCCCTTTGGCATTGATGGAAACACTTAGTTAAAAATGACTAAGTGTTGGATCAGTACCAACATTAATTACACTACCACTCTTCAAATTTTCAAAAACAAAACTCTCCCCCTAAGATGATTATACATTTTTCACTCTACTACTCTCCCCCTTTGACATCAATGGAAAAGGCAAGTATTCGCATTCCAAAAAATCAAACAAAACTATTATGAAAAAATTGCATATGTACAAACATGATTCTTCAACTTACATAAACTTCAAAATATCTACAAAATGTTTCTTCAACAGGATCAAATTTTGTTTGAAACCCTTTTGAGACTCTTCAAAATTGTTATGCGACCACAAACTAAGTAATATTGTGTCTCTACAGACTCGAGGTTCATTGGATCACCAACTGCCTTAGCATCTTCAACTTCTGTTAATGTACTTGACATTATTTCTATCTTTGGACCAATTAGGCCTCTAAGCTCGCATGCTCTTTCCATAATTTTTTCATTCTCATGCTTCAAGCTCCTTATTTTTTCAAGAAGAGATATAACCTGACCTTCTAACTTCCCAACACCATCAGCTAAAGGATCAAAAGCTTCAAAAATAGTACGTAACTATTTTTTAAGATCCTTAACCTTCTTCTCATTGACCTCAGTAAATTTGGACAAATACAAACATGAATTATAGATATTTCCACCTTTAGATAGAGAATTTTGAATATTCTTCACACAGGTGTCTAACAGAGTTTTATCATTAGTTATCATTCCTTTCAACTTACTTAACCTTTTGGCATCAAAATTCCTTTTGAACTTTAACCATGGATGACTTCTCAAGTGACTCAAACTAGGTACTTACAGTGTTAATGAGCTTCTACAGTTCTTCTTCAGAGGAACCAGACAGATCCTTGACATGAGTAGGAATTATTTTCTCTAGAACTCTAGATGCAAGATTTAAGACGTCACTATCCTCAATGTGAGACTTCAATAGTTCTTCTCTAGATTTTGCTTGGGAAAATGATGCTACCTTCATTTTCTAAATTGGGGACAAATTGGATAGGTCGATAGGACCTTAAACCAATTCAGGGTCAAATTATTCCTTTTTCTCAACTAGAAATTTCTTCCTTGCCTTTATAGTGTCTCTTTCTTCCACTGGAACTTCCTTTACATCAACTTTCTTTTCCTCAACCATTGTTTTCTTAGTTGTAGGTTCTTGCTTATCTTTAGGCATCTCAACTTTCTCAATCGATACAATTTCAATAACTTCAATCTCCATAGGTATTTATGTATTATCCAAATTAGGAGGAATCTGAGTATCTTCAATGATATCTTATTTTCCTTCTTCTTTTACCGAACTAGATGAAACATCTTTGTCATGTATTTCTTCAGAGACAACATCAATTTTGTTTCTTAACAAAAAATTTCTCAAAATTTTTTTAGTTTCTTCTGCAAATTCTTTAGTCTCACCAATCATGAGCTTATTCACCCTTGTCTTTCTCTTGAATTCCTTTTTATCTTTATTCAGGATTGCCTTCATTTCTTCTACAAACACCACTGTACATAATTCTACAAGAATTCTCTCTCATTTGCTCTTCTGATCTAGCATTTACTCTGCTCATTTCCAAAATTTCATACAAGCTTTTAGGTAAATCAGGCATTATTTCATAAGAACCTTGTTGAAAAAATTTAAATGCTTTATTGTAGCCTCCTCAAGATTTCTTTGGCCAGATTTATCAAAGGTTTCATACCATTTACAAAGCGGCTTAAGATTTCCATATTTGACAAAAGCTTTCTCAACCTCTTCTATTGAAATACCAGGTTTGTCAATTTTTACCTTCTTCTTAGCTATGTAGTATCCACTGGAGGGATTTATTTTAGTGACCTTTGTTTCCTGGGTGCCCATATGCTTTATTTCTCTCACATCTTCATCGGACTCAGTCTCTTCATCTTTTGAGACAACTTCATAGACTCTTGTGCTCTTATTATTCTTCCTCTTACCAAATAACTTGGTTTGAGTTTGCATGGGAATTGGCTTTGTTGTAGGGGCATATAGGGATGAAAATATCCTTGTTGACCTAGTTTAGGCCAAGGATGTTGTTGGACTAGTATATTTAGTTCTTGCTAGCTCTTTTTCTGCTTCAACTTGTTCTTTGCTTTTTTTGGCTTCTCTTACTAATTCTGTAGATATGCCCATCCTCTTTGCAAATATTTCCACTTCTTTTATTACTTTTCTAACTATCATAGGTTTTCTTAGTTCATTGTGCACCTGTATATGCTTTTCTGCATAAGTTCCAAACCTCTCTTTTGATGGATCCAAAGGCTTATTTAGTAAATTTTGTGAATACATTTCCAAAATGTGCTCTTCAACTTCATATCCCATTGGCATAATCCAGACTTTTCTAGGATCAACAACTTCCATCATGAATTGATCAATCTCTACCATAAAATAGATAGTATCCTTATACTTCTCCACAATAGATGTGGGAATTATTTCTCTAGCATGCATCATACTTTGAAAATTCTTGAAGTATCCCCAAATTGTATTTTTTTTGCTTGAATATTTCCAATTCCATACAACATCTCTCTAATTTTAATAGCTACAAGTTGACCACCTTGCCAATGTACTTTCCCAATACTAAAAAATTCACTCATGAAATAAAAGAATAAATATAGAAACAAATTACCATAATTAAAAGAATTTTTCTTGTCTTTCTTGATCTTACCAAGATTCTGCATTAGTTGACCTCTTAGAAAATCACATAGATCATAGTCTACATTCTCCTTTACCATCTGATATGCTGCATAAATGTTTGTACCAGATACTGAATTATCCCGACTTGAGCGATGTATCCTATAACCTATAATCATCAATGCAAATTTCACATCCACTTCAATGATATATTTCATTGTAATGACTCTTCTATCATACTTGGAACCTGTTGCATCAGTAACGGTTTGATTCTTTACGAACTTCAAAATCGGTAATCTACTGGACGAATTTAAGCATGTAACATCACTTATAGCCTCCTTTTTAATCTTAAAGGGTATACTCAACCACATAAATTCATCATGAACTCAACTCAAGATATATTAGACCCATTTTTCTTTTCAAACACAAGAAATTTAACAATCTGTATAAATTTCTTCTCTTCCAGGGTTTTGAATTCTAGTTTGACACATAAATATTCTCCTATAATGTGGTTGTTATAAAAATTCAATAGATGTGAGCTTCCTAGCTCTTCAATTTTTTCATGAATATATGCCCTAATATCTGCAGTATGTAAGACACCATACAAAAAAAACAAAAATGCGCCTAACGGGTTGGTCTCGACAAACTTGAAAGGATGCCATTTGAATTTTGGATGGGGTTTGTCCTTGACTTCGACTACCAGTGGAGTAGCCATTTTCACCAATTCATAAATTCATAGGTTTTTCGATAAATACTTTATCGTCGGATCGTAGTTTGATTGTTGAAAGCTCCTTCACACTTGAATTTCACATCAATTCACCAAAGTTTGCCTCAGACCTCTCCAAAATTCTTCTTATTAAGATGCAAAGTGACAAATGAACAATAAAAATGACCTTTTATCACTCGCATACTTAAGCCTTTTTGTCACAATAAATTCGTTTTACCCTAACTCATTCGGTTACCCTATTTCCATGCCCTGTGATAGATAATTCTTTTGCAAACCTCCAATACTACACAATACTATCTCCAATAGATTCAACAACATCTATAGAACATCGATGCACTTACTGTACTTATCTAGATCTCAGTTTCAGTTACTGGTAGGGGTTAAGAGATTTTCTTGACAACTCCCCCTAGGCCAAAGGCCTAAAACTAATTCCCAAAGGAACTACCAGAAGCATGTTCTAGTGCTGGCGCATTTCCTTCATCAGAGGGACTTTTCTTCACCCATTTTTTCTGCATTTTCTTCCTAATCAAATCTGTAGTGACTTTTCCTTTTCCCTTTTCATCCTTTTACATGTTCCTCCTTTGATTTACCAGAAATTTTTTGTTCCAACAAAATCTAGCAATGTGACCAAATTTGTTGCAGTTATAGCACACAATATTTTTTTGTCCAGACCACTTGTTCCATTGATTTTCTCTTGATCTACACTAGTTATAAATATGGCCAAATCTATTGCATGTATAACATATGACATCTCTATGAAATTTGTTCATCACATTTATGCATTCATTTGACTTATGACCAAACTTATTACAATTAAAGCATTGACATGAGAATGATGGACCACTTGGATTCATCCCGCTTCTACACTAAGAAGCCATATGACCAAAATTATTGCAAGTAAAATAGTTACCATTGAATCTTTGAGCATTTGGTTGCCTAATTGGATTCCTTCTAGCTCTATTTATCTGATTTCCTTGCCTAAATCGCCTTTGTCTGGATGTGGAACTTTCTCGTTCTTCATAACCAAGACCTCACTTGTCGCCATTAGTCCTTTGACTGTTGATTATTTCATCAAGCTTGGTTGAGCTCACTTTGAACTTCTCTTTGTACTCATTTGTAGTAGCAAGTTCATCTATGAGATCATCAATCTGCTTTTCAAGAACTTCCTCATTATTTTTAGATTGTTCCAATTTATTGTCCAGACAACTGCATACTTCATATTTTTCTTTCAAGTAATGTGCAAGCTTCTCTTCATTCTTCTTTCTATATTCAATCTCCTTGGTCATCCTCATCATGATATATTCCATCTCATGCTTTAGGAATGTATTGTCTCTAGTAATATTTTCACATTCTTCTATCTTTTCCTTCAGAGCTTGACTCAATTTCTCATCTTCAATGATTTTACTATCATTCTACTTGATCTGATGACAAAGTTCCTTTATTTTCTCTTTGGACTTATTGATTTTATCTTTCAATGGTTCAATGAATTTCTCAGCATCCATGAGTTTTTCTTGCAATTTTTGAACTTCAGATTTTGATTGATCAAGATCATCTAGGCCCACCAAAAGTTGTTGTTGAAGACTACTTGAATCCATTGAAGCACTTTCAAAGATCTCCCCAAGTACTTATTTTGAGTAACTAGCTCTGATATCAATTGTTGGAATCAAGAAACGCTAAGAGGGGGGGTGAATTAGTGTTGTGCAATTTTTAAGTTTATTGATTTGATCCTTCAAGCATTTAAAACATCCATTCAAAATAAATATGCATGAACATAAGAAAAAAAACCATCACACCATAACACAAGGATTTTTATGTGGAAACCTTGTTAGGGGAAAAACCATGGTGGATGGCTAATCCATAATATGATCTGAGTATACTCAAACTAAATTTTACAATAAGGGAATGCACTTGCAATCAAGTGCACTACCTAGAGCTCACTGCTCAAAGAAAACTCACCGTATTACAAAGAAAATCAGATTAAATCCATTTGAGAAATTGAACTGAGAGATTAACATTTACATATGCTTGATTATAGTTTTGGTTAGGCTCAACAATCAATCTTTTATCCTTCTAACTGATTCTGCGCACTTGCTCCATTTTTCTCAAACTCGCATCAAAAAATCCTTTATGCACAAGTGAAACTATGCATTATCTCTCTTCTGCTCTTCTCAGATTCACAACACACATCAACACATATTATTCACATATCAAAATTATATAATCTATCTCTTATATATATCCACGATTAAGAATTTAATCGCAACATGTCGGATTCAACAAGATATAAAAACATTTGCAAATAGTCAGCTCAATCCATGGATAATCCTTAATGCGCACCAACCAATGTCGGCTATAGAATAGAAATGATTAACATCAACATGCATGAACACACAAATACTTAAACTATGACTTCTCAAACATCCATGACATGTTATATCCATGAAGTCGGCTTCTATACTGATAAATAGAAAATTAACCAACCAGATCTTCTAACTCATACACGGAGCAATACGAGCCACTAAGATTCAATAGAAACAAAGATCATAGATCAAAAAATATTTCTTGAGATATGAAACATAGAATAATAACAAAAAATATTCATGTGAATCGATGAACACAAAAGTGTCAGATGCTTTGTTCTTCCTTGATTGTCTTCAATCTGACTGTGATTATGATCAAATGATGATGCATAGATCCAGTCACCAACTAGGATTTCCATCAATGAAAACACCAAATGATATTTGCAGTGTCTCTTGCCAACACTATGCCCTTGAACCCTTTCTATTGAGGGTTGCCTTCCCTGAACCCTTTCTCGAGGCCCAACCCAACCCCAAATGCCAGCAAGGATATGTTACAAGTGTACAATATTTGCATGATCATTCACCACATATCAACATTTAGGGATTATCTTGGTTTGGTATCATGTTGTCAAGTCTGTCCCTATTCATCCAGTTCCTAACAAACAAAATCCATCAGTACCATGAGGTTCAATCCATTATGAGTATCCTGTCACGTCGATCAAGCTATCTATATCCATTCATCTTTGATCTTAGTAGGATGAATCCTTCCTCAAATCATATCACATCTATCTAACCCACCTATTAGTCCTATGGAAAAGGATCGTTGAAATTTATTGTGAGCTTTTGGTGCTTTTTTTATTTTTTATCTTTTGATTTTCCTATTATCCCTCTTCAGGGTCGCCATGATCCATTATATCTTGGTTCAATTTGACTGGTAATTATAGGGGCATATATTGATTTTTCTGTGTGATCTTGCCTTCTTGGTTGTCCCACATAGTACCCACCAATATCATAGGGGTCTTGTGTTACACTAGGGAATCATTTGTTCTTGTGATTATTCTAGCATCAAGCCCTACCAAAGCCCTTGTGACTTTGGGGTTTTGGGATAACCTTCTTGTTTGTTGTGTCAGTCTTATGCATTCGACAATTATCGGCCTTGGTTCCTTATACCTTGCCATATTTTTTCCTATGATATAGTAAAATTTAGTGCTCCTAATATGATAGAATGGTATTAAATTTTCATTCCATCCATTCTCCCATTGTATTTCATTTATCCCCATCCATTTCCCCCTAGCCTATGGTTATTGATTTTTGGTTGTGCAAATGTCATCCCTTCAACTATTCTTCCTCCTGGGTTCCTATAGTTTTTGATAGGTGCACTATATCATTCATCATTACGCATGTCACTTTTCATTTGCATTATCACTTAGGTCCATTCCATCGCATTGCATTATCATTCTTATCAATTCCATTATTCATTTCATTTTCATACCATTAGGATGCATTATCAAGTTCATTTATCCATTGCATTATCAATTTCATTATCCATTGCATTATCAATTTTATTTATCCACTGTGTTATAAAATTCATTTATCCACTTCATTATTATTTTGTTATAATTTTAAGTTTTTTAGATTGATATAAATTTAATCGTCTAAGCATCTTAATCCATTCTATTTGCATTTCATTATCATTTTAAGTTATTTAGATTAACATATATTTATTATTCTAAGCATCTTAATCAATTGCATTAAGTTCATTTCACTAAATACAATTCATTATATTACATTCATATGATCGTTCATACATAGAATTATGCATATCATACATTCATAATTAAGCATTACAATGCCATCCATGAACATCCACACCATACATAAACACATGTCATAATTTCATATACATATGAATGCATAATAAATCTTAATCACATCACCAACTACATCACATACCATTAGTATCATGCCCATATCATAAATCATAAATCATAAAAATCACATCCTACATCACAAAGTGTTAGGCATAATATGTATCATACATGTCATAATGAATACATTTACCATCATCATCATCACATACATCTATCATAGTCATGACTATACATATGTGCATCATAGATATCAAAAAATCATATACACATCATCTATAGAGCATTGACAAAGTCCATCATATCATATATATATCAAAACTAGAATTCCATAATAAAATTTTGTAATAAAATTCCATAATGTCCATCATATAGTCTATAATAACAGTCCATATAGTGTCCATCACATAATTAATACATGTACAAAATAGTCATAATATACAGATACATATGGGTGCATTTGACACATCATGGTGTCCTGAGTTAGAAAGAATAAATAAATAACTTATCTAATCCACCAAAATAATCTATATTGAATAATCTGAATGTGGACTCTGTATCTATATACAATATTTGTTGTATGTCTGTCAAAAATAGGACCCTGTATTTATCCTTTGCCCACCTATCTCTCTAATTGTTGTTGCCTACATATGATCTCTAGGGTGAATCTGACCTATGTCCTTTGTCATGAGGGGGCATCTCCCTATAGTTGATGTAGCCCCTGGTCTACATAGGCCTTGAGTGGGAGGGCACTAACCTCTATACAACTACCCATATATATGGTGGGACTCTTTGCACTAGATGAAGCACAACCACATAATATGCACCCATCTAGTATCCCACCTTCATCCTCGCATCATCCAACCTTGCTACCCGTCCCCATAACTAATCCCTCTCCAATCTATACATGTTCCTCTACTCTTGCTAACTCCTCCTCTCCATATCCCATGCATCCTATGCTAGTCTCATGCTAGTAACCTGCACCTCATCTTGTCCTACTCTCCCCATGACCTCATCCCTCTTTGCTTATAGTGTCTACACCTGGGCCTCTACCTCTTGTGCCTACCTCACTGCGTTGTCTCACTCTCTTTGTATGGCCTCAAATTGGCTCTAAAATCTCTCTAGTTGTACTCATTCCCACTCCACTAGCCCTGATGCCTCATCTCACTCTCCCCCAAAGCTCCATCAAATAAATCCTACAACCTCTCTACCTCCTAATGCAGCCTATCTATCTCCATAACTACTTTATCCTCTCCTCCCCCCTCTCCTCCTCATAATCTATCCACCTCTGATTGCAATATCTTCCTCTCTACATGGGACTACCTCAACCTATGATGTAAAATGCCAATGCAAGCCTATGCACTTGCCAATTTGATGCTCAAGTCCTTTGTAGGTGGTGCCTCATACAACACTAATACCCTCTACCCACCTCTGGCACATCCACATCTATATCCACCCTACACTCCTCATACTCTTCCTAATCCTATCCCACCTACCTATCTACCCTCCTCCATCTTCAGGGCCTAACCTCCTATTTATCCACCTCATCTCTAAATCCCACTATTGGCTCAATTAGCTGAATAGGCGTAATGCTCACTCGAAGCCTCCCTTGTAACCATTTTTCAAACCCGTCTATCATGCTAGAATCATATGGCCCTCCCCTCCATCCCAAACTTGCCTCCCCCAAGTGATCCCACTCCTTCCTTGCCTTGTTGGCTGGCACTGTTTGACCCCATCCTATCTCTTGAGTGATCTATTTAAACCTCACTACCAATGTGGGGATGTTCTATCAGGTATTGAACTATTTCAAAACTTTATCATGCCTGTAAAACTCAATAATAAACATATCATGACCAATCAAGTAGCACCGAGTGAACATGTAGATCCGATATAACCGGTCCTCCACTCTCTAGTCTCTGGAATCTTTGTCCACATAGGGTCTCCACACTATTTTCTCTATAGTCAAATCATCAAGAATCCATCTATAATGCTCTAGGCTCGATACCTATGAGTATTCTAGCATCTCTATGTAATCAAATGGTATTGGAAATCCCTCTACCCGCTAATGGGGCATCAAAATGTTCAATCTTGTGATCTTGATGTGCTCCCATGCGCACACCTATAGAAGGGTGAAACGGGTCACACTAACAACTCCCCAATAGAAAACTACATGCATATCCATGTACAGCTGTGCCAACATGTAGGAACCCCAATGCAAATGCTCTGCACCTTCACTCTAATATATGTTGAACAACCTCAATCATCTTGAGGCTAAAAAATCTCCCACTCCTATCTAGGAGGAGGATCCCATTGATCAATACACACAAAATTAAGTGTAGTGGTAGTGTAGCCCCAAGAAATGCATCAATATCCAACTCCTTCCCTTTGTAAGGAAGGTTTTTGGTCCCAAAAATTACCCTCAAGCTCTGCTCCAATGGATGTATCCCTCCTCCACTCACTGGGTGCCCCCAAATTGGTAGTTGCAATATCCTCCAAACATCCTCCAATGTAACCATCATCTCCTCGGTTGGGAGGAGAAAGGTGCATGTCTCCAAACTCCACCTCTCAATTAGTGTAATCGAATTTTTGGGGATTCCACCATGTGTAGCAGTCATGTCTTGTCTAATGTCTTATGGTCATCTGGAGTTAGCCCCTCAGTGCTGAGAGTGGTTGAGTTCCTCTCTCGTGTTTGTAGTCTGTCTATACTCTACATCCATACAAGTCATTTGTTAAAATTTTACTTACCATTTTCTTCTATCCTTTATTTTTATTTCTTTCCTAGTTTGGTGAATTTACCTCTGTGTAAGGTGAATTCACCCATTCCTTCTTTCCCATAAGGGTACGAATTCTCCCATCCCTTCTTTCCCATGTGTTCACCCATCAATTTAGTGATTTTTCCCCTATATTCCTCCCTTGGCAACTTCACTTATCAGCTTGGTAGTTTTTCCTTTTCCTTTTCCTAGGAGTGAGTTCAATCCTTTACCCCATGGGTGAATTTTTGTTCACCTCTATAATCCTTTGTCCCCATCAACTGATCTCATATTTTCTTTTTTTGCCTTTCGGTGAGTGTGCATTTTCCATTTCCAAGGGCATGAAAAATCACATTCACCTCTTCCCTTTTTCCCACCCATTGGGTGAGTGTGCCCTCACCCTTTACCTTGAGGGGAAATATCACAATTTCCCCTCTAGTTGCATGTCCACCCTTGTGGTGTAACACATTCACCCATTCCTTGTTTAAGCGATTTCACAATCGCCTTTTGACTTGCGCAATTTCCCCTACAATCATGTGTTCCCCCGTCCCATGCCACACATTTTCCTTTTTGTCTACAAAAGAAAATGCACTTTCATGGAAGGGTGAATCTACCCTTCCATGGTGTATTTGTTTCTTCCTAGCCCACCCACCCCTCCCTAAAAAGCATAAAAACATGTGCAAAATTTAAAATTGAAATCACAAAGCTCAATTTTTGGGGCTTACCTACTGGAGTAGACAATCTTTGCTCGGTGGATAATCTCATCATTTGCCATATTGCTCGCTTGCCTCATCACCTCTTGCACTCAATTTCCTAGTAACTCTTCACCATGTGTGCACAATGAAAATAAGGTGAATAGTAACTTTTCAAATTTAATATTTATAGATTTAATATTTTTAACTCTAGTTAGCCTTGCTAATTTTTTGGTATTTTTAACCTTTTTAAAAAAATTTAATATTTTTTCCCTAATTCTTTTGTGAGCCATCATTTTCATGTTGTTTGTTCATTTTCCTCCATTCAAAATCCATTCTTCATGGTTTTTCATCCTCTATTGCATAGTACCCTCCATTTCTTCACATCGAGAAGTCATCTTAGGCTCCTTTTCTTCCCCATCCACCTTCTCAAGGGGGAATACCTCACCATATTTCTATATTCCTCCTCCTCATCTCATTTCCCTAAGATACTGAGGTATCCATTAGAATCCTCTTGTTCTATCGAGTCATCTGCACATTATTTTTCTTTGAAACACTATTATTCTAACGATATTTCAAAGAGCGGAAAATGTAGACACCTAAATTTAACCACCCCCATATGGTCAAATTCACTCTTATATTCCTCTATCCCATGTCCACAAGCAATATTAATTAAATAATTTATTATTTTGTTACTATTTCATCCTAGTCCTAATGTACCATATGCTAATTCAATTAATCAATTAAATACCTTACCCCATTCCTCTCTAAATTAAATAAATATTCTAATTTATTTAATTTAGTCACTTTATCCTAATGAATTAAACCATTTTTTAATTCATCCATTATACCTCTCCTTGTCCCATCCTCCTACATTTTCCTTAATCCTGATTAGCCCAATAAACCTAAAAATTAAGGTGTGCACATTCCTAATCATGATTAGGGTCGCATCCTCCATATAATTCAAGTGCATGCCTAATCAGGGTTAGTTCACCTAATCCTTCATTTTCATAGCCTAAATCAATGATTAGACCTAACCTAATCCCCATGCCATTTATGTCATCTACCCTTGGTCACCCCTATTAATGACCTTCGAATTTTGGATAAGTCATCCCCATGCCCTTTGGAATTTTAAATTCTAATTTATTCCCCCCATACATTTTAAGGAATTTTTAATTCCTCATATCCCCCCATAAGGAAATTTTTATTCCTTTTACAATCCCCATGAGAAATTTTTAGGAATTTTTAATTCCTCTCTTGTCCTCTCATTTTACAAATGGACAATAAAATCCTTTATGAGGAGATCTTTCCCATTCCCAAGGTACTTGCAAGTACCTTCATGTGGCAACCACCTCATTCCTACTTCATCATCCCCTCTCCAGATCCTCATCCACATGTCCTCATGAGATGAGTTGAGATGTATCAAGACATATCAATCCTGGATCTAATGCCCTAGATTCAATCTCAACCCTCCATTATTTTGGAGGTTTTTCCATAAAGTCAATGAGAATTTCTTGATTTGACAAACACACACTTAACAAATTCTCAAGCACTCACTTACCCATCTTGTTATCTCCATTGTTGCAACACCATTTTGAGTCACCATATTGCATCAAATCCATTCACCATCAAAATATCCATCATTTCGATATAGTTTTAGGCCATTTCATCAAGTGAAGGAGCACACAAATCAAAAAATCAAAGGGAAAACCACTTCATCAACTTGGGAAAGGTAAAAGAACTTTATTTCTCATCTTTTGTTTATTCAAGTTCAACTAGGATAATCATTGAGATTTTTTTTGTGTCTTTCTTGTTTTCATTCCTTCTTGGTTTGCATTTTTTAGACTAGAAATTTACCTGCACACACATTATTTTTGAGATATCTCAATCATATGCTTGTTCTTGCATGAGGAGTTACATTACCATCATTGATGTCTTTCATTCTAGGTAGAGTATTGATCTTGAAGTGAAGATGATTCATCTTCAAAGATAACAAGGTCCTCTATAGTAATTGAGTAGTAAAATTAATATGAAGCTCAAGAATCAAGATATTGATGACTCCTATACATCAGGGTATTCAAAAGTAAGAAATACAACTCAAAATTCCCAATAGTTTGGAGTTTTTACCCAAGGAAATCAATCATCACCATATCATAAAATTGAACCGTTGTCCATTGAGTTCCTCACCTTTATAGCATATTGATGAGATGAAATCCTCATGGATAGGTTGTGCAAAGGCTTTTGAGATGCTTGTGTAAATAATAATGCTAGAATTTGGTCTCAATATGTCTATCCAGTTTTGAATCTTGTCGAGAATTTATCTTAGTGGAGAAAGGTTTAAAAGGATTTTAGGACAGATGGTTTTGGGAATACCAAGGAGTTCTATGAATCTAGAAAATTACTGGAAGATAATTTTAAGATACTAGATAATAAATTTGAAAGTGATTTGTACTCACAACCATCACTTACCAAAAATAAGAGAGTTGAAGCAATATCTTATGAGTTCACAACTTCAAGGAGGAGCTAAGAAAGCATGTCAAGATCTTTCTAGGAACTTTGAAGTGAAAGAATAATTATTGTAAAATATTTAGACCCAAGTGATGCTTTTATTTTTGTCTCATTGCATTTTGAGTAAGCTAGTGATAATTTCATAATCAGTAGTGTTGGCTATGCAATTGCTAGTCTCTTGCTCAAACCAAAGGACCATCACACTAGAAACCTACTCTTTGATAATATGGGTAGGCTTGCCCATATTGATTTTTTCTTCATTTTGTTGACTTCACTTGGTGCCAACATGTGATTTGAAAGTACACAATTTGAATTAAGTCATGAAATGACACAATTGGTGGATCCTAATGGTCATATGAAAAGTGAAACATGGATTCAGTTTTTCAATTTGTGTGAAAGAACATCTAGTGGCTAGATGATACATGGATCACTATGAAACACAACAAAAATGTATGGAAATATATAACAATTATTTCACTAATAATTAAGAATACTTGCACTCATTCAACACAATTGAATAAAAAATCTTTTTAAATGGTTTTAATGTGAAGTATATCTACCCAATTTATGATTTGTCTTTAGTAACTGAGAAAGATATAATATTATCTTCTAGATTCATACAATGACTACTTAAATTCATTATCAACTAAGAAAAATTTGGAGGCTTTGCGGGGGAGTATATTTTCCTAGGAATTTAAGGACAAGATTTGAATTTGCTGGAGTTGAACCAATGTAAAGGCTAATTTTTGTTCAGTCCAAACTCAGGATGAGATGAATTAGGAGAATATTTTTTTCTTTGAGCGGTAGAAAATTTTGTGTAGAAACTTTTAAAATCACAAGAAAGATGGAAAATATTGGGAAAAATCCATAGAGGCCATGCGAGGTGATAAAAAAAAAAGATAAAATATTTGTTCTAACTTTAGACAACATGTTGTCTCAGCTTCCTTCTATGGAATTGTTCAAGCAGTTTACGCTTCTCCAAATCTTGTCTTTAGCAAACACAAGCCTAACTTCTCTTGAGGGTTTCCCTTGCTTGCCTCATTTTAGCTATGTAGTTCTTAGTGACAATAGGATCTCTAGTGGGTTAGAGCATTTGGTGTAGGTAGGGCTTAAATCTCTACAAGATATTGATCTATCAAATAATAGATTTGGGACTTTGGAAGATCTTGTACATTTGTTGCAACTTCATCTAGGTTCATTGGATCTTTATGAGTTCCTTGTAATGAGGCTACTTGATTAGAGGGCTAGATATTTTGAGAATCCTGCTAAGCCAAAGGTAATCTTATAAAAAAGAAATAAACTATAATAATTCTTGTTTATTTCTCTATCAAAGCTTCTTTCCGTCTCAAAGAACCACCAAAATATATTCAAGAGTTGTACAACTGGGTATGACAATTTTGCAAGTCATTGTAAAAAAATTCAAATTAGGAAAATTAATAATGTAAATGGTTTGAAGGGTGACTTTCACAATTTCATATTAGCTACTTAACTTCAACAACTAGTGAAACAGTATGAAGAGATATTTTGGAAGATGACTACCTACACAAAGCTGAGCTTAGAAAATTTTGGGTTCTCTACTTTGTTCAAAATATGTTTCACATCTATGCACACCATTTAAACATAATAAAACAAAATATTAAAATAAGAGGTAATAAAACACAATCTTTTCAAAGAAAATTGTTAGTAAATGAAAGTGATTTCTAGTTTAAAATGAGAATACCTTTTCTTTCCTCCAACTTGTGAATTCTCTACACAATCTTTTTCTTTCCTCCAACTTGTAAATTATCTACACTACTTTTTTCTTGCATATAAAAAAAATAATACTACAAAACTTTACTTGTATTGTTGATAAAAAAATTTCATGCCTATATTTGAGGTTGGTAGTGAATTCTTGTAGTCCAACATAGAGTGAATGGTGATTTATTTTGCAAAAAATGTTATAAAGCATACATTTTTTTGTGATGAACAGGAAGATATCTATATTAATATATAAAGATAAAATACATATTCATAGAAAAATATGGGTGGTAACAAGGAACACCTTGAGAGTCGCATGGGCACCTCCCAAAAAATAAAAAAATAGAGTTACTTGGGCCTAGCTTAGAAGTCCATAATAACAACAACATAATAAAAGAAAAGGCCATCAAGCAACCAAAGTAGTGACAATAGAGCCAAGAGGATCTCTTTCATCCATTTTTTCGCCATACATTAGTGGGGTCAGGAGGAGGACCCCAACTATCATCAATTTCCTTTTCTTTTTCTTTATCTTCCTCATACTGAGGAGAGATTGCAAGTGCCAAACACGAGAAACTCTTATCAAATCCTAGCCAACCAGAGATGCTGCCAAGCCAACAAAAGTCGTAGCCAAGAGTGGTATCAGAGGGCCACCAAGAGCCTCCATTGTTGCCCCCTACAACACCTCCAAGGGGCCACCTCTAGCTAGCCCGCAGGGGGAGTGCGAGAGCGTTGAGGAGGGTGGGAGCGACATCGAGAGGGAGGTTGAGAGAGGGGTGAGGAGAGCCACTCTTTTTCCATCCCCGAGAGGGTGACCAGTCATGAGAAGAGGAGGGCGAGCCATGCATCTAAGCCACAGTACATAGGGTATTACCCTAGTGATCCAGAAGCACCTGGAGGTGATCCACCTCAAGTGCAACTTTGTTTTCCTGTACTTGAATCTATAGATGCACATTAGAGAAAGTAATAGCTTTAGAATAAAAATAAACATTTTTATCCATTTGAGTGTGAGAAAATATGCAAGAATTTCTATCTTTCCAGATATTGAAGAAGATTTACACCCTAAAAGTGTTCCAAAGTTGGGTATACTTGGTTGGAAGCCTGGGCGAATCACTCAACAGAACCATATGCAAGGAGAAACGTTCTGATTTGAAAGGATGAAATAAATCATGAATCCAAGTCCATAACTATTGAGCTCTGGTGCAAAACCAAAAGATATGATTAAAAGACTCAGCTTGCCACAAAAAAAACACTGAGGGTCCTAAACCCCCAAGTGAACAAGCCGAGACCCCATAAGAAAGCCTCAAGTGAAATGGGTGAGTTTCGGCTCAACACTTGCAGACCAAATGGTAGATAATATTTTTCTTGAGACATGAGTAGAGGATTGAATAATCCATCTCTAGTTAAGACTGTTAATCATAGGAAAATGAAGTGATAGCCACATATAGCCAAGCCTTGGCTTGTAATTTCTGAAAGGGGTGTCTGGGTACCACTTCCAGTCCTTCCACTAGGTCTCGGGCCCATGAATTCCCACCTTGTGTAGACAATATACAGGGATAGAATTCACTAGACCATAAAAAGTATCATGATCATGGTTCTAAAGTCTGTAAAGTGCATGAAAATCCTCCCATGACATAATGCACATTATGGGTCTGTGAAACAATTGTTACAAGGTTTGAATTCATTTCTTATGAAACCTTAGCACCTTGAGCCAAGGTGACTTGGCCAGAGGTTGAGAGTTACTGGAAAAGAGAGGTGACCACCATACATTATGTTGATTGAGTGAGATCCCATCATGGAAACCAGAATCGACCCATTACAGCCAAGGCTTAATAGCCTCCCAGACTTTCCATATGCTCTTGGTCACAAAAGTTCCCATAATTTGAACTCGTTCCTTCATGATGAAAAGGGTTTGAAATACAATCCCCTTCTAGGAAGTTCTGTTGGTAGGAAAGTCTGATTGAATGTAATGCCCGAGGATAATTTTCCAAGCTTCATCTCCAGAAAGGGCTCTAATAACCCATTTAACACACAAGGAAGTCCCTTGTCTTTGGGTAGAGAGAAGACCAAGCCGTTTAGAGTCTCTGGAAAGGTAGAAGAACTCCTAGGCAACCTGGTGAAACCCTTTGTGGGACTCCGTAGAGGCCCACAAAAATTCTCGAAGTAGCTTTTCAAGCATGACATAGGTAGCTTTCGAGGGAGCCCAACAAGAGTAGTAGACATGAGTAGTTTCCATAATATTTGAACATACATGAAATTTTCCTGCTAGAGAGAGAGACTTGGTTATCTAATATGCCATCTTCTGCTCAATCCCAAAGAGAACAAATTTCCATAACTAGTGAGGAGTGGGCATAATAGATTGTATATAACAAAGAGTCTCGTGCCATTGAAAGGTGAAATCGGAGGTATCACAAAAAATGTCAAAGCACTCAAGAGTTGCCTTAATATTACCTTCTTCCTCCAGGAGAGTGAGGAAAGAGTCATCAGTGAAATGGCCATTAACAAGTCGATACTGGGAGTTGGGTAGGGAAATTCCATGAACCCTCTACTGGGAGACAACATTGGCTAGAAGATAGCCAAAACCTTTGGCAAAAAGAACATATAGTGAAGGAGCAAGTGGACATCCTTTTCGAATAGAGAAAAAAGGCCAAAAGAGGAGGATTGTTTTCCATTGATGGTAATGCAAGTAGAGGCATATGTAAAAAGTATTGGGGTGGCCTGAATAAAATTGGGGCCAAATACTAAGGCTTTCAACATGGCAAGAATGAAGGGCCATTCTATGTGATTATAGGCTTTAGCAAAATCAATTTGGAGAAAGAGGGCTTTCTGGCCAGAGTGCCTAGCCAAATCAATTCCCTCCCAAACAACAATGATATTATCGAGAATAAATCTAGATTTGAGAAATCCAATTTTCCTAGGTGCACAATCTAAGGCAAAAGATGGTGAATCTTAAGAGCCAAAACCTTAGCAATGATTTTGTAGGAGACATTAAGGAGCCTGATTGGCCGCCAGTTACAAATATCTTCAGGATCTTTAGGCTTAGGTATGAATTTGATATTTCCCTTATTGATAATATTGTCCAAATTTTTTGAATGAAAAGGTTCAAGATAGACTTTATGAAGATTGTGGCTAATACAGTCCCAAAGGGCCTTGCTGAACTCACACGAGAAGCCATCAACCCCCAGGGCATTTCCATCTTCCATAGAAAATATGGCTTCCTTCAAGTCTTCAACCATGACTAGTTGCTCACAATAGGCTTTCTAAGTAGAATAAATCCTAGATGGCACAACCACAAGGAATTTTTCAAGGGCTTGTTGGTGCTCTAGAATGTAATTTTGGGTAGTGAAAACTTGCTCATGGTGTCTGACAAAGGCCTGGAGAATATCAGGTAGCTCAAAATGTACCTAGAGCCCATCTTTGATTTTTTAGTGCCTGTCATGCAAGGCCAGGAAAAATTCCTTGGAGGCATGATCACCAAATTTTAGCTAGTGCAATCTAGCTTTAATTTGTGCACCTTTGGCATCATAATTATCTGCAACTTTCTTTTTGTGCCTTAACTTCACCAACCTAACTTGCAATGGTGGGGAGAAAGGGTTAGCTGAAAGAGCCTTAGTAGCTATGTACAAGTCAGCAGTGGTCACCTCATAAGACTGCCAACAAAAAATGGCCAATTGGCACCAATAAATGTGGAGAAATCTACTTGTGTGAGTGATAGCATCATTCCACCAATTAATCTAGCCATTATTATGAGTTGGCTTGCACTCCAAATTCAAAAATCTACAAATGTGGGCCAATGTGGGCTGATGACAAAGTAGAGACATGTTAAAAAAGAATTGCATTTTGCAAGCTCGAGGTTGTCTTGTCTCCCATTCAATATGAAAAGAAATGAGGAAGTGATCTGACAGAGTCACATCCACTAATGGCTTTACTGGAAGTGAAGAGTTGTCAAAAGAGAAAATAGATTGAGCCGATATCATTGCACAATCAAGGAACTTAAAGATCCTATCAGAGCCAGCCCTGAAATTACACCAAGTGTGCTAGAGGGAATGGGAATGGTGATGACCAATATTGGGATGAAAAATACCCAATTTATTATGCATGTAAAACCACACCTCTCTTCCACTAGCTACCCATCTGAATGGTAGAATACCATCCTTATCATAAACCATCTCAACCATATTGAAATCCCCACATAAAATCCAAGTGGCCATTGGTAATGAGTTTGCAATCCAATGCCAAAGCAAGGAGAATTCAACAACATCATTAGAGGCATAAACATTAATAATCCCAAAAGAGTGATTATCAATATTAAGAAGGATCTAGATGAGCCGATGTGTGGAATCAGACCCATGATCAACAACACAAGATTTCCATCGTGGAGACAAAAGAATGACAACCCTACCACGTCCAACATCATGAGCCATATAATACATATGGCTGGCTGGACAAATAGAGCGACACACAAAAGAAAGCAAAAAACCATAAATTTTAACTTCTTGGAGATAAAGCACTTCGATACCATCATACTTCTACAAAGTATCCCAAACTGAATAATTTTTGGAGAGGTCTATTAGACCTCAAACATTCCATGAGAGGAAATTCATGAATTAAACTCCTCCATATCATCAAATTTTGGCTCCTCCTCATTCAAGGTGGAGAAATGATTCTACAAAAATTCAGGTGGAACTAACCCAATTTGAATAGACGGAGAATAAATTCTCCTTTTATCCTACACATATTCTCCTTCTAATGGTAGTGAAGAATACGAGACTGCTGGTGAGCTCCTAACATAGGAGGTGATACTTTTGGCTGCACCATTATAATGGTAGTAGGCTGAGGCATAGCCTCTGGCCTGGTTCATGCCAAAGAAATATCAGGCACTTTCGAGGCCTCTTTCCCCTTTATTGAAGGGTTTGAAACAACTTTGGTTGGCTTGGGGCCTTTGGAAACCAACCCAAAGCCATTGTCCTTGTTCTAACAATTTGTAACCATGGTCCATTTTTGGCAACAATATCTACTTGACTAGACTTATCAGATTCCCATGGCGGAGAAGGAGTACAAGGCGTTGCTAGAGGTTAGTCCTTGATCTTGTGCTCTATAGACTGACATCTATAGCAGATGTTTGAAAAATTAAAGCAAGTAAATTTTTGGGTATGCCAGGAAATGCCAATTTGAATATCAATGGATTCTTTCAAATCTTGAGAAAGATCCACTTCAACAGAGACCCATTTTTGGGGACGGGCCTGATGTAAAGAGCGGAAAACTCTTAAAAACAAAATGATAATACTTAAAATAAGATCCATTATATTTCAAATAAGTCATCATATCCTTCATTCATTCATCAAAAGAACAAGTCAATTACATATAATGACATAAAAGTCGATAAGATAATTTCATAACAATTTAGTCTAAATCATACAAATGTTGAATTACACAATTTCAGTTATAAATACAATGAATGATAATATATCCAGTTCCAATTCAAGACTTAGGCATTCAGTTGCCATAAGCTCATCATTACATAAATCATAAAATAATAAAGCATAAAAGAAGATTCAGTCTGTCGATCTTCCATCCAAAAGTAAATCTTCAATAAGAAGACGAGAACAAGAATCAAGCACTTTTTCCGCCCAAACTCGAAGCTTACGATTCACCAGAATTTATTAGTCAATCAAGAAATACCCGACCCTACATGAATCGCTTAGCAAAAAGTATTCTACGAGCAAGATGGAATCTGGTGTATGCCTAGTATAACTAGTAATACCACAAGCATTTTCATTTTTCTAATTCAGTTAAGAAAGAAGCAAGTTCGATACTAGGATATGATAGAGAGTTCAAATAATCCATCTATTTCAATGGTACAAAAATTACTTGGCCAAGTAAAATGTCATGCATGACAAATAAAAGTAGTTTTGGAAAAACAAAACTACACTCTCTATTAACCCATATTCGACACCCATCCCGGAAGGTAACTTTCCCAAAAACATAACATGCAGAATTATCTATAATTCATGCACGGTCTAAACAATCAAATGTAGTCTTTTGCAATCTTTTCAAATACATCAAAATGAAAACATCATTTAAAATGCAATAGTATAAAAATGAGCTTCTTTTCACTGTTTAAATCCACAAAAGTCATAAAATCAATATTTTAATTGAGTAATTTATATAATCAGTAAAGTTTTCTAAATGAAGGTGTAACTCCAGTATGTTGAATAATACATATAAAAACAAAAATTAAAAGAGTACACGTTCAATTGTTCATAATCTCATTTAATTTAAGTTGTTTCAAAATTCTTCTGAATGTTTTTCAATAATAGATCAAAACTCAATTTGAATGTTTTATTTGAAGTTTATCCTATTTTCAGCGTTTAAATAACAATCATTTATCAAGTTAAACTTAACATATTTTAAGAGTCTCAGTTCTGTTAGTTTCCAAGAAAAATGTGATTTGCAAGTTTCAATAATTCTCTATTCACAAATTGTGTTAAAATTCGAAACTAAAGATATGTTTTATATTTTATGTCAATAATTCTTATTTTCTGTCAGCATAATTTAAATATTTTATGTTCTTGATCATTTCATTTTTCTCAAAATGGTAAGATTGTTTCCAGATTTAAATCAGGATTTTAATAATTCTCAGCAAAATAAACTAAATCCCTATTTTAATATGATTCTGATTTTAAATCCAAAACTTGCTTTCTGTTTTAAGTTTATTCCCCAATTTGATCAGTGTCAACACTTCAAGAATTGAATGAAAGGTTTTTCCTAAAATCTCAAATTCTAAATTGTCAATGTTCTGAAATTTTTTAATTACAATTCAATTCTATTTTCTGTTTAAATAGATTTGCAAGATTAATTTTAACAATCACAGTTTAAATCTGTCTCTTTCCTAATTTTTATCCACAAGATTTTTGTTATAATTTGATATCTATTTCTAGAATTTAGGAAAAGAATTGAAGGATATATTGTTCAACAGAAATACAATTTTGTTGATCAAATTTATGAATTTAAAGTTTAAATCCTACCTATTGAATTTGATTTTTGGAAATGGTAGTGAATTTTCTCTGCCTTTTTCTTCTATCCTCCATTTCTCTTTGGCTGCATATTTCCTTGCTACAAACTAGAAACCTTTTTCAGCTAAGTGGTATCATGACTTCTGCGTAAGTTATTAGAGATCCTTTATCTATGTTAGAAGGGAAGAATTCCCTTTTTGAATCCACCCTTCCCCGTTCTCTTAGCACGTGGGGGTGTGGGGAAGTTTTGAGTGGAGGGTTGTGCATGCCTCTCTAAGGCTGCACCCTTTCCCATTTCCCTGCGCACACATGGAATGAAGGCTTGCCTTCGTAGCCTCCCTAATCCTCTGTCCCTAGTGCATGGGAAGACAGGCCCTACCTGCTGCGTAAGTTGGAGAGTTAGGAGTTGTGTATGGAGGGAATTTAAGCTTCCTCAAAACCTATGCAGCAAAAGATGAACCGGCCGCACCTCTCTTAATTGCCTCTGGCTCCTGTGTAGGGTGAGGTTCCAGACAAAATATCTCTCTCCCTCCATCAAATTTAAGTTTTTCTCAGGATAAAAAGAAATCAATGGTATATTTTCTCTGTGTTATCTCCAAATTCGAGAATTCCGAGTGTCCAAATTCTCTGTGTGTTTTTTTTTCGGATTTTTCAACCTCATATTTATCTTTTTTTTTTTTTTTTCATGCATTCATCCAAAACTGAGATCCACTAAGATATTATAAGATATTTCATTCTTCAAGTTTTAACTCAAGTTTATATTTTGAATGCAAATTCAATTTTAAATTTGAACGGACGTTGATTTCCTAATTCTCTTCAATTTCGCAATTAAACTAAGTTTAGATATTAATTCTATTTCATAATATCAAAATCCATTAATTTCACAATATTCAATTTAAATAACATTTTAAATTTCAAAATCACTTATTTAAATAAATTTAATCAAATTTTGAATTTAAAATCTATTGCATTTAAATTTCAAAATTTCAACTTAATATTCCCAAATAATAATAAAATATTAAAACAAGCATTCAATCTATTCAATTTACGTTAAATTTCATGAATTTAACAAAATCATCATTTAAGCACATGCATTTTTTTCAATTTTTGAGAAATCATATTTTAACCAAGTTTTCAATTCACAAGCATGATATACACACAATACATTAAAATATAAATCTACGTGAGTGTGTGAGATCCCATCTATTCGTAAACGTCAATCGGCTAAACAACTCTACCTAATCGTTGTTCTCACCTTCAACCTCGTTCACCTATTTCTTGCGTTCACTCACACTCAATTTATCATCAGTAATGACAAACCCCAAAATAAATATAAATACAATTCAAATCATAATATGTGCATTTCAATTTCAATTTCATTTGGATTCCAATTTCAATTCAATTTCAACTTCATTTCATTTTGAATTTCAATTTAACCATCATTAAATAATCATTAAATAATCTTTAAATAAACATTCCATTTCTATCTAAATCTCGACGTAATAAGTAATGTTTGCATTTAATAATTCAATGAAAAATCTATACGTGACATCCTTCCCCTCTTGGAAGAGACATCCTCTTGATGTCTTATTAGTCATTCAATATGCACAACATCATCATCATCATTAAAACATACTTTTTCAATCAGTAATATAGTATCTTTGTGGTTAAAACATAGTATTTCAATCAAGTATAATGAAATAGTAACTATCATCTTAGTTCTCAACACATAAACATAAGCATTTCATAGTAGCATCCATGTTATCCAAGTTCACAACATGTGAATCAAAAACCAGAGTATCAAGTATCTCATGTAATAAGTAAATACTACTCTAAGAAAACAAGTGAGGAAAAATGGCAGTCAATCGTCACAGAATCCTCCCATGTAGCACTATCTTCAGTCTGTTGGTTCATTTAACAACACTAGTCTATAAGTGATGGAATTCATAACTTCTAGTACATCAAAGGGTCTCTCAAATCTTGGAGCCAACTTTGATGATTTCCCAAAATACATAAGATTAACAAACATTTATTCTACACAGTAATCTTGTCTTCTCTAGACCTTACTTCTAGTATCCTTATTATCACATAAGAAAATTTTGTATGCTTCACACATACTTTCTCTCCTTAAGAACTTTATTCTATAAATACATTCAATATATAATATTATCTATACTTAATGATCATAATTCATTGGCTCATGCCTTTGTCCTTAGTATAACCCAATGGAAAAGGAATGTCGATGCATTGTACACTACATCGTGGGTCCAATCCTTTCCTTTGTACTAAAACTTTTAGACAACTCACAATCCAAATCCATTTGCCACTTACACATTTATTATCCTTACTATAAAGTACTATACCTTAATTACTTGTTTATCTCGAGCATAACCTTGCTCCTAGACACTTATCAATTAAGTCTAATCAATCACTTCTATCTATTATTTCCTTTTTTAACCTTTTATCAAGTCTATGATTATGTTCATGCCTTTTTAACTTTAATAGAGTTTCCTTTCTTTCCCTATAATAGTCCAAACGTCAATTTTAGAAATTATAAATCATTCAAGATTTAGTCCACTATTTTTACTTATTTGGTTAAAATAATATATATTGCACATTTATTCCAATGACTATCTCATGGCAAGATTTTGGTTCACACAACCCTATCATTATTTGCTAAACTAAAATAACTTTTCAGATTTACTAAGCAACTTCTTACTCACAATAAATTATCTAGAATCAAAATCCTATAAGTCGAGTTTCCAAACCCAATGGTTTCTTTGATGAGTCCATCCACTAGATCATTTTGTTAATTCTATTAAACAAAGACAAATCAATTTGTCTTGCATTTTAATTTTCCTTACAGAATCTTAAGTAAGTTATATGTCCTACCAATGATGATTTCAGATCTTTATTTCCTAACATACAAACATTACCCTGCTACATTTAGTGTAGCTTCTTACTATGTCTTCTCCCAGATTATAGTGGATTCCTATTCGATAATTCTTTTTGTCAATCCGTTGTCCTAACCCTGACATTATTATCCTCATTCCATTCATGTAAATTCTATATTTTGGACACATAGGTTCTTTTACATCTTTCAATAGTCTATCCTTCAACTAAATGATAACCTATTTGACCTTACACCATTATCAATCTTCATGTAAATAGTTATGGGTTTTAGTAGAGGTATATCCCATTTATCTCAAGACATTCATACCATGGATATTCTTTTGTCCTTAGATTATTTTCATAGATTCAATTTATCTTAACTCAATAAAATTTCCTTGATTAATTTGATACTAATTTTTGAGTAACAATCCTCTTTTTATAACATCAATCTTTGGGTAATAAAAAATTTAATTGCATATCCAATCAACAAGTATAAGCATTCAACTCCCTATTTCCTTAATTATAAAGGTGAGTCTTAATTAAATATTCTATTCTGAGCACAAGTAACAATTTTGTTGTTCTTCTTCATAAAATCTTCAGCATTTCTTGCTAAGTGAAAATTTCTATGATGTTCTGTCATGACAATAGATGCTTTCTTCTGAAGTGTTTCTCTTTTTATAAGTGTTACTTAGAGTAAAGTCTTGTCAATAATATGACTTTCTTTAACTTACTATACATCCCTCCTAAGCTTCTATCCTTATAGAGTCTCATTAATTCCAATGACATTCAATCGCATGGGCAAATCCTTAAACCCAAAATTCCCTTTTAACTCTTAGGATGAAATCCTTAATTGTTAACTAGTCTGATAGTTTATAGATTTCTCCACTTTATATGGCTATAGACAATATCCAATACACCGCTCATTCAAGCTTAATTCTCTATTATAGGTGTTAAAGAGTAGTTCCAATACGTAATCCAACTTAATAGGTTTAGGTCTCATCTTAAGGTATCCCTCTTTATTGAATGGACTTCTTGTCCCAATTAGGTTATCTTTAACCCAAGGTTTCATTCAAAAATATGTAGAAATTAAGTGATCTAATGATTCTCATTAGGAGATTTTGGTGAGGTTCACATAACATCACATCTTAAAATTATCTCAATGGTTTAGATAATCAACCTCTTCTCATCTGAAGGTTTCTAGCATAGTAAACTTATGTGTCCAATCATTTCACAACATGAATATATTTCATATCAAAATAACATCACTCTTTCAATTCTCTATATATAATATATAGGAGTATCGAGACACTTTATTCCAATCACGAATCTCTCAGATCTTTTCTTTTCATTCCCATAAACAATCATCTTCCCTAACATAATCAAGTTATTGCCTATCCTTTTCTAATGCATTGATAATAATACTCTTTAATCTTTAGATCAGTTAATCATAAGATATAAAGATCATAGTTCTTAACCTTCTCTTTTATTATTTTCTCCTCGTGGTCATAAAATGTTCCTTACAACTTGCAAAGAAGTCATAACCAAGTTTCATTGGGTGGGGTACTTAGCTTGAGTCAATCCACTCTCTTCCTTTCTACCCCTTAATGCTTCCACAACTTTTGTTCTTCTCATGTTGAAATTTTTAGTAATTTTACTTTCTTCTTTGGAAAGGTTTTGTTATCCTTTCTTGTTGACCTTTCATTGTCTATCCTTACCTCATGGCATACCATATATAAAATTTTCTCAAAGTTAGATTTTTCATTGTTTTCTTTTATCTCATAGATTCAACATATTGAATTATTCAGTAGGATATCCAATAAATATTCAACAACCAATACATTATATCTTCTTTCTAATATCCTTATTAATCGAGGAATATCCATACTTACTATCCCTTTTGTTGATGTTTTTCTTAACTCAAGTGTTGCGTTCCTTTCAACTTCTAGTGTCCTGAACATAGAGCCATGTTGCATCCTTATTCCCCTTTGGAACTATTATTCATAAGTTGTTTGATTCCAAGTCTTCAATAACCTAATTAATTGTTTCTTTTGACCATTCTGGTCTTTTCTCAATTCCTCGATACTATCTCTTTTCTAACATGATCTTTATCTTAACACAAACGTTCTAGTCATGAATTCCCCAATCCTTGAGGATACTTCATTCATTCATATACTTAATTTGAACATTCTAATATATTAAGACTTGCATATGTAGATTCATAGTGATTACACTAATCCCAAAAGTTTCTGACTCTCTCGCATTTGTAGGTTGCTACAATTCTATTTTTTTATCACATTCCTACTCATTCTCTTGTTCTTAGAGTCATGTATGTACAACTTATTCTTCCTAACCTTCCTACCTAACCTGATTGCATAATCTTCTACAGTCATAGGTTTCATCAAAAGTTGATGGTTTAGGAATTTTGATTCCAGGGACGAACTAGCCCCCAATTTCCAAAGTTAGTAATACTTACTTCCTTAAGTTCTCTTCTCTTGCCGTTCTGGCACAAGAACTCCTCAACCTTTATCTTCTGATAAGGTATACGCATTATTGCATAATGAGCCCATAGGTTTCAGTGCAGAACCTGGTAGCTTTGATACCAAATGTAAAGAGCGGAAAAATCCTTAAAAACAAAATGATAATACTTAAAATAAGATCCATTATATTTCAAATAAGTTTTCATATCCTTCATTCATTCATCAAAAGAACAAGTCGATTACATATAACAACATAAAAGTCGATAAGATAATTTCATAACAATTCAATCTAAATCATACAAATGTCGAATTACACAATTTAAGTTATAAATACAATGAATAATAATATATCCAGTTCCAATTCAAGACTTGGGAATTTAGTTGCCATAAGCTCGTCATTACATAAATCATAAAATAATAAAGCATAAAAGAAGATTCAGTCTGTCGATCTTCCATCCAAAAGAAAATCTTCAATAAGAAGATGAGAACAAGAATCAGGAACTTTTTCCACCCAACCTCGAAGCTTGCGCTTCCCCGGAATTTCTTAGTCAATCAAGAAATACCCGACCCTGCACGAATCGCTTAGCAAAAAATAGTCTACGAGCAAGATGGAATCTGGTGCATGCCTACTATAACTATTAATACCACACGCATTTTCATTTTTCTAATTCAGTTAAGAAAGAAGTAAGTTCGATACTAGGATATGGTAGAGAGTTCAAATAATCCATCTATTTCAATGGTACAAAAATTACTTAGCCAAGTAAAATTTCATGCACGACAAATAAAAGTAGTTTTGGAAAAGCAAAACTACACTCTCTATTAACCCATATTCAGCACCCGTCCCGGAAGGTAACTTTCCTAAAAACATAACATGCAGAATTATCTATCATTCATGCATGGTGTAAATAATCAAATGCAGTCTTTTGCAATCTTTTCAAATACATCAAAATGAAAACATCATTTAAAATGCAACATTATAAAAATGAGCTTCTTTTCATTGTTTAAATTTACAAAAGTCATAAAATCAATATTTTAATTGAGTAATTTATATAATCAGTAAAGTTTTCTAAATGAAGGTGTAACTCCAGTATGTTGAATAATAAATATAAAAATAGAAATTAAAAGAGTACATGTTCAATTGTTCATACTCTCATTTAATTTAAGTTGTTTGAAAATCTTTCTGAATGTTTTTCAATAATAGATCAAAACTCAATTTGAATGTTTTATTTCAAGTTTATCCTATTTTCAGCGTTTAAATAACAATCATTTATCAAGTTAAACTTAACTTATTTTAAGAGTCTCATTTCTGACAGTTTCCAAGAAAAACGTGATTTGCAAGTTTCAGTAATTCTCTATTAACAAATTGTGATAAAATTCAAAACTAAAGATCTGTTTTATATTTTCTGTCAACAATTCTTATTTTTTGTTAGCATAATTTAAATATTTTATGTTCTTGATCATTTCGTTTTTCTCAAAATGGTAAGATTGTTTCCAGATTTAAATTAGGATTTTAATAATTCTCAGCAAAATAAACTAAATCCCTATTTTAATATGATTTTGATTTTAAATCCAAAACCTACTTTATGTTTTAAGTTTATTCCCCAATTTGATCAATGTCAACATTTCAAGAATTGAATGAAAGGTTTTTCCTAAAATCTCAAATTCTAAATTGTCAATGTTCTGAAAATTTTTAATTACAATTCAATTTTGTTTTCTATTTAAATAGATTTGCAAGATTAATTTTAACAATCACAGTTTAAATCTCCCTCTTTCCTAATTTTTATCCACAAGATTTTTGTTATAATTTGATATGTATTTCCATAATTTAGGAAAAGAATTGAAGGATCTATTGTTCAACAAAATTACAATTTTGTTGATCAAATTTATGAATTTAAAGTTTAAATCCTACTTGTTGAATTCGATTTCTGGAAATGGCAGTGAATTTTATCTGCCTTTTTCTTCTATCCTCCATTTCTCTCTGGCTGTGTATTTCCTTGCTACAAACTGAAAACCTTTTCCGGCTGAGTGGTCTCGTGACTTTTGTGTAAGGTATGAGAGAGCCTTTATCTATGTTAGAAGGGAAGAATTCCCTTTCTGAAGCCGCCCTTCCCTATTTGCTTGGCACGTGGGGGTGTGGGGAAGTCTTGAGTGGAGGGTTGTGTGTGCCTCTCTTAGGCCGCACCCTCTCCCATTTCCCGATGCATGCATGAAGTGAAGGCTTGCCTTCGTAGCCTCCCTAATCCTCTGTCCCTAGTGCATGGGAAGACACGCCCTACCTACTGCGTAAGGTGGAGAGTTAGGAGCTATGTATGGAGGGAAGTTAAGCTTCCTCAAAACCTGTACAACAAAAGATGAACTGGCCGCACCTCTCTTAATTGCCTCTGGCTCCTGCGTAGGGTGAGGTTCCAGACAAAATATCTCTCTCCCTCCGTCAAATTTAAGTTTTTCTCAGGATAAAAAGAAATCAATGTTATATTTTCTTTGTGTTATCTCCAAATTCGAGAATTCTGAGTGTCCAAATTCTCTGTGTGTGTGTTTTTTTTTGGATTTTTCAACCTCATATTTATCTTTCTTTTTTTTTTTTTCATGCATTCATCCAGAACTAAGATCCACTAAAAACTCATTTTGATCTTCAGATCAAAATTTAAACTCTAAATTTGGATATTATAAGATATTTCATTCTTCAATTTTTAACTGAAGTTTATATTTTGAATGCAAATTCAATTTAAAATTTGAACGGACGTTGATTTCCTAATTCTCTTCAATTTCACAATTAAACTAAGTTTAGATATTAATTCTATTTCATAATATCAGAATCCATTAATTTCACAATATTCAATTTAAATAACATTTTAAATTTTAAAATCACTTATTTAAATAAATTTAATCAAATTTTGAATTTAAAATCTATTGCATTTAAATTTCAAAATTTCAACTTAATATTCCCAATTAATAATAAAATATCAAAACAAGCATTCAATCTATTCAATTTATGTTAAATTTCATGAATTTAACAAAATCATCATTTAAGCACATGCATTTTTTTTCAATTTTTGAGAAATCACATTTTAACCAAATTTTCAATTCGCAAGCATGATATACGCACAATACATTAAAATATAAATCTACATGAGTGTGTGAGATCCCATCTATTTGTAAACATCAATCGGCTAAACAACTCTACCTGATCCTTGTTCTCACCTTCAACCTTGTTCACCTGTTTCCTGCATTCACTCACACTCGATTTATCATCAGTAATGACAAACCCCAAAATAAAAATAAATACAACTCAAATCATAATACTTACATTTCAATTTCAATTTCATTTGGATTCCAATTTCAATTCAATTTCAACTTCATTTCATTTTGAATTTCAATTTAACCATCATTAAATAATCATTAAATAATCTTTAAATAAACATTCCATTTCTATCTAAATCTCGACATAATAAGTAATGTTTTCATTTAATAAGTCAATGAAAAATCTATACCTGACACCTAAAAAAATCTATCTGGCTCAATGCAAATGATTATCCCCACAGAGGAAGAAATATGACTCAAGAAAAGCACACAAGGCAAGCGTAAACCTAGAAACTCAATCCATACCGGGACCTGCAACTTGGTGTCATCTGAGACATTGAAATCCCAGGTCCACGACTAGAAAACCAACAAAGAGGATCTGACATACTAGGGACCATGCTCTAGGATCTCCTAGAAATGATTGACCTCTAAAAAGAGAAAAAGAAAAAACCCTTGGTTAAGTTTTGGACCATACCAAGGCGGACCCCATGAGGTACCCATGCCTTGCTAACCCATTTTTTGAGCACACTTTTTGGGGGAGTCCTCCAAAAAAAATATTCAACAAGGGTATAATTTTCAAGACATTGACAAGAGAAATCAAATTGAGGAAAAGGAAAAATGGCATCAGCTAGGGAGTCATAAGACTTACCTCATGAAACACTTTCAAATAAAATTTTCAAGGTCATTTGTTCAATGGAGGATCCATTAAGCAGAGTCATTGAACTGTCAACACCAACATGAATTTATGGGTTAGAGCCAATTGAAGGAATATTAAAATAAAAAACACCGTAGTAAATGTGGTTACACACATAGGAAAATAGGTATTTCCTGCATAAAGAGCGTAGTATGATGCAAGAGGGGCCAAGAGTGACCATAGACACAAGAACACCCTAATAGAGCTCATACACCTTCCAATCTCTTTTCAACCTAAAACATACATTTTTAATTAATAGAATATTTCATGTTAAGAATTTTAAAACTTTAACATATATTTTATTATTATTATTACTTATGCATAGAAACATTTGAAGAATTATTATTTTTTATTAAAAAAATTTCATTATTAACAAGGAGTGAATCTATATTATATAATTAAGAGCATACATTGTAATTAAAAATTAAATGTTAAACATTTAAATTATGAAAATCAAACATATCCACCAACAATGGAAATATTAGTTAATATGTTCATGGACAAAAAAATGTCCTTAAACATGTTCATAAATATAGCGGTCACATTTTAATATTCTTTTAATTTTAATATTTGTTTAAATTATGCAAATCAAACTTATGGACAACAGTGAAATAAAAAGTTAATAGGTTCATGGCAAAAAAAATTGCCTTAAAAATGCTTAAAAATAGTGTCCAGGTTTTAGTATTTTGAATATATTGTTTACACGTGTCATGTGTCTTAGTCTTTTTTTTTTAAATCTTTGTTGAACATAAATAGTAGAAAAATAAAGATATTAATTAAGAAATAAAAATTAATAAAAATATATTGAAACTAAATAGGGGTTTAATATTTTTCTTTAATATTTTTTGTTATCTAGTGTAAATTGATTGAATAAATTAGGATATATATCAAAATATCTCTATCAACTCAAAACCTCAATATGAGAATAAGTTTTATTCTAGTTTTTTAATACTTGAAAATAAAATGAACTATTTTAATATTAATTGATATGTATTATACCACACATATATAAAATAAAAATGTGCAATGTCCAATATATTTATAATGGTGTAGATAAGTTGGTCTCAAATGAAAAATGAGATGATAATTGTACAATTATAGCATATAATAAACTATTTATAACTTGTTCAAAACATAATACCTTTTTAATATGTAAAACATACAAAACTTAGAAATATTTTTACAAAACTCAAAAATATTTTCACAAAATTCATAAAATAGTCTACTAGATTTAATCATAGAAAATAATAACACAAATTAATATCTCATATTTAAAGGGCTTTTAATCTTTAGTTAAAAAAACATATCTAAAATGGGTTTAATAGAAAAGTCAAATATAAATTATAGCTAAAAATTGCCCATTAACTCAAAACAAAAAAATAGTCTAAGTGAAAAACATATAGTATTTTAAAAGTTTTATTTTTGTTAATCTTTTTTAATAAAATAAAACTGAAATTCCCAAAATATTTTCAACCTAAAACAAAATAGTAATTGAACATTTATAAACTAAAATAAAACAATTTTAACTTGTTAAAAATATAATATTTTTCTAACTTATAATTCTAGTGTAGAAAAGTGCATACCTTTGCATTTTCACACTTAATTTGGACCTATTTTAGCACCCCTTTCATTAAATTTTCTTTAGGTCACTTATTATGGGCCCCTACGACCCCTTTTTATGCATCTCGAGGCATATTTCATCTGTAAACCTAATCAAAATCCATAAGCAACTCCTAATCTTTGTAACCCACCTTCTAAAATGCAAAATTAAGCCTTGGAGGACCAAGATGCCCTTGGTGGCGTCTTAGTCCTGAGGGCTTTATTTTCGGGAATTAAGAGTGGGAAATGAAAATCCTTGATTGAAATTAGTATTTTGTCAGCCTTTGGGATATAATAACTAGTTTATTAGATAGTAATGCCTATAAAAGTAAGTTTCACGTCCCATTTTCATAATACGCAAGTGAGTTGAAGAAATTTGAAGCCACTTTGAAGCAAGTTTTGGAGGGTTTCAAGAAGAAAGGAATTGAAGTCTTGCAACAACCTTCTATTGTGTCTGTGTAGGTTTTCAAGTCCATTTTCAAGTCAAGATCTAGCATTGTCAAATATTGATGATGGATTCCTATGGAGAATCTTGAGAGATTCTAGGTTGGAGATGCAACTAGTCATTCTTCCAAGCCTAAGGACTTGTTTCTTGATTGATTTCATCTTCCATTGTTTTTTTATTTTTTTCCTAAGGTTATATTTCATTTTTATGACTTATTACGATGATTAGAGATCTCCTTTTTAGGTCATTTTAATTTTCATCTTAGGAATTCTATTCTAACACACTTGAATAGGGTTTCTCCATGTTCTAGTGTGCATAATATTAGACACACATAATATTAGTGCACACACATTTCCATTTTCAGATCTATGCTTTTTCATCAAGGTTTAGTTACCAAACAAGACGATTGACCAAGGAAAACCCCCATGAACAATTAATCAAATTTCATTTGTTTTGTAGGTTATTTTACAGGTTGAAATCTAGAAACTTGGTGAAGAAGGAAGTGCAGACCTTGGATCTCGGGATAACATTCATAAATTGCAAACATTCAAAATAAGACTAAGTCACCACCTAGGGCGTCTTAGTCCTCTTGAGGCTATTTTTCATAAATTCCTTTAGATCCTATTTTGGAATCCAAAGATTCCACATTTTCCTTGAAAACAATAGTGGGACTATCAAAATAGTAAGGGCGTCTTAGTCCTCCATAACACTTTTTGACAACATTTTTGCATTTCCAAAATCCTCATTGAAATTCAAGAACTTCCAAGTACACATACCCTAACGTTTTGAATAATTTCATTATTTCCATCATTCATTTAGATTGCATCATTATGTTTTGTGAGTTGAATTCTTATTTTACTTTTTCAATCTTTTTATTTATGGTGAACCCATCAAAGCTCAAAAGAACCCCTCCTAGGTCCTTCCCTATTAAGAATTGACTCACATTTGAGGTTGATAGTCAATCCAATTTGGGATGCTAGGGAAATATCAAATGAAATAAGGAAAATAGGTGATCTCACATCCCTATTTTCTTTACGGTTCATTTTGGTGAACCCGACATCTTTGAGCATTCATTTTCTGATTTGGAGTCTATTAAAGTACTAGATATAGGTTTCATTCATTCTTGCATTGCATCTTGCATTAGTGAAATTGCATCTAGGGTTTCTCATATTTGGATTAGTGAAATTTCATATAGGCTGCATTTTTTCTTTCTTGCATCATCTTATCTCATTGAAAAATTGAAAAGTGCATTGTTCATCATCCTAATTGCATTTAGGAACATTGTTATTGCATTCAAAATTGAAAAAAATGCATTCAAATTTGCATTCAATTACTTATCACTAGCTAATTTTCCTTGAATTCATTTACATAGTTTTCTATTTCCAAAAATCAATTCCCTAGGTAGGAAACCTGGGAAGATGGTTTATAAATCATAATTTTCTATTTTTCTGCAAAAAAGCTTTACTAAGACTAAAATGCCCTTACTGATGTCTTAGTCCCTCTCAAGGTTTTTTTTCCAAAATCATCTTTGAGTTGTGTACTACCTATTCAAATTTATAGAACCTCCAGATTTCATAAGGAGGACCAAGACACCCTTCCTAGCATTTTAGTCCCTATAGAGTTTGAGGTTTCAATTTTCAAGGTTAAACAGTGATTTTTTGTGCTTTTGTTTGTTGTAGTTAGTTTGCTATTTTAGTTTTCCAATTTACTGTTTCATGCATTTTCATAGTTCATGTTTACAATTGCTTGACAAAGATAGATTATTGCACTTTCATTTTGTTAGACATATATTTCATTTTACATTCATTAGAAAACTCTAACTCAAAAACTAAAAACACTAAATCTTAGCAAGAATAGGTCCATGGTTATTTAAAGCATGTCAAGACCCTTTGTCCAGGTAAATGTAACCCTCAAGAATTTTAGTAGTGATTAATTTGATATGTTAGATGAAGCCTATTGTGCAATTTTTGCACACACGCCCCACTGAAAGCAGGGACCCTCTTTGTTTGGTCTTTTGGATGTTTTCTAAGGTCTAGCTTCTTGCTCTAGTCTTTGGTCTTGGGTGTTGGTAATCCTCTAGTTGTGAATATTTGGCTACTTTGAGACATGCTTGAATATTTATTCTACTCATGTGAATTATCCCTTGAAGTTACTTATTGAAAATCCTATGTCTTGGGATAATTTTCGAGTTTTCACTAGTTTCAGGAATTTCCTCCCTAGGCGGAATTCTGCAATTTCCATCCATGCATTGGATACCCGACGAGGATTGATTTATATTGTGCTTTGGAGATTTTGGCTCTTCACAGAATTCCATGTTTACCAAAAATCCCTCAATTTCCTTCACCTTCTCGGATCCGCGAAACTTGTCTTGGGTTGTCTTGTCGCTTCATTTATACTTGATTGTATGGATTCTGTAGCTCGTGTTTAATAGAATTTTGGGGGTTTATACTGAAAATTGGTGTCATTTTCTTTTCTTTGAATTTTGAAGAGCTTAATCCTTGAAGTCCCACATGTGAATTTGGTGTTTGAGCTTTCAATTGCTGGATTTGGTAGTGTTTCTCTGGTGTCATTTTCATCTGTGTGTGATTTGAAGCTTGTAGTCAATCGTGGCCTACTTGAATTTTGCTTCACAAATGGTATGTGCATGGTGCCTTTTCTTTCGATTGATGGTTATGAATATTTTTTGGTGTCGTTGGCTTGTCTTGAGTTTGGGTTTTGCATACTGAAGGTTTTTAATTAAACTTGGGTTACACATCATTTCTTTTTGGTGCCTTTCTTGAATTTGATGTCGCCATCCTTTTTTTAAACCAGTGATTCGATAGTGCCAGCCATCACCCAACTTGGTCCTCGAATTCAAATTTGTGTGTCATGTCAATTTGCTGGAGGCGATCTAGGGTCTCTTGTATTTGGTAAAACTAGTGTCCTGGATTATTTTTGCATTGTTATCTTCCATTTTCATTCAATAACTACCTTGCTTTGAAGGCCTTAGAGGAATTTATCATGGTTTAGTTGAATGAAGTGAGTGAATTGAGATTGAGATTTTGTTCTCATGGTGAAATCTAAGGGTTCAATATTTAGTTTCATTGCAAGTATTAATCGAATTTCCCTTCGATGAATTAGAAATTTGAGTCCATCAATGAACGATTTGAGACAAACAACATTTGAGCCCAAATCCCCAAATTCGTTACCATTCGATCAATTTGGGAAAATTCATAGTGAATTCAATTCTTTTGGGATTTCGATTATTTCACAAAATTCCTTTACCCTAGGAAATCCCCGAATTTTCATCGCCCCTTCATTTTCTCAAAAATGTGTGAAGCCATACTAGTTTCATGGATTTCCATCTTGGATGGAAATCCCTGAAAACCTGTTAAACATGAGGAATTGTAGACAGAAATGAATTAAGGTTAAACGATTTTCATATTTCATGATTGGTTTGAGTGATAAAGGGGAAAATAATGATATTTCTTGAGTTGTGTTGCTAACTAAGTGACTTTTGGGTGATTATTATGCTTTTATCTGTAATTTCCATTTGCCTTGGAAATCACTGAATTTCCTTCCTAGCTTGATTTCCGTGAAGGGGTGAAAATCCCAAACTTTTAAGGAGCTGTGCTTTATGATATTTTAAGGGATTTTGATCATTGTTTGGATTATGAGTATGTTATTTATGATGGGCTAACCCTAATCCTCTCATTGTAGTGGAAATTTATTGTGATATTTTTCTGAGTGCAGTCTAAATCAAGCAAGGCAATTGCTAGCAAGGCCAAGGGTAAACAAATGGATCCTCAATCTCAAAGGATAAAAGGATCAAATTGGATACAAAGAGAAAGATTCCTAAGAGCAAGCTAGCTTCCATGTGGTCAGAAGTGACTGACACAAATGTGGGAAGATGGGACTATGAGTTCAAGGAAAGAATGGCGATGAAGGACCCTCCTCTATTGGCAAGAAGATTGGTAAGCTCTGGGTTGGCTCAAGTGGTTGGCTTTCCATCTATGGTGTAGTGCTATAAGTTAGTTTTGGAGTGTGCCAGACACTATGACCTAGGCACACAAAGAGTGATATGCCCACAAGGCAGAGTGCTTGCAAATTTCTCTCATGTTTTAGTGGCCCAAACATTTGATATGCCATAAAGACCCCATGTGGTGCAGTTTGATATTAATGTAGCCAAGAAGTACTATGCAAAGCATACAAACAAGTCTTTACAAGTTATCAAATCTTGGTTGGAGAAACCTAAGACACATATTTCCAAGCTGCCAAAACAATTGTTCAAAGAAAAATTCATGTCAGAATACTATGATGCAATCACTCTTCTCAGCAAAGTGATGGGCTTGAAGAGTGAAGGAGTATTTGAGAATTGGATGTTTTACAAAATCATGAGACTAGGGTAGGGCATAGACTATCATTGGGTAGGTATAATCAGTACCATGATTCCTAAATAGTTGCGCATTGTATTGTAGACCAAGAGCTTCACCATGACATCCTACTTGGTCTATGCCTTGGAAAGATTCCATCCATACAAAGGATTGAGAACGCGAGGGGAATTTGGTCAAGTTGTGATTGAGGTCTATCCTCAACTATATTTGAGTATTTCTAGTTGTAGAAGGGTGAATGATGCATTCACCATGTATATTACAAGGTATTACAAGGTTTATCCAAGGTGTGGAGCATGTGAGGATTTATGATGTTGCTAAGGACCTGATCCAAAGGTTTGTGGCATGGTTTATAAAATTTCCCAACTTCTCTTACATAAGGTTTGATGCTTGTCAGAGAGCTCCCTACCGACTGCCTAGATACCCAGGTGATCACATCATACTTTTTGAAGTCACTAGGCAAATTTCTGCCTTTGATGCCATTGTTAAGAAGGACATGCATAAGAGTGGTTTTGGCAATGACTTCCCTCTGAGAGTAGGAGGTAGTGAGGCTTGTCATTCCTTGATCATAGCACACTCCTTTGAGGAAGAAATGGGTATTTCAGGCTTGTCATTCCACTCCAAGAGGTCTAGATTTGATAGAACAAGTGAGGCTCAAAAGAGAGCCAATAGAGATTTCATACATAAGCATGATATCGAGGACTATTGGGCTAATTGTAAAGATGAATTTGATGTTCGAAGGAAGAATTTATCAAGGTTTCCCGCTCACTTGGTCAGATTGTATAACATCAGGGCCATCCCTAATCAAATTGATAATGATGGTGAGGTGATACAAAGCCATGAATATGAGCCAATCAAAGACAAGCCCATAGGTGAGATCGATTCGTTAGAAGAAGAAAAGATAGAGTTGGAGAAAATAAATACTCCTATGATCAAATACACCAAGCTATGGATTAAACACAATATTTAGGAACTGGAAAGTGAAGGGAAGCAATTCACATATGATTTGATGGGAAACTTGGAATCCCACTCCACTTCTAAGGAAGATGAGGACTTAAAGGGAAATGAAAAGGTAGGTTCTCCCTTCAAGATCAAAATCAAAGGTGTTCAAGCAAAGAATGAGTTAGAAGGGAAGAGGAATCCTATTTTCAAAAAGAGGAAGACTACTACTAGGGAGAAGGCATCTACTCAAGAGGAGGAGCACGAAGAAGAAGGGAAGAAATATAGTGCCTCTATGCCTAAAAGAAGAAGAGTGGCAAGGAAATCAGGGAAAAAAAATGATCCCTCTAAAAGACAGGTTGAGGAAATAGGGCCACAATTGATAGATGTTGAGAGTTCTAGGGAGAAGACATAGTTCTATACCACGAAAGCCAAAAATCCATTTCCTAAATAAATTCTAGTAAAATAAAGTACTGTAATTCCCTCTACTATGCAACAACGAGAAGGCACTTTTGCCCCTCATTCGACTCAAGAATTGCATAATGAAGAAAAGGAGTCAACAAAGGTGACTATTGAGGATATTCATCAGGGTAAGGAGGGAAAATAATTCAAGGATGGAGACCTTTACAACATGAAGGTGGAAATTGATAAGATCTTTCAATCCTTCTTGGTGTCATATGAAGACTCACCTGTTGGTTATGAAGAAGAGAGAACTATGGAAAAGGAAGAAGCACATGAGAGAACTTCCTCTCCAATAAAAGTGGTAACATAAACACTTCATCAAGAAGAGAATCAGAATCCAAAGGAGGATAAGCAGGAAGATAAGAGAGAAGACAAAAGTGAAAAGGTCTCTACAGTGCAAGATTTGAATGTTGAATCCTCCATGGATCAACTAGAAAAGGAGAAGTGAGATGAGAAATAGTTAGATGCCCTTTCTCTTGGTTGGATTAGTGAGAGATTGGAGAGTAAGTAGGTCATTGTGGATGACACTCCTCCAAGCTGGGATGAACTACAAGATAATATTGGAAAGGGAAAATAAAAGAAGAAGGCTAGGGTGATTTATAAGATCACCAAGGATGAGGCATATAATAGGGTAATTCATATTGCCACTCCTGAAATAGACAAAAATAAGGATGAGATAGCTCCTTGGGATGATACCATTCAAATAATAAACTTGGGGCCTACAAGAAAGGATCAAGAGAAAGAATAATTCCAAGAGTCCTCTCAGGCCATCCTAAGGAGGTTGGATAAAGAAATAGAGGAGAAGGAAAGGTTGCAGAAACAATTGAATGATTTGTATCGATATGTACAACATCTAATGAAGCCTCTACAGGTTGTGGGAAGTAAAGGAGTGGCCCCTAAAGGATTTTTGCCTATGGAGGCATTCATTGAGCTTGAGAAGATGAAGGCTTCCACATAGGCTACATATGAATGGTTGCAAGGAGTAATGCTCAGAGGGGACAACATGATTAAGGAGATTTTTTCAACTTGTGGAGATCCACATTGGTTGTTTGAGTGGTTGCAAAATGTGTTGGGGAGAGATAAAATCGATGTAGACCTTCTCCTGCATAAAACACATACCATCATGGATCATACTGAAGAAAGATTAGTAAGTGATGAAATCTTATCTTCTTTAGATGTTTTAGAGCCTTGGGAATGGTATGAGTCACTACAGATTAAGTAGAAAGTCTTGAAGAGAATCCATAGGCAGGGTTAATAGGTGGGAAACACTTTAAATAGCATTTGTAATAAATGTATTTTACTCTTTGAGATCATGACTACTGAGAGGAAGTTTGCATTGAAGCATTTGACCCTAAAGTAGTTAAGGAGGTGGTGGCATGAAGTTTATGCCTCGATTTATGATGGTTCGATCATAGAAAACCATTTACATTATCCATCCACCTATATCATTGTCATGGAGAAATATCAGGATCTCAAAGAGGAATGGGATAAGGTCATCAAGGAATCAAGGTTAGAAATCAAATCGATATAGAGAAGGTTTAAATTGTTAACTACTCCACCATTGGCCGACTTGGAGGATATTTTTCTTAGGGTGCAAGATAAATTGGATCAAGATAAAGATAAGGGGCTAGCTAATGAATGATTACATTGTGATTTGTGCTTCCCATTATCTCTCTTTTATTTTATACATGCATTGGACCGGGCTACATTGGGGAACCTAGGCCGACCTAGAAGGAGCCTCAAGCATTTAATATAATGTTTTACGGTTTTTTTATGGGCTTTCTAGGCCAAATTGTTTCATGGCCGACCTTCCTTGTAACCCTAATTAGGCTGAACTATCATGAAGTCCCTATAAAATGGCATCCAACCTCATTTCTAAAAGTTAATTAGAGGATTAGACTTTGAAACAAACTAAGTAATAGAGTAAGACCTAGAGCTAGGAGTTAGTTTATTTGAAAACAAGTGTTATTACACAGAATACTAGAAATTTTTGCAACAGTTGGTGATTCAATGCAAGTAAAGACATTTTTCATTGGTTCTCTCTCTTTTGTTGATTTGTCTGGAATGATTCTTAGTTTCAAAATTTATGGATAAACTGTGTGCATATTTTTACATCAACATTTCAGGAATGATTCTTGTTATTCTATCTTTCTACATTCCTTTGAAAATATTGGATATATGTTAGATTTAGGGTTATACACGATTCAATGGTACTTGTGGTTAGATGCTTGAAGTGTTTTGTAATGATTCTTGGTCCACTCTTTTGGCAGCTTATTGATTACAAGTTGTGTAAAGTTAGCCTGAACCTTATATTTATGTTCTTAGTTCAACTATGATTATTGATTCATTTCAATTGAAAAATAGGGTTGGTGTGGATGAATGTCTCATGATCTGGAAATATCTAGTTCCTTAGAAGATTGCACTATTTTTGTAAGATTGTGGGTTAGATCTCGGTTAAGTGAAAATTGGTTTTGAGGGATTGGTCTATTTCAAGTATCTTATGATTTGTATTGTTGTTCTTAGGAGTGATTTTAATCTTAGGATTTCTTTAAACCCTTATCTTTTTCTATTTATTTTAATTTGGGTTAGATTAGGATTTCAAGTGTCAATACCTTCCAAAATCTGATAAGTTTAGAATTTTCAGCATTTACTTTGTAAGGTCCCCTTGTGATTACCAACATTTTCACATTTATCACTAATTTGTTTTATTGCATTGTCAAGACCTAACATTAGAGACCTTGGGGTTATCTCTTTGTTGATGGAGATTTACCTTTCAAGAGAGATAGGATATCATATTCTTTTTGAGTTGTTGTTGTGCAAAAAACACCATCAATAGATTGGCGCTAGAGGGAGGGCTTGAGTAGGCAAGCTAGAGCATTTTCTAAATGCCATTTCTTCTGAGAGACTCAGAGGGAGAACCAAATCTACACTAGGAGAACAAGAGTTTAAAGAACTACCACTTCCAACTAGGTCAAGAAGGACTAGAATAAGGGAGGATTCATCATCTACCTCATCAGCCTTATCCTCATCTAACTCTGAGGCCAATTCCATTCAACAACCTTAACCAGTCATCAATCATCCTTTACCACCCCCACCTCCGCCAATGGATTTCTTGGAAAAAAACCCATCACCCCTGTCCTTCAATAACTATAATTTTATGCCCAAGAACCCTGAGGATTTCTGCTCTAAGTTCCATACAAATGACCCTAATAGGACAACAAAGGAGCATATTGGAATTTTCCAGACTTGTCTCAGAGATAGAGGGATCAATCATGAGGATGTCGCATGTAGTATTTTCCCTTATTCTATAGGAAATGATGCCTTTTACTGGTACAATCATTTACCTTCTACCTCAATTCACAATTGGACTAAACTTGAAAATGCATTTCTATAGAAGTTTAAAATCCCTATAAGTGCTAATGAGTTGTATCTGTAGTTTACTAAGGTTAAGAGGGAGGTTAATGAGCTTATAGGATCATTCAAAAATAGGTTCCACCGTGCATATACTAAATTGCAATCTCCTTATATTGTGGATGATGCTACTACTTTGGAGGTTTATTTTGAAGGCCTTGATAGTCTTACAACCACCTTCCTTAAGTGGAGAGCTAACCCTCCAAATAACTTGCTTACTGCATCTACAAAATATGTCAAGGTTAGAAATAATATGAGACAACATTTTTTAGGGCCTTTTCCATCTCTGGGACTCATCGTTTACCCAGGACAGGTCCAAGCACTCAACCAGGATTTGACTAATCACACTCCCACTATGAATCCCATACCACAATTATCTCTGGTTCCACACCCAGGTCCTCGAATAAATCAAGCTCACCTGATACCTAGCTATCCCCAACAAAGTGCCACTTAGCCTCTTCATTTACAACAAGTAGGTTTTCCCACCCACTTGCAAAATTTAGAAGTCTTGAATTAGTCCATTGGTTCTGGGGGAGCATTAGGATACCTCAGAATAATGTGAATTCAATACCTTATAGTAGTCCTAATAAAGAAAGGCTATATGAGCTAACAAAGCAAGTGAAAAAATTGAATATGGAGGTAGCTTACTTGAGAAACCAGAATAGTCAACTCCAGGCTTTGGAGAGGAACATGCAATCAAGTTACAATAGGGAAAATTGAGATTCTACATAGGGGAAATTTTTTGATAGAGGATAGTCATCTAGAAAGAATTTTGACAAAGGTCAACAAGGTGGACACGGATTTGAAAGAAGACAAAAACCTAAGAAAAATAGACCATGGAACACCAGGCCCAATAATGGAGGGGTCCCTACTCCATTGGATCAACCTCCCAAACAAGAGAAACCTCCAGGTGGTGTGTACTTGGCAGAGGCAACTTTATCTGGATGGTGTGGGCTTCACAAGACAAGTCAACACTCTGAGATGGACTATCTTGAGTTCCAAACTTCTGCTTCAATATTTCAGTATGAAGTTGAGAATAATTCCACTAGTCAAGCAATGATACCCTCCAATCCTTATGATTATCTGATATTGGTCTTGAATCATGCACTTTTTCTACGGGATGAAGAGAATGAGCCAGAAGGAGAGTCAAGTGGCTAGGGTGAAGAGACTGAACAACTGTTTAATGAGGATGAAATTTCTTAGTTATTCAATGAAGGCACTGAGAATGATAATGGCCCCTTGGATGAAGAGGAAGCTGGTGTCAAGGAAGTCCATATGTTTTAGGAACTTGCAAGGAAATGTGATATGAGGAACATGCCTAATAGGAGTCAACAATTTGGAGGCCCATTCACTACATCTATCCCTCCAAACAATTTCACCACTCCCCCTGACCCAAATGAAAAAAAATCCATATTATCCTCATGTGCCGACATAATACTTCGCAAAGGGAGGACAACCTAATGTGTCAAAAGGAAGCAATACTAGTACAGGAAAGGACAAGCAAACTAGCCATTCCAAAGAAGCCCATACCAATATGAATGTGGATTAATTAGGTGAATATGTGACTAAGGAACTTAGGAAGGTAAAGTTGAATCTTTTTAATTTTGAGTTATTGAGGGTCCTTGCTATCAAAAATACTATTCTAAAATATTTTAAGTCACATAAAAATTCCTCAAGGAAGGATAGTCAGGGAGGTAGCTGGGAAGACTCCCAACTCACAAGTACCCAAAGGTCAAGGTCAAGCACAACCCAGGGATAGGGGAAAGGAAAAGGATAAGAGTCAGGTTGCACAAGTTGATACTCAATTAAGTTTATTCCAAGGAAAGACATAAACTCCTCCTTTTCTAATTTTTTTTGTATCTTTGGGGAGAATCTACACAATTGTCTTCTGGATTCAAGAGCATCTACAAATGTTATGCCCTTTTCCATTTGTAGAGCTCTAGGAATTACTGCTACCACCTCTCAAAAGAGGGCCACTTAATTAGACAAGACAAAGGTAAATGTGGTAGGAGAACTGAACATGATTCCCATGCAAATCACATTAGATCCTAGGGTGCAACAAGTAGTTAATATTCATGTGGCAGATATTCTTGATACTTATGATCTAATTTTAGGTCAATGTTTTACCAAGGCACTAAATGGATACACATCTACAGATAATTCTAACATGTGGCTCCCTTGGAAAGGAGTCTCAACTCAAATCAGATTTGAAACAGAACCGAGAATGAATTATGTGATTCTAAATACCATAATACTTCGAATGAGATATTGGTGTCAAAATTCAATATGGGGAATTATGTACTGGCTACCCCAATTTTAGGATTAAATATCAAAGAATTTTTTATGTTGCAGAGCTCCTTTAGTGAATCCACATTAGAATCTAGTAGTTTTGAGGCACTACTTGAACTAATAGAGGAAATTGATGACCAAGATGATGGACAACTCAGTTCGCTGAATAATTTCCAGGAGTTTATCCAGAAGTGTGTAGAGGATCAAATTTTGTTGGGAGGAAATATGAAGTTTGAAGACTTACTTCTCCCTAATTGGTGTAGATTCCATAATGCTCCCCACTCAGAGATGGAATGTTACTTATGTTAGATAGCGGTGGAGCAGGTCCAAAGGTACATCAACCCAACCCTAGCTGTCAGATTTGATATACAAAGCATTCAAAATGATCCCAAAGGTAAAATCCGGATGCCTCCTGAAGAAATTCCTAGTAGCAAAAAAATAAGAGGTATCTCAAAAGGATCTAGAGCCAAAGGCCATTGGATGTTAAGGTTTGATGGATCCAAATCAAAGAAAGGTGTTGGATCAAGATTCAAGTTTATTAGTCCAAAAGGTGAGACTTATTTTTCTTCTCATAAAATCCAATTCCAGTGTACCAATAATGTGGTTGAGTACGAAGATTTGGTCCATGGATTACTAAAGGAATTGAGAAAGAAAGTTAAGATTCTACAAGTATTTGGGGACTCTGAATTAGTGGCTAGGCAAGTGAGAAACTAATACTCATATCATGATAGAAGGATGACTAATTATAGACATCGAGTATGGGATCTCATTGAAGGATTTGATGCTTTCAACATTTAGTTGATACCTCATAGCAAGAACCAGACTGCAAATTCTCTAGCACAAGCATCTAGTACATTGTAACCTTTATAACTATTGAGTTTGAATAAGTTTACAGTGGATCTCACTCCAATACCCTCAGTGCCTGATAACGTAAAAAAATTCTAGTTGTTTGAGGATGACAATCACATTCTTAATTTTATTACTAGTTGTTATGTGTTTACTTCTGAGGTGATAGATGAGGCAAAGCCTCAGGTGGCAAAGATGGATCTTGAAGGGGTCATCAACTTGAAAACTAATACTATCCCAAGAGCTATGGTATAATTAGAGAGAATTTTTGATCTAGATAAGATAAAGATTCATGAAAATCAAGCTAAAAAGTAATCCCTTAGCAGTCAATGTAAAGCTTACAACATGTGAACTCTAGATAATGTGAAAAAGGTCTTCATTGGAAAAGTATGTACTCTAGAGGAAAGAAAAGGAATCATTGATGAATTTCATATTTATCAGGATGTGATAGTCTGGAGTTATGAAGACTTGTAACATATAATACTTCAATCATTTTGCATACCATCCCTCTTAGGTCAAATGTGAAACCATTCAAGCAAAGACAAAGACCAATCAATGCCTTGTTGGAACCAATCATTCAAATGGAGGTACAAAAGTTACTGTCAGCTCATATCATATTCCCAATTAAACATTCAACATGGGTTTCCAATTTAGTCCCAGTAAGAAAGAAGAATGGGGAGATTAGGCTTTGTGTTTATTTTAGGAACCTCAACCAAGCATCCAAAAAGGATAATAACCTAGTCCTATCACTGGATGAAGTGCTTCAAATTGTTAATGGGTCTGAAATGATGTATTTTCTAGATGGGTAATCTAGATATAATCAGGTTATGGTGCAATATGAGGATAGGTACAAAACTTCCTTCACTACGAAATGGGGAAATTTTTCTTACAGGAGAATGCCCTTTGGGTTGATCAATGTTGGGGGCACCTTCTAGAGACCTATGGATATTTACTTCAAGGAAATCATTGGTAAGTGAATAATTATTTATATGGATGATTTGACTGTATTTTCTAAGAAGTGAGATGATCATATAGCAGATTTATGAAAAGTATTCCAAAGGTGCAGAGAATTTGGCATCTCAGTTAATCCAAAGAAATGTATTTTCAGAGTCACTGAAGGAAAACTGCTAGGACATGTCATTTTAGAGGGGTATTTCCATCGATCCTGAATGAGTAGAGGCTATATTGAAAATTCAGCCCCCTACAAGTAAGAAGGAGATGAAGTCATTCTTTGGGAAAGTCAACTTTTTCAAAATGTTTATCACTAGATTTGTGGAAATAGTGAAGCCTCTGAATGCAATGCTGAAACAGGAAGCAAAGGTCTAGTGGAGTGTCGTGGAAAAGGAAGAATTTTTTGAGATCAAGAGGGAAATTGCTAATGCTCTAGTATTAGTAAGTCCTAACTATTCCAAGCCATTCTACATATACTCTTTTGCTTCAAATCATTCTTGTGCTAGAATGTTGACCCAGAAATCCGACCAAGGGAATGAGCATCCCATAGCTTTCATGAGTATTCCTCTAAAGGATGTAGAGATGAGATACCCTAATGTAGAGAAGTAAGCCTATGCTCTAGTTAGAGCTATAAAGAAGTTCAGGCACTACATCTCAAGGAATAAGGTCTTTTCTATAGTACCTGACCCAACAATGAAGCTTTTACTAATGTAAAATGAGTTGGGAGAACAAAGAGCTAAATGAGTAACGATGCTACAGGAGTATGATATTGATATCCAGCCAATGAAATTGGTGAGAGAATAGGGGATAACTAGGACAATGGCTGAAATGGGCCTTGACCTCATAGCTCAGCACTACCACCTCCAGGATGAGTCCCAAGGAGATTGGTACGATGAAATTATTTATTATCTCTTGAACTAGCAATTTCTTGAACACCTTAATTTTGTACAAAGGAGAGATTTACATTTGAAGATTGATAGTTTTATGATGAAGGGAGTTGTATTATATAAGAAAAACCACGAGGGTGTCTACTTGAGGTGCTTAGGAAAAAATTAAGTTGTGAAAGTATTGGCATAATTTCATGACAAATATGGTACAGGCCATGGGTCAACACCCTCCACTACAAATCAGATCCCGAGAGCAGGTTATTACTATCCTACCTTGTTAAAGGATGCACACAACCATGTAAGGACCTACCATATATGTTAGAATGTAGCAAGTAAGGAGTAACACACAACCCTTCCACTTCATCTGGTCATAGAGGTAAAACCATTTGCACAATGGGGAATGGACTTCATTGGTCCAATCAACCCACCTTCTTTTGCAGGCCACAGGTACATTCTCACTATCACTGATTATTTCACTAGGTGGACTGAGGCTCTTGCAGGGAAAAAATTTACTTCTAAAGTACTAATCAATTTCATCGAATCAGGTATTATTAATCACTTTGGGTGTCCATTGGCTTTAGTTTGTGATAATTTTCCTTCATTTCTATTGCTGAAATTTTCTAATTGAGATTTTGATCATGGGATCATCATCAAGCTTAGATCTAATTATTACCCATAGGGCAATAGTTTAGCTGAGTCTTCCAATAAGAACCTTTTAACAGTTTTCCTTAAGCTATTAGAGAAGAATCCCAAGGATTGGCACACTCAACTCAGGTTTTCTCTCTAGGAAGACCGTACAAGACAACAACCATCTCTAGGAACCTCTCCTTACCACCTAGTGTATGGTTTGGAACCTGTATCTCCCATCCAGTTAAAAATCCCCACACTGTAGTTCATTAAGGAATACTATAATGAAGAGGACAAGCATGAAGCTTGCCTAGCTAAACTATTGCATCTTGAAGAGAGAAGAGATGAAGCCTTAGAAAACTTTTCCAAACATTAGGGTGTTGTTAAGAGATGGTTTGGTAGAATTGCTACTATGAAAGATTTTTGAATATCTAACTTGGTTCTCTACTAGGACAAGGCACATGACTAGAAAGGGGAGCATTGAAAATTTCACAAAAATTGGCTTGGCCCTTACTAGATTTTAGAGATATTGGGAGATAATTCCTACCACCTAAAAACTATCATTGGAGAGGATATCTCGCTGCTTGTCAATGGGCACTATCTGAAGCATTATTCTCAGTCTTGAGTTGTTTTGTAGCTCCTCCCCTTGTAAATAGTTAGATTAGGTTTTCTTTTTTTTGTTTTGCTCTGTTCTTTTGGGTCTATTTGGTTCTAGTTTGGGTTGCTCTCTACTTTTCTTTGTTTCAGGTCTCCCTGTTGTCTTCTAGGCTTTTTGCATTTGGACGAAAATCATTATAATAACTAGGACTATTCTAAATATTTATTTTGCAAACTTTAATCATCTTTCCAAAGTGAGTTGGTAGAAGTCTTCCATTTGATGTTGCATATGCTTGGATTTGGTGAGTCACTTAATTAAGTTAAATCAAAAATGTATTTGGGTCTCATATCTCTATTAAATCTTAAGAGTTCCAAGGTTGTGTGCAGACCTTATGAGGTCTAGTCAAGTGAAAAATCTTATATCTGGCTTCGGCGCCACTATGGTTCTCAGTCCTAAGTGTGAGCTTCATTGCTTACAAAGTGAAAGGGAAAGTCTAAAAGATTTTTTTTTTAATATCAAAGAAAGAAAAGTGAATATTGAATATCAAAAGGACCTTCACCTTATCAGGATTATCCTAGTATCTCTACCAGGGCTATGGAAACCTAGATGATAGTAGAGCTATGCTTGGGATAGCCACAAAAATAACCTCATCAGGGATATGGATGCCTGATTGGCAGTGAGGCTCTATCTAGGGTGCTTTTGGAGTTAGAATCCTTATGTAGCTTGATTTGATCAAGTTTGTTTCTTGTTGCTACTAAGGAAAGGACATGAATAAACATGCACACATTTGGACCCAGGTATAGGAAAGGCTTGCTTACTTGTGAACTTTGAGATTCTATTCATAGGTGAGTCAATGTAAAGGCTGAAAGCAAAGATTATGGGTTCTTGATTCTAGTTTTTCATTGAAAATCTTTGGAAATATTTCCACAGTGGAGTCACCATTTGTTGTGCATTTTTTGCACACATGCCCCACTGAAAGCAGGGACCCTCTTTGCTTGGTATTTGAATGTTTTTTGTAGTCTAGCTTCTTTCTCTGGTCCCTGGTCTTGGGTTCTAGTAATCCTTTGGTTGTGAATATTTGGTTGCTTTGAGACATGCTTGAATATTTATTCTACTCATGCGAATGATCCCTTGAAGTTACTCATTGAAAATCCTACGTCTTGGGGTGATTTTCGGGTTTTTTATTGGTTTTGGGAATTTCCTCCCTGGGCAGAATTCCTCGATTTCCATCCATGCCTTGGATACCTGACGAGGAATGTTTTACATTGTGCTTCAGAGATTTTGGATCTTTGCGGAATTCCGTGTTCACCAAAAATCCCCAAATTTACTTCACCTACTCAGATCCTCGAAACTTGTCTTGGGTTGTCTTGTCGCTTCGTTTATACTTGATTGTATGGATTCTATAGCTCATGTTTAATAGAATTTTTGGGTTTTATACTAAAAATTGGTGTCATTTTCTTTCCTTTGAATTTTGAAGAGCTTAATCCTTGATGTGCCACGTGTGAATTTGGTGTTTTAGCTTTGAACTATTAGCTTTGGTGGCATTTCTCTAGTGTCATTTTTGTCTGTGTGTGATTTGAAGTTTGTTGTCAATCGCGACCTACTTGAAATTTTCTTCACAAATGGTATGTGTGTGGCGCCTTTGCTTTAGATTGATGATTATGAATGGTTTTTGGTTTCGTTGGCATGTCTTGAGTCTGGGTTTGGCGTACTGAAGGTCTTGAATTAAATTAGGGTTATGCATCATTTATTTTCAGCCTTTCCTGAATTTGATGTCACCATCCTTTTGTTAAACCAGTGATTTGATAGTGTCAGAAATCACCCAACTTGGTCCTTGAATTCAAATCTGTGTGTGATGTCGATTTGCTGGAGGTGATCTAAGGTTTCTTACATTTTGTAAAAATGGCGTCTTGGATGATTTTTGAGTTGTTATCTTTCATTTGCATTCAATAAGTATCTTTCTTTGAGGGCCTTAGAGGAATTTATCATGGTTCAGTTGAATGAAGTGAGTGAATTCAAATTGAGATTGTGTGCTCATGGTGAAATCCTAGGGTTTCAATATTTAGTTTCAATGTCAGTATTAATTGAATTTCCCTTCGATGAGTGATTTGAGACAAAAAACATTTGAGACCAAATCTCCAAATTCATGATCATTCAATCAATTTGGGAAAATTCATTGTCAAGATAATGCTTTCGAGATTTCGACTACTTCGTAGAATTCCTTTACCCTAGGAAATCCCTGAATTTTCATTGCCCCTTCATTTTTTCTGAAAATGTGTGAAGTCATGCTAGTTTCATGGATTTTCGTCCCTGATGCAAATCCCTAAAAACCTTTTAAACATGAGGAATTGTGGATATAAATGAATTAATCTTGAATGATTTTAATATTTCCTAATTGGTTTGAGTGATTAAAGGGGTCAATAATGCTATTTCTCGATTTGCATTGCTAATTAAGTGACTTTTGGGTGATTATTATGGTTTTATCGCTAATTTTCGTGTGGCCCAAAAATCCCTGAATTTCCTTCCTGGCTTGATTTCGGTGAAGGTGTGAAAATCCCAAACTTTTAAGGAGCTATGATTTATTATTTTTTAAGGGATATTGATCATTGTTTGGATTATGAGTATGTTATTTATGATGGGATGACCCTAATCCTCATGTTGTAATGGAAATTTATTGTGATCTTTTGTTGAGTGTGGGTTGAATCAAGCAATGCAATTACTAGAAAGGCCAAGGGAAAATAAATGGATCTCGATGTTGAGGGATCCTCCATCTCAAAGGTTGAAAGGATCAAATTGGATACAAAGAGAAAGATTCCTGAGAGCCAGCTAGCTTCCATGTGGTCAAAAGTGACTGACACAAATGTGGGAAGATGGGACTATGAGGAGTTCAAGGCAAGAATGGAAATGAAGGACCCTCCTCTTTTGGCAAGACAATTCGTAAGCTCTAGGTTGGCTCATGTGGCTGGATTTCCTTCTATGGTGCAGTACTATGAGTTCGTTTTGGAGTTTTCTAGACACTATGACCTAGGCACATAGAGAGTGATCAACCCACAAGGTAGAGTGCTTGCAAATTTCTCTCCTGTTTCAGTGGCACAAACATTTGATATGCCAGACAGACGTTATATGGTGCAGTTTGATATTGATGTATCTAGGAATTACTATGCAGAGGATACAAACAAGTCTTTAAAAGTTATCAACTCTTGGCTGGAGAAACCTAAGGCACATATTTCCAAGCTATAAAATTATTTTTTCAAGGAAAAATTCAAGTCAGGGTACTATGATGCAATCACTCTTCTCAATAGAGTGATGGGCTTGAAGAGTGCAAGAGTATTTGAGAATTGAATGTTTTATATAATCATGAGACTAGGGAAGGGCATAGACTATCACTAGGTAGGTATAATCAGTACCATGATTCATGAATAGTTGTGCAATATACTACAGACAAAGAGCTTCACCATGAAATCCTACTTGGTCTATGCCTTGGCAAGATTCCATCCATAGAAAGGATTTATTACTCGAGGGGTCTTTGGTCAAGATGTAATCTATGAGTTCTATCCCCAACTACATTTGGGAAGTTCTAGTTACAGAAGGGTGAATGATGCATTCACCATGTATATCACAAGGTTTCTCCAAGGTATAGAGCATGTGAGGTTTTCTGATGCTACTAAGGAGCTGATCCAGATGCTTGAGGCATGGTTTATACAATTTCCCATCTTCCCCTACATAAGGGTTGATGGTTGTCAGAGAGATCCCTATTGACTGCCTAGATACCCAACTGGTCACATCATACTTTTTGAAGTCACTAGGCAAACTTATACCTTTGATGCCACTGTGAAGAAGGACATGCATAAGACTAGTTTTGGCAATGACTTCCCTTTCAGAGTAGGAGGCAGTGAGGCTTGTCCTTCCTTGATCATAGCACACTCCTCTGAGGAAGAAATCGGTACTTCGAGCTTGTCATTCCATTCCAAGAGTTCTAGATTTGATAGAATAGGTGAGGCTCAAAAGAGAGCCAACAAATATTTTATACATAAGGATGATATCAAGGACTATTGGGTAACTATAAAGATATATTTGAAGTTCAAAGGAAGAAGTTCTTGTTGATGCAATATTTTGCATGTAGCAGCAACCTTGTGGGAAACTTAGCTATTGGGGGACACAATGCGCTAGCTAAGTAAGCTTCGGGATTTTACCGAAGCCAGCTCTTCGCTTAATGGGAGAAGTAAAAGGCAAGGGAGATTGCAATAATGTAAAATTTACACTACAGGCGATGCACCAAATCTTTAGACAACTTTATCAGAGCATAGTGGGAAAATGCAAAGGCCCAAACCACTAAATTGATGTTAACTAAGTTAATTTATCCCACAAGTGTTTATTGTGCAAAAATACCCTCTAATTTGTATAATGTAACCAAGTATAACTTTATCTTAACATAGAAGAGTTAGAGAAAACATGATCTGCATTTATTTTGGCTATAAAAGGTTATAGAAACTGAAGAACAAGCATTCATACAAAATAAAGAGAAAAGCACAGGTCAATAGTTCTAACAAATGCATTGAAACAAAAAGGCCAAATTTATTTGGCACAGTCCAAAATCCTTTTAATCGAAAGCAACTATTACAACAAAGGCCTACTTCTCAGTGCCTAAGAGTTTTTCATAAACTTAATCAACCAACTATAAAGAAAACAAGGCCCCATTTATATGGCCATTCCACTGCCTGAAGATGCATCATGAAAGAGCAAACCACGCGCGGTGATCCTCGGCCCAGATCATCTCGAGCCGCCACGAAAAACATCGATCGGCTAATAATAGGCTAATGAGACCACGACACACAATGGTAAACCATGCAGCAGCAGGAGAGGACATGTGGCATCATAGCAAGAAACATGGCAGTAGGCAGGTACAAAAGATCCGACGACATTTCCAAAGTAACCAACGCAGAAACAAAGTTGCCATGTGTTGCCCAGATGGAGACCAATAGAAAGCAACAAAGGCACCTAGCAAAAATCCATGAGAGAGATCCACGTGGAGAGCTCCAAGCAAAAGTGAAAAACGAGGTAGGCTCGACTCAAAAAAGCATCCCGAGTGAGCCACACGGCACGCAGACGAAGACTGTTGGAAAGTGAAGCGAAGTAACAGTGAAAAGCTTCGGGAGGAAGACACGTGGTGAGCTCTAAGGATAGTGAGCATACAAAATTAAGGCGCAGCTACAGAGGAAAAGAAAACTGCCAAGGCCTCGACAGTTTTTGTTGAACAGTTTGGCGACTCATAAGGGCTTTTCGCTTGCGGAAAGGAGAACCCCATAAACCTTTGGCTCAGCAACATAAACGCTCACAACCTTGAAAGGGCGGCCTATAGATTGGTCCATACTTCATTCGTTGGTGCAGAGAGAGTTCACAGATGCTTGTGAGCCAGTCTGAGATCGATGATTGCTTTGAATGGCAATTTGCCTGATACTTTTGTTTCCAATTCCAATTTGAAGAAAAGTTGTGCTAGTTGATGCATGATTGCCTGGATCTCCTTAGCAGTTGGAGATTGATCAAAAGTCTAGAAGACAGAAAGGTCCTGCTTCTTCTCTTTGATCATTTCAACAATATGCTCCACTCCTGCTACTACCTAGTTTGCAATGAAAGGTGAAGGGAGGCCTCTCTGAGTCAAACAGGAAAAATTTGCTCGCATGTCACTGGTAACTTGGTTTAATCGACCTCTGCAATCTGCTACCTGTTGGACGGCCTCATGCATGGAGATGAGGCTACTTGCACCTAAAGCTACTATCATTCAGTTGTTGATGCCCATGCTACTCAATGCTTCATCTGATGTGGTATACAACTTACCCAATAAAATTCTAGCCTCGGGAACCTTGTTGGAGGTTAACTCTTGGACCTGCTATATTGATTCACTAACTGTTCCACAGAGGCTAGCCGCTTGTGCCATAATCTTTAAGGTGGGATGCAGAGTAAGGCACAAAGCCTTCACCTTGTCCCAGTATGATGCGTGCAACTATTTGGCTATTTCCAATGAGCTCATTCGAGGCGCAAGGGGTTGGGTCCTTAGGGTAGCCGATTCTGCCTCTTTGCTACTTAAACCTACCACTGCTTTTGCCAAACTTTTGTCCAATGTGGACATCTGCTCTTTTAGGGCAAGAACTTCCCTTTCCCTTTCTATCAGGGCCAATTCGGCCCGCTTGGTCTTTTGGACCTCCAACTCTAAGTTGGCACTTATTTCCGCAATCTCGACAGTGATGTTCTATCAGAGCTTTCTCATTTCCTTCAGTTAGCAGGATAGACTGAGCTTGGAGTTCTTTCTCTTTTTCTTGGAGCTTTTCCTCACTTGCCCGGAGTAGCTCAACCTGTTTCTCAAGAGTTGGAATGACCTCTTCACCTAAACCCTGCAACTCTTTGATTTTAATTTCGAAGGTACCCCTCTCCTTCTCCAGCCGACTTATTTCATTCTCCTATGCTTTGAATTTGTTTACCTAGATGTTGACCTTCCTTTTTAGCTCCGCAATCTGATCATCCTTCTTCTTCTCCTGTCGGCTGAGCTTGAGAAAATTAGTATTCACTATTTTTTGGGTCTCCTCCATCAGCTCAACTTTATCTTGTGGGTGAGCCTACTATAAGTCTAACCCGACAACATTCACAGAATAGTCACTGGGCTGCATCTCGCCAACTGCCTTGATCACATTAGGAGTGATCTTTGCAAACATCAAAGAATTTTGGCTTTCATTGAAAATGGTTTGCAAGTGGGGCTCTGCCTGCCTGCTTGCATCCTTCTTTCTTCTTTTGCTGATCCGATTTGCATGGGCACTCTTATTTGCATCAACCTGTGAGAAATATTCCTGGGCTGGGATACCCAGTGCGCAAACAAAAGGATACTCCTAAGGGACAGCCAGCGAGAAAGACAACATGGCTAATGTATCAGAGGTTTTTCATGAACGTGTTATAATGGTTGGGGAGAATGGTGGGATGAATTAGCCACTCAAAGGGGATGAAAATGAGGTGACAGTGTAAGGGAAAACTAGAGACGCACCAACCACAGGGGTGGGCCTTAGGGATAAAAATTATTGCCCAATGAGCCTGGTACTGACACCAAATTGCATTCTGAGTAAGGTATGGAAAGTGGAGGACACAGGAGGGAAAACCGGAGGTGCAAGACTGGAATGCTTGGCAAATCCAGTGGCGAAGAGGACTGGCATGGATGAAATAGTAGGGGCGACCTATGGCGGGACCAAAGACATAGAGGAGAGAGAAGAGGGAGGAAAAATTACCTAATGTTCGATTTGAGTTGCTGATGCTCTGACCGCTCCCTTCATCGACCATTCCTCCTCTTCACCAGCCTCTTCGATTCGTTGTTTCTTCTCTTCTGGGAAATCATCAAGGTCGAGAATGACCCATCTCTTTCTACTGGTGATCCTTGTCCACTTCCATTTTGATTTAGAGGGGGCGGCTGGGTCCGATGTTTGTTCATGTGGCACTTCCTTCTACACAAGCTGTTTGCCAGTATTCCTCTCAAGTATTGGACTCTCAGCGACGGTAGGGGCATTCTGGGTTACACCCTCCTCCGATTCTGTGGTAGCCTCCTCTCTTCTATATTGCCGCATAGATGTTGAGTGGTTCAGAGAATTTTCAACATCCGGATGTTCATCTTCGCAAATTTCATCAAACTTCTCATCGAGGGCTACTTCATTATGCATCTTGGCAGCCGCCAGAATTTCCTGCCGATATATCCAGAAGGCCTATATCTTATCTGACGCCAAACCAAGCTTACTCAATTAGGTGACCAGAGAGGAGTTGATATTGAACTTTGGATTAACTCTCCCCATGATATGGTAAAAATTTAGCCATGGCGGTTGACCATCCACTGTAAGCAAATATTCAAGGCCTATATATCTACTTAAATTTCCTTCCTCGGCATTCCATCGGAGGTCCCAGAATGGCAAAGGTGAATGTGAGATTTTGATACCGATTCCTGACAAATTATTATCAGGGTTGTAATTCTAGGGATCGTCTATTAATACCAATCCGAGGTGGCCTAACTTCAAGAGTAGAACCACTGAGGTATCAATCTTCAGGGTCCTCTTCTTTACCAGTGACACCGGACCAAACATGATTGGCAACAACAAATAGGAGGTTAAGTGCTTTCCTCCCCAGTAATCATCATCAAGGGTACATAGCTGTCTCATTGCCTCCAAGGCCAATACTCTGTTAGAGAGGAAATGAGGAATCTGAAAAGGTTCTCAAACGAAACCTAGCATACAGAGCATGGTGAAATCCGTGCCCAAAAACTAGTTGTAGGGTGGAGTTAACTTCCCCAGCCAGGACCTCTGGTAGGGTGATATGCGTTTGGTCGTATTTATACTAGCATTACCCAAAGCCCTTATAGCCAGAGCTATGAATGCATCCGAGAACGCATAATAATTGATTTTTTTGACATGACAGGGGTCCATGTCAAAACTGGCTTCCTAAAGCCACCCTCATCAAAAATAGATAGGAGTATAGACGTTGAAAAGTAATCTACATTCTGGTGCAAAATCAAGTAGGCCAGAAAAGATGAATACCTGAACTTAGAGCCGACTCCAAATTCCTGCAACTGTTTACAAATTCTGCCACTGATAGCTCTTGCAAAGTCTAGGAGCGGGGCCTCGCGATTCTTTTTTAACATAAAATAGAGGGAAATTTGAAACTGATGAACCTCCTTGTTCGAGTCCAGACCGCACACCATCACCAGCATAGAAGCGATAGAAGAAGCGGCACCTTTCAAAGCCTTCAAGCTGAAAGAAAATTTGGGCTGGGCAGAACTACTCACTTGCTGAAGCTCGAAACGATAATACTGTGGCCCCAACTAGAGCTCTCCTCATTTTTGCTGCATTATTTCCATTTCAAAATTTTAGACCTCTTTCCCCAAAGGAAATGGGATGCACATCATATGTTGAATAGCTTCAGGCCTAATGACTACCCTAAAATTTTTTCCATTGATAACCCCCATGTTTGGGTCGAACCATGCCATGCATGCTGCCACAACCTCTGGATAATGGTGCACCAAGGGAACCATATACTGCGCAAGCCCATAGTAACAGATCCGTTTGTGAAGTTGGTCCGGCATATGCTTCATTCTTTCACATGTGGCCTCCCTAAGGCTCTTAGGATTGTTAGACAACTCAGGATCGAAGATGTTGTCCCAATCCTTCAAGACCACTGCCTGGTCTCTGTGAGGAATAGTGCTCAATAACGTCTGATTCACTAGGTGAGTGAAATGCTAGCTAGGCTTCACAGGTATGCCCGGAGTGGCATAAGACTCTCCATCATAAAGTTGTACATGGGGTGCATTCCTCATATGCTCGCTTAGACTTACTTGAGCTGAAGTATGTGTAGGGTTTTCTACAATTTCGACCATTTTGTATTCACAAGAGTCTCTTGCAAATCTTTGACAAATGGCTTAGCTTCTCAAAAACTTTTTCTTTTCTTGCGAATGCCTTAATTGCTTAATTCTTGGCAATTTTTGCAATAAATATGTTTCTCTGGATGCCATAACTTGCCCTTTTTCTTTCTTGAGAAAGGTGGCCGAAACAGGTACGTGCCAGCCATTTTCGCCAAGTTGCTATTATGCGTTACCAATTTTAATCTTGCAAAAAGGTCGCCAACCAGCCAAAATGCTCAAACATTAATTGACAATATTTTGCGTGTGATGAGAACGGATTCCTGTCTTGAAAGATGAACCCAAGTGCTCCTACGAGCATTTCTTTGGAGGCTATCTATATTGATTGACATCAATGCTCGTACAGAGCACATTTCCCAATAGAGCTTCTCTCTATACTTTCACCCGATTTGGATGAGATGGCGGTGCTTCGTATTATTTACACCTGGCCTATCTATGAACAATGTGGCAGCTCAGCGGAGCAGGTTGCAAGCTGCTCCTACACCTTCTCATCACCTTGCACGCTACAATGCCAAAAACCAAGGCAAAGTGACACACTTGGTACAATTGTTAATCATGATTTCTTCGGTAAGCAAACCTTAGCCAGTCTATAAATTAGCCCCTTGTATAGTATTGCAAATCACAACATCAACTAGCCTTTCAGCTTAGCAACCTCTTGCTGCCTTAGTAGTTTTAATCTTTTAGCTAGAAAAATAGAAATCATGGAAACACCAGTAAGGCTCACCTATAGAAAGACCCAAGCTGCCTTTCTTGGCAAGATTACCTGTAGGCACCTAAAATGTATGACAGGTGCAAAAAACCTGTTATACGTGAAAGTGATCAAGTGGATCCTTGGGAAGGACTACATGTATTATGATGAGCAATATCGGGTGAACACCAACATTTGCTCCCACTTTGTCACCTCGCTGCTGGACATCAGTGTCTCCAAGCGTAAGGTTTTCAAGCTAACGAAGCTGGTCTTTCCTCAGTGCTACCTCAGAGGTCTCGAGCAGATTGTGCACGCAGCCTAATTGGGTCATGGGATTCCCTCGATTTGAAACATTCGCCTGTAGCAGCTGCACGGAGGCATCATTCCAACCAGGCCTTTTCTTTTCGGGTTTCAGTTGGAAACCCATGAGGAGCATTTCGCCAGAGCCCGCGTAGGCTGCTATTTCTTGATGCGCATACACTATCTTGAGCCATTCTCTAGTTTTCAATGGTACAAAGACTTCGAGAGAATGGTATTTCCCAACCCTGTGCCACCTGCCACCATGATCTGGTCCTTCCTGCTGATATCTTGAAGACAAAGATGGTTACAAATTTTGCTTCTTATGCTTACAAGCCCAGCGCTATAACGGGCATATGTAAATGTGACCATAAGGCCTCCAGTCCTAATATATTGTAAATTTCCGACTTGTGATGAATATAATATGCCATTTTAGATAATCTAGCCCATTTGTAAATTTCTTTCAATTGCTTGCATCTTTGCTGCATTTAATTTCAATTCTTGTGTTGAGAGGATCCAAAATTTAAAACAGCGAAGAATAATTACATATATACAAATGTACAAAACTAACACATGTGTAGAATTAATAGAATCTTTTAAGATGTATTCCATTAACTGGAATACTCGGGATGTTGCCTTCTATATCTTCCAACTCAAAAGAGTTGAACTGTTTACACTTATAGATTTTGAACGGCCCTTCCCAGAGGCTGTCAAATTTGTTGTGCTATCCGGGTTTTGCTCCGCGCTTATTGAATTTGAGGACCAAATCTCCACATTGTAAACCCTGATCAAAAGCCCTTTTGTCGAACCATTTCTTCACTACCTGCTGGCGGCTATTCATTGCTTCCAGGGCATGTTCTCTTTTCTCTTGCACCTCAAGCAACTTAGAAAATCACACCTCCATTGCCCCATTCTGTTCAATTTCCAAGGACTTGAGCAATTGCAGGGCGGGAATTTCTGTGGCGATGGGCAACAATGCCTCTTTCCCATACACCATCTCGTAAGGAGATGTTTTCAATATCTTCTTGGGCATAACTCGGTCTACCCATAGCACTATTCGAAGGTTCCTATGCCACTCTTTTTGATGAATAGAGCCTATCCTTTTGATCAACCTGATGAGGTTCTTGTTAGTAGACTCTGCAAGACCATTTCCCTGGGGATAGTAGTTAGAGGAAGTCTTCAAGAAAACTTCGTATTTTAGTGCAAACTGACTCATCTTTGAGCCTAGAAAAGCCTTAGCATTATCAGAGATGATTGTTTTAGGCAGGCCAAATCTAGCCACCAGCTCTTCAAAGAAATTAACAATCCCTGATTCAGTTGCATTTTTCAATGGCACTGCCTCAGCCCACCTGGTAAAATAATCAGTTGTTGTTAATATCCATCTATGTCCAGCTGAAGAGAAAGGGTTGATCATCCCAATAAAGTCTAAACCCCACTAAGCAAAAGGTTCTTCTACCACTATTGGCCTTAAAGGCATAGCATCATTCTGTCTCTTTCCGACATAGAACTGACATTCCTTGTAAGACCTAATTAATGAAAATGCATCATTAAAAAGTGTTGGCCAAAAATAACCAGCACATATAATTTTGATTGCCATGGTTCTTGTAGAAAAATGCCCTCTGGCAGGGCTATTATGGTATTGATTTAAAATCTTCTTAGCTTGTTCCTCATTTACGCACCTTAGTAGGATGCCATTGAAATTTATTTTAAACAAGACACCCTCCAAAAGGACATTATTGCTATTCTGTAGGCAATAGAAACATCTTTTAAAAGATGGGAGATCAATCAGATACCTTCCTGTCTACATAAAATTTATCCTGTCATCAAGCCAATTGCTCTGGGAATTTTTTTTTGTTTATTAACACAGTTTCCAGAGCTCCAGACTCTGTCGCTGCTTCACTATTTTTAGTGATATATTCGCACAGTCCTTTTCCCTTTACAGTCTTGACAGGTCTAACTTCAATGTCGTATTCTAGGATCTTGGTGATCCAGTTAGCTCTTTTTTCGGTGATTTCCCCCTCCATGATATATTCTCGTACACTAGGGTGCGGTACACAAACAATCACCTTATTATATGATATTAGATGCTGAAATTTCTTGAGCCCCTTAACAATGGCGAAGGTCTACTTCTCTACAAAGTTATACTTTACTTCGTACTCTTTCAAAGTTTGTGAGTAGAAAGCAATAGGGGACTCCCTTGTGTCTTCATCATCCTTCTGCACAAGCACCGTGGCAATACTGTTCCCACCACCAAAAACATACATAATAAAATCTTTTGACAGGTTTGGGTTAATCAACACAGGGGTGGAAGAAATAGCCTCCTTCACAAGCTCGAAAGATTTTCTGGCTTCCATTGTCCATTTGAAAATTTGATCTTTATTGAGCATTAAGGTAATAGGACAAACAATGCCTACAAAATCTGTAATAAACTGGCTAATAAAATTGACCTTACCTAGGAAAAACTGCACACCCTTTTTGTTAACAGGTAATGGAAGTCCCTAGATTGCATCAACTCTTTTTGGGTCAATAGAAATGCCCTCTTTAGAGATGACATATCCTAATAGCTTTCCCTGGGGAACTCTAAACATGCACTTCTTTGGATTCAAAGAGATTCTGAATTCTTGGCATTTTTGGAAAATAAGCTCTAGATGATCAAAATGATTATCGGCAGATTTTGAGAATACTATTAAATCATCTAGATAGATGAGTATAATCTTGTGGATCAAATCTTTAAAAGTAATGTCCATAGCTCTCTAGAAGGTGGCTCTGGCGTTTGAGAGTCTGAAAGGCATTTTAGCATATGCATACGTTCCCCACTTTGTGGTGAACGCTGTCTTGTATTGATCCTCATCTTTTACCCGAATCTGGTTATAGCCCGAAAAACCATCCGACATTAAGAACATTTCGGGGCTAGTTGCGGTCTGTAGAATTAATTCCATTGAAGGCAAGGGGTAATGATCCTTTAAGGACACTCTATTTAGGTCTCGAAAGTCTATGCGTAGGCGTATATCCCCATTTTTCTTCCGGATTGGCACTAGGTTTGACACCCAGGTCCTATGATTGATCGGAAACACTATCCGAGATGCGATCAACTTATTGAGCTCCTATGATATTAGGGATTCTATCTTTTGGTTCATAGGTCTTTGTTTTTGGCAAACTGGCTTCGCCCCTTTAGACAGCTCAATAGTATGCTCGATGATTCTAGGATCATATCCCTTAAGATCATCATATGACCAAGCTACTACACCTGGGTATTCTTTGTAGAAATGTTTTAGTCTGTCTTTATTCTTTTGCGAGACTTCTTTCCCAACTTTGAGCTTCTGATCTTCCCCGATATGAAAATCAGTGTAATCGCCTTTATCTGCCACCAGCTTTCTTTTGTCCCTTGTCGCATCATCACAATCAAAAAGGCTCTTGAGAGTAACTAGGCCTCTCGAGAGTTTGTTGGATTTCAACTAGATGATTTGCTTTGACGATCTTCGGTTGCAACTGATCGGCGAATTCTCCAGATGACTAAAGGAATGATGCAATATGAGCATCACTATCAAATACCTTCCAATCTTGATTATTATCGGGGATAGTGGGTCTTACAATTACCTTCACCGTATGTTTATTTTTTAGTATATCGAAGGCCGGTTGGAACTGAGCTCCAATAGTTGCCATCTTGTCAGGCTCAAAATTTATTTCCTTCAGAATAAATTGAATGTTGAATGCCTCAAAGTTGTCGATCAGATCCCATACCCTATGTCGATAAGATCGCATACGGATATTCTTTGCGGCTGAAGTTCTACGCATTTGGTTAACCACCAGCTCAGAATCTCCAAAGACACTTATCTATTTTGCACCCATTTGCTCCACAAGCCTTAAACCATGGATGAGACCTTCATATTCGGCTTCATTGTTTGAACATGCAAACTAGAAATGGTAAGACCTCAACATCTTTTTGTCGGATGGAGATACCAAACAAATCCCCGCTCCAGCTCCTGCTTTACATCTGGCTCCATCAAAATATAACGTCCATATTTCTAGAGACTCTTCCCCTTCGGGTTCTTTAGTAACCTTGGGCATGATCTTCCCTTCTTCATGAATAACATAGGTTCCAAGGCCAGTTGAGTGGTAATTTCCGAAAGGGTCTATATCGATAAATTCCTTCAACAAATTGTCTTCATCTGCTGTTCGAGAGCCAGTAACCTCCTCTTCTTCAAGAAATTCCACATTGTACCTTTCCTCTTGAGAGATTGAAGTGTGTGCCACTTCAAAGTTTAACAAAGCCTCATCTACAACATGTTCGGAATGAAGATTTTCTGACAATAGTTTCATCTTAGCCCCATGCTTAGTTCTCAGAATCAAGTGCGACTAGTCTAGTGCCAGATATCCTCCTACATTTGTAGTGAACTCTCGGAACAAACAGATCCCAAATAAAGGAGGGATATCGATGAGTATGGTATCCTGCTTTACAATGATACTAGGGCAGGCAAACAAAGTCGTGGGTAATCCCTTGATTATCTCAAGAGTATCAACCTTGTTTCCATCAAGCTGCATGACTCCTTTATTCAAAGGCTCATATTTTAGACCCAAAGCATTAGCTACTTGTTTTGGCATGACAATGGTGCTAGCACCAGAGTCGATCATACAGTTATGCAGTAGCTTGTCACCAATAATTAATGTTAGAAAGAAAGGCTTAGGTTTAGGCTTACTTTCCTTTTCAGACTCGAGTTTCTCCTCTGGTTGAATCATTAGCACTTTATCTAGGTCAGACTTGGATGCATCCTCTCTATTGGGTAGAGCAAGAACTTTAGAATCTTCTTCAACGGACAGCACCTTTTGTAGTAGTACCTTCTGCTCCGAAATGGCTAGGACATCCCATAGAGAAGTGTTGGAAGATGACTTCTTTAGTTGTTCCACCACGTTGAATTGCGCTTTCGGCTGGTGAGTTGCGATTGCTTGTTCTTTAGGTCTTGCGGCTGCCACGAGTTTCATAGTCGGTACATCCGGCAGTTTGGTAATAGCAGAAGTGACCAGTAGAGCCTTTGTCTTCAGAGGAAGTGGATTCGGACAGCTACGAACAACTGTCTCAAACTGTGGTGGGGTTGGCAATAGGCCTGCCATTGGGCAAGGCATCGGTTGTGACATAGCTTTGGTAGGTAAGGCTATAAAATCTCTAGTAAATCTACACTTAGAATGCATATTATAGTCAAATTGCACTTGGGGTACTTTATCAATAGGGATGTCATTCAGAAACATTGACTCTTCTCCTTCCATCCAAGAAAAGAGAGCCTAGTCTGGGACAATGTCCGACTCTTGCTAGATTGACATCCCCTGCATTTGTGCGGTGAGGACCGCATTGTCTATTTGCTGAGAAGCATATGGTGAGTTGCCGGAAATGGATGCGTTGCCTTGGTAATGTTGATCTATGATTTGTTGTTGTAAATTTCCCCGCAGATAGTTTTGTGGCATGTGTGTGTCATTACATGGAAAACACCATGAGTTAGCATATTCAACCAAATTGTTCTATCCCGCCACCAACTCCTTATTTGAACTAGGATGAACAGTCTGCATCGGTAGGGTTACCAGAACCATTTGGTTACTTGATTGAGCCAAAGTATTCCCACATGATCTATCCTACCACTGGTTTGATTGGTACGGAGATTTTCTACTTTGGTAATTTTGGTATGCAAGATTTTGATAGCTGTATTGCTTCCGCTTCAAAGTAGTTAATTCATTAGTCATAGCCCACATCTGCTCTCTCATTTTGTTCATCTCGGCAGCCATAGGATTAGGCACAGGAGTTGTCATTGAGGTAGAGCTTGGAACATTTCTGGGATAGGTGTACATAGATTGGGGAGGAGCTGTAGGAGCGCTGGTGGATGGAACTTTGGCCTCTGCAGCATTAGACTCTGGGAATAATGGCATGATGGGTCTCAGTGCCAAGTTTCCTATAGAAATCAAATTATTTTCTACAGTGATAGCTAAAGCATAAGCATCAGGAAGAGTGTCTCCGCCTAAAGCTCGCAACATCATAGAGATATTGGCATTGATCGACTTCAAGTAGAATATAAATGCTAGATCCGGAGGTGGTCAACTACCCATAGGCACTCTCTGCTAGGTTGAATGGAACCTCGCATTGAAATCAAGTAGAGCTTCATGAGGGGCTCACTTTATATTTGCCAGTTGATGATACAACAAATATTTGTCGCCAGGGTTTGAAAAACGCTCATAAAACAGGGTCCCAAGCTCATCCCAAGTAGCAATAGTACCAGCTTGTAAGGTCCTGTACCAGTTTAATGCTTTTCCTCAGAAAGAGGTGGCCAATAATCTGAGGGCTACATTCTCATTTGATATGCCATGTACCAGACATACGTCTACTACATCTTGCAAATGCTTCGTTGGTGTCTTTGATTCATCCCCAGAATATTTAGGGATATCCTTTAGAGCGGAAACTGGGATGGGGGCCTAAGCTATAGGAAGCACAGGTGCTACTAATGGGCTGTCAAAGTCCTAGGCAACATAGTTTCTAGTAGCCATAGGTGCAGGTGGATTAGGTGACGTTGGAGAAGGAGGAAATGGAGGAGGTGAAGGACTACTTCGGCGACCCCTTGGGTGCACATAAAATAAAGGCGAGACAAGTTGGATAGGGACTCTTAAAATCTGTGACCTAGTCATAGGTCGATGGCTCATACACACTTATAAGAGTAGGTGAACGTGCTAGTTCGTGGTCCCAACAGGCATGCCAGAAAAAGAACTGTTGACGCAATATTTTGCATGTAGCAGCAACCTTATGGGAAACTTAGCTATTGGGGGACATAATGCACTAGCTAAGTAACCTCTAGGATTTTACCAAAGCCGTCTCTTCACTTAATGGGTGAAGTAAAAGGTAAGTGAGATTGTAAGAATGTAAAATTTACAAATCTTTAGACAACTTTATCAGAGCACAATGTGAAAATGAAAAGACCCAAACCACTAAATTACTGTTAACTAAGTTAATTTATCCCACAAGTGTTTATTGTGCAAAAATACCCTCTAGTTTGTATAATGTAACCAAGTATAACTTTATCTTAACACAGAAGAGTCAGAGAAAACATGATCTACATTTATTTTGGCTATAAAAGGTTACAGAAACTGAAGTATAGGCATTCATACAAAATAAAGAGAAAAGCACAGGTCAATAGTTCTAACAAATGCATTGAAATAGAAAGGCCGAATTTATTTGGAACAATCTGAAATCCTTTTAATTGAAAGCATCTATTACAACAAAGGCCTTTTTCTCAGTGCCTAAGAGTTTTTCATAAACTTAATCAACCAACTATAAAGAAAACAAGGCCCCATTTATATGGCCATTCCACCGCCTGAAGACGCATCATGAAAGAGCAGACCACACGTGGTGATCCTCAGCCCAGATCATCTCAAGCCGCCATAGCAAACATCATCCGGGTAACAATACACCAACGCGACCATGACACACAACGGAAAACCATGCAATAGCAGGAGAGGACACGCGACATCATAGCAAGAAATGCAACGGCAGGGAAGTACAAAAGATCCGGCAGCACTTCCAAAGTAACCAACACAGAAATAAAGTCACCATGTGTTGCCCAGATGGAGACTAGTAGAAAGCAGCAAAGGTTCCTAGCAGAAAGCCGCGAGAGAGATCCATGTGGAGAGCTCCGAGCAAAAGTGAAAAATGAGGCGGGCCTGACTCGAAAAAGCAGCCCGAGTGAGCCACGCGGCACGTAGACGGAGACTGTCGAAAAGCGAAGTGAAGTAATAGTGAAAAGCTTCGGGAGGAAGACAGGTGGTGAGCTCCGAGGATAGTGAGCATACAAAATTAAGGCACAACTACAAAGGAAAAGAAAACTGCCAAGGCCTCGATAGTTTTTGTTGAACAGTTCTCAAGGTTGCCAACTCACTTGGTCAGATAGTATAACATCAGGGCCATCCTTGATTAGATTGATGATGATGGGGAGGTGATACAAAGTCGTGACTATGAGCCAATCAAATACAAGCCCATTGGTGAGATCGATTGGCTAGAAGAAGAAAAGATAGAGTTGGAAAAAATCAATGCTCCTGTGATCAAATACACCAAGCTATGGATTAAACACAAGATATGGGAACTAGAGAGTAAAGGGAATTAGTACACATATGATTTGATGGGAAACTTGGAATCCCACTCCAATTCCAAGGAAGATCAAGAGGAATTAAAGGGAAAGTAAAAGGTAGGTTCTCCCTTCAAAATCAAAATCAAAGGTGTTCAAGTAGAGACTGAGGTGGAAGGGAAGATGAATCCTATTACCAAAAAGAGGAATATTGCTACTAAGGAGAAGGCATCTACTCAAGAGGAGCATGAAGAATAAGGGAAGAAAGATAGCACCTTTTTTCCTAAAAGAAGAAGATTAGCAAGGACATCAAGGAAATAGAATGAGCCCCTTAAAGGATAGGCTGAGGAAATAGGGCTACAATTGATAGATGTTGAGATTTATGGGGAGAAGACAAAATTATATACCAAGAAAGCTAGAAATCCATCTCCTAAAGAAAGTCTAGTAAAATAAAGTACTCCTGCAATTCCCTCTATTGTGCAACAACAAGAAGGCACTTATGCCCCTCCTTCGACTAAAGAATTGCATAAATAAGAAAAGGACTCAACAAAGACTTCTATTGAGGATATCCATCAGGGTGAGGAGGGAAAAGAATTCAAGGATGGAGACCTTTACAATGTGGATGTGGAAATTGATAAGGTCTTGCAATCCTCCTTAGTGTCATATGAAGACTCATCTATTGGTGATGAAGAAGAGAAAACTATGGAAAAGGAAGAAGCACATGAGAGAAATATCTCTCCAATCCAAGTGGTAACATAGACACTTCATCAAGAAGAGAATCAGAATCTAGATGAGGATAAGCAAGAAGATAAGAGAGAAGATCAAAGTGAAAAGGTATTTATAATGAAATATTTGATCGTTGAATCGTCCATGGATCAACCAAAAAAGGAGAAGCAAGATGATAAATAGTCAGACACCCCTGCTCATGGTTGGCTCGGTGAGAGATTTAAGAGTAATCGAGTCATTATGGATGACACTCCTCCAAACTAGGATGAACTACTAGCTAATATTGGAAAGGAAAAAGAAAAGAAGAAGGATAGGGTGATTTCTAAGATCACCAAGGATTAGGCAGATAACAAGGTAATTCATATTAGCACTCCTACAATAGACAAAAAAAAGGATGAGATAGATCCTCAGAATTATACCATTCAGATAATAAACTTGGGGCCTACAAGCAAGGATTCAGAGAAATAAGAATTCCAAGAGTCCTCTCAGGCCATCCTAAGGAGGTTGGATAAAGAAATAGAGGAGAAGGAAAGGGTGCAAAAACAATTGAATGATGTGTATCGATATGTGTAGCATCTGATGAAGCCTCTACAGGCTATGGGAAGTGAAGGAGTGGCCCCTGAAGGATTATTTCCTAAGGAGGAATTGACTGAGCTTGAGAAGATGAAGGATTCCACAAAGGCTACACACAAATGGTTGCAAGGAGTGATGCTTAGAGGGGACAACATGATTAAGGAGATTGTGTCAACTTGTGGAGATGAACATAGATTGTTTGAGTGGCTGCAGAATGTGTTGGGGAAACATAAAACTGATGTAGACCTTCTCCTGCATAAAAAAAAGACCATCATGGATCATACTGAAGAAAGATTAGTAAGTGATGGAATCTTTTCTTCTTCAAATGTTTCAAAGCCTTGGGAATGGTATGAGTCACTGTAGATTAAGCAAAAAGTCTTGAAGAGAATCCATAACAAGGGTCAATAGGTGGGAAACACTTTAAATAACATTTATAATAAATTTATTTCATTCTTAGACATCATGATTGGGAGGAAGAAGTTTTCACTAAAGCATTTGACCCTAGAGTAGTTAAGGAGGTGGTGGCATGAAATTTATGCCTCGATTGATGATGGTCTTATCACAACCCACCATTTAGATGATGCATCTACCTATATCATTGTCATAGAGAAATATCAGGATCTCAAGGAGGAATGGGATAAGGTCATCAAGGAATCAAGGACATAAATTAAATCCATTGAGAGAAGGTTTAAAGTGTTAACTACTCCACCATTGGCTTACCTAGAGAATATTTTTATTAAGGTGCAAGATAAATTGGATAGAGATAAAGACAAGGGGCTAATGATTGCATTGATATTTGTTCTTCCCATTATCTCTCTTTTATTTTCTACATGCATTGGACTGGGCTGCATTGAGGAATCCACGCTGACCTAGAAGGAGCCTCAAGCATTTAATATAATGTTTTATTTTTGTTTTATGGGATTTCTACCCCAACTTGTTTTGTGGCCGACCTTCCTTGTAACCCTAATTAGGCCGACATATCATAAAGTCCCTATAAAATGGAATCCGACCTCATTTTTAAAAGTTAGTTAGAGGATTAGACTTTGAAACAAGCTAAGTAATAGAGCAAGACCTAGAGCTAGGAGTTAGTTTATTTTGAAAGAAAGTGTTATTACACAAAATACTAGAAATTATTGCAAAATTTGGTGATTCAATGCAAGTAAAGACATTTTTCTCTAGTGCTCTCTCTTGTGTTGATTTATTTGGCATGATTCTTGTTATTCTATATTTCTATATTTCTTTGAAAACATTGGATATATGTTAGATTTAGGGTTAGACATGATTCAATGGTACTTGTGGTTAGATGTTGTAAGTATTTTGTAGTGATTCCTGGTCCATACTTTTGGAAACTTATTAATTATAAGTTGTTGTGTAAAGTTAGCCTTGACCTTATATTTATGTGCTTAGTTCAATTGTGAGTATTTATTCATTTCAATTTCAAAATAGGGTTGTTGTGTATGAATGTCTGATGATCTAAAAATCTCTAGTTCCTTTCAAGATTGCACTATTTTTGTAAGATTGCAGGTTAAATTTGGGTTAAGCGAAAATTGGTTTTGAGGGATTGGTCTGTTTCAAGTATCTTTTCATTTTTATTGTTGATCTTAGGAGTGATTTTAATCTTAGGATTTCTTTAAACCCTTTTCTTTTGCTATTTCTTTGAATTTGGGCCAGATTACGATTTCAAGTGTCAATACCTTACAAAATCTGATAAGTTTAGAATTTCCAGCATTTTCTTTGTAAGGTCCCCTTGTGATTACCAAATTTTTCACATTTATCATTTAGTTGTTTAATTGCATTGTCAATACTTGACATTAGATACCTTCGGTTTATCTCTTTGCTAATAGAGATTTACCTTTCAAGAGAGATAGGATATCATATTCTATCTGAGTTGTTGTTGTGCAGAAAACACCAGCAATAAATTCCTTGAGGACTTCATCTCGTAAGATTTTTCCACTAAGGCTTTTTCAAACAAAACTAAACAAATAGAAGTAAATTTCATTCAACCTCAATTTATCATTTATCCACCTTCAAACAAACCTCAACCTACAGACAAACTTGTCCTTATCCTTGAACCACCTAAAGAAAATGTGTCAGAAAAATTGAGTTATAATATTTTTTCTCATACATATAACACAAGGAATAATAGAAAACCTCAAACTAATCCCATTTTATTACCACTGCCTAATCCTATATTGCCTAGTACTCCTTTTTTTCCTTCACATAGTTGAAAGGAGTATGATCTTGTTGAAAAAATTAAGAATGCTCCTACTAAGATTTCCTTATGGGATCTTATTCAAACCTCACCTAGTTACCACACTATGCTTCAAATAACCTTAGAACAAGTTGTGGTTTATTCTAGTACAAATGCAAATGATGTGGTAGCTCTAATACAAGGAATTAATATAATTAATGTAGACATTACCTTTAACCAACATGAGCTCCCTCCCTTGGAAATGAGAGAAATATGATGCATTCATGATAATAGATAGATACAACAACACGAGAATAAAAAGGAACCTTGTTGATAATGGCTCAGCTCTGAATGTGTGTAGTGTGAACCTTTTAGATAAGTTGGGAGTGGATAAATCAAGAATGAAAGTTAGCTCTTTATCAATTCAAGGATCTGACAATATAGGAAAGCAATCACCTGGTGTGATTACTTTTCCTATTTCAGTCAGAAAGGCTACCTTACAAACTCCTATTCATGTTATGCCTCATGACCTTTCATACAATCTTATTTTACGAAGACCATGGATTCATGAGATGCATGTGGTGCCTTCGACTCTTCATCATATCATGAAGTATGTCTATAAAAACAAGATATACCAAATTAAAATGGACCCCGAGCTTGAAACTTTGTTGCAAATTAAAAAAGGAAACACTAATCCTCTAAAATCATTAATTCCAATATCAAAAATTGAACCTATAAATAGAAAAAACAAGAAATGGAGAAAATTTCAAAATTAGCAAATGATGACTGGGGTTCCTTGGAATTCACACCTTCATTTATGGGAGAATCTATAATCATGAGAAAAGAGGATGAAAAACAAAAGAAACCAAATGATTATGTCAACATGGAACTTAGGAGAAAACTCACAAGCATCTACGTCATCTACTCTTGATGAATAAACAAGCTACACAAATAACTTTGATGGGATAGATTATCAAAAACAACTAAACTCGAAAGAAATGGAAAAAAATTATGGGAGAGGCTATGAACTTATGAAGCAATTGGGTTATAGTGGAAAAGGACGTGGAAAGAAAGAACAAGGAATTTGTGTCCCTATGGAACCTAACATGCAAAAAATAAAAAATGGTTTGGGATATTGTCCTTCTAAAATAACGCAAGCAAACAAGAGACCTTCATTAAACATCAACACCATCATGTGAAAACCAATAATCAATCCTACTTTGAAGCATCTAGAATTGCTTGATATGGATTTTGAACCATCATGGGAATACTTTGAAAATGATGAAGCCTTGAAAAAAATGCTATGATTTTATAATAAATCATCTAATCCTTCCCAAAAGAAAAAGGTTATAAGTGCTATTATTAGCACCAAAAGAAAATATTGAGAAAAAGAGAATGGTGACATTGACATGAATAATAATGAATAAAACCATGAATTTCTGAGATCAAATAGTCTCTCGTTAGGAGATACCATGAATATAAAAATGGGCATCAATTATAAATATAAAGTGATTAAGAAGGGGAAATTCCTTGATGATGGAGAACAAGAGGATATCACAACTCTCCTTCATGAATTTCTCAAAATCTTCACTTGGACTTATTCGGATATGTCAGGAATTGATCCTAAGATTGTGGTGTAGAGGCACGTTGGGGTTTTAATGACTCCATGAGGATTTTATCATTCTTTTTTTGTTTCTCCAAGAGTTTGTGATGTAATAATATCCCATGGACTGATTCAAGTAAAATTTAATAGGACTTCATGGTTGTAATAGGTCTTCTTGGTTGTAATTGATCTCATGCTCATTTTGTAAACTTGGTACATTTAGGCTTAAGAAAGAAAGAGTTGCCATGATGTAGCCAAGTGGTAGGAATGAGATCATTTGATGTTTTCAAGGGTATTGGGTGTGTCTTAGATCATTTTTGGCTTGGAGTGTAGTCAATTGTGAAACATTTGTGTATATGTTGTCCTAAGTTGACATAATTTGAAATTTTCCTAAATTAGGGGTAATTAAACTTCCCAATAGTCCCCTAATTCAAAAGCTAGTTGAAAGGACATTGTAAGTTGTTTAAAACAAGTTATAATTCATCCTTTTGGTCGATGCATGTTGGTTGTTGAAATTTTGAAGAAGATACAATACAAAAAATAACATTGTTCTCTAATTTTCTATGTTTCTTGTTGATCCCATGCTTGGTACGACCTGTAATCTTCTTGTATGGTTGAAAAGTTGTCATGGATTGATATGGGGATGATTTGGATTCCATTTGGTGTTGGTTTGGTGTGAATCCATAAAGGAACAAGGAAGATATATTCATTTTCCTAAAAGTGGCTGGAAACCCTCAAAACCAAGAGTTTTATGGAAAAATCACTTGTTTTTCCATTTCCACAATGTACAAAGGTTATATTTGGGTGGAATGGAAGGTTATTATGTGTTATTTGATTTAAAAAAGGTTTTAGAGGATATCATGCATGTTAGAGGGAGATCTTTGGTGTTCTAGGCCTGGCATCTCTATGTGGTAGGCCTAGTATTGTTGAAAAGTCTGATGTAAGCTAGTTTGTGAGTGTTTTTCCAAAAAAGGTTGCTTGGGAATACTTGGAATGGGTCTAATAGTTGTTTAGGAACTTTTTTTATGGCTTAGGGGTGTTAAGGTGTTCCAAGGTATCCAATTTTTAGCACTGTGTAGTCAATTTAGGCCTGTTTGTAGCATCAGAAATCAGTGCATGATGAATTTTGTGTTTGTTGTCATACCTTGTGGGTTTGAGGATTAGGAAGAGTCCTTGTGGGATGTATGAAACCAAGGGCTATTGCCTAGTTAGTGATTTTGAGTGGTTTTTTTTTTACTATCCTAGTTGGACATAGCTATAAGGATTGAATGGCCTAAGATGGAAGCGATGGTTGAGTGGTTGTTCCTAAGTGAAAATTCATGATTGATGGTATTTTTTGATCTTACTAATGGTGTTAAAGTTCTCTTGAAGTCTGTAGTTGATTCTGGTGGTGAGAACCCATGTTGGGTAGGTGAATTCCTCTATTGAGTGGATTCAAGAGTTGGTGTCTCAGTTGGGTATATTTGAGTGAAGTTGTGTCCATTGTGTTTGGGCATCTACCACCTTTGCATCAAAGTGGTATCAGAGCTAAGTCTGATTGTGGGAAGTTGAAAATGGATTGTGATTAGGTAGAGAGTGAAGAAAAATTCCTCCAAAAGGTGTGTTTGTGGTTGCAAAGGAGTTTAAAGCCTTGAAAGAGAAGGTAGAAGCATTATAAGCCAGAGAAAGGAGAAGAGTGGCTATTGATGAAGAAGGTACCTTAGAGGAAGAGGTAGAGGGTGATGAGGAAGAGCCATCACCTATTGAAGAGATGCCTCCTATGGAAAGGATATTCTTGGGTGCTTTGCAAACCATAAAAGCAAAGTCCTCTGAAGCTAATATGGACATACCAATGTATGGTGGAAAGATGAATGTTGAGGCACTACTAGAGTGGGTAGATGTCTTGAACAATTAATTTGAGTACAAGGAAATGGAAAATAGAAAGAAGATTAAGTTTTCCAAGACCAAGTTGAATGGGTCAATCTTGATTTTGTGGAATTATCACCAAGGAGAAAGAGTGAAAGTAGGTAAAAAAATGATTATTTCATGGAGAGAATGGTGAGCAAATTGAAAGCACAATTCCTCCCTACAAAATCATGAAGTGCAAGTGTTTAATAAAATGCAAAAATTAAAGAAAAAGGACATGGATGTGGCAACCTACATTGAAGAGTTCCATAATCTTTGTATGAGGTGTGACCATGTGGACAATGAGAAAGATAAATTGGCCAAGTATTTGAATGGCCTAAGGTTTCTAATTCAAGATGAGATCAGCCTAATGACCCCTAAGATAGTGGAAGAATCTTTCCAAGTGGCATGTAGGGCTGAAGAGAATTTGAGAAGGAAGCAAGAGCAACAAGGAAGGGGTAGATGCATAATCTTCAAAGGAAGAGGTAGTTTTGGTGGTAGAAATCAGTCACAAAGACAAAAAGAGGAGTCAAGTGGAAAATAAGAACAAGGTCAAGAGTCAAGAGGTGGATTTAGGGGCAACGGATCTAATGGAATAGGCAGATTTAGTGGAAGAGGTTCAAATTCATTCTCTAGAAGATGCTACACTTGTAACCAATTTGGACACCCCTCCTTCAAGTGCCCTAAGAAACAACCTTCAAAATATTATGGTGGGGATAGGAGAAACTAGTTGGTACAAGAAGAGGATGCTCAAAGTGTGACTTCACCTTCCAGACTTTTTGATCTTGATGTTGGAGAAAATTTGATGATGAGGAGGACACTTCTAAAGGTACCAAGTGCTAAGGAACCACCACAGAGGAAGTCTTTTTTTAGGACCACGTGAAAATTCCATGGAAAGGTATGCAAGGTAATTGTAGACTCAAGATCTATTGATAATCTAGTGTCCTTAGAGATGGTTGAAAAACTAAAATTGAAAAAAATTCCTCATCCTACCCCTTACAAAGTATCATGGATGAATAAAAATCAACAATTTCTTGTCAATGAGAAAACTTGTGTAGAATTTCATATCAGAGACTATGAGGATAAAATCCTTTGTGATGTTACTCCCATGGATGTTTGTCACCTAATTCTAGGTTGTCCTTGGAAATATGATAGGAAAGACCAACATGATGGGAAAAAAAACACCTACAAGATCAGTAAAGATGGGAAATATTTCACCTTAAACCCTTTGCCGAATGAGGGTATGGATAAAAAACTTGAGTCTAATATCATGATGGTAGGAGAGAAAAAAAAATTTCAGACCTTAAAGGAAGAGGGAGGCCTAGGGTTTTCCTTTATTGTTAAGCCAAAGTGAAGGTATTTTTTGTCTACAAACAAAGGAGAATCCATTCCTAGTGAAGTCCAAACCTTGTTCAAAAATTATAAGGAGATTGTGGTGGATGAATTACTTAGTTCCCTGCGTCTAATCAGAGATATCAATCAACATATTGATCTGATACTAGGTGCTACATTGCCTAATAAGGCTTCCTAAAAGATGACCCCTTATCAAAATGAACAGATAGAAAAACAAGTGCAAGAAATATTGGACAAAGGCCTAGTGAGGGAAATTTTGAGCCCTTGTGTTGTTCCAACCATGTTGGCTCCTAAGAAATATTGTAAATGGAGGTTATGCACTGATTTGAGAGCCATAAATAGGATAACCATCAGATATAGGTTCCCTATGCCAAGAATGTAGGATCTTATGGATTGTCTAGGAGGGGCTTGCTATTTTTCAAATATTGACTTGAAAAGTGGGTACCATCAGATTAGGATCAAAGAGGGGGATGAATGGAAAGAGAAATTCAAGACTAATTAGGGTCTCTATCAGTGGATGGTGATTCCTTTGGCTTGTCCAATGCCACTAGTACCTTCATGAGATTAATGAATGAGGTATTGAAACCATTTATTGGAAAATTTGTTGTGGTTTATTTGGAAGAAATTAATGTGTTTAGTAGGTCCAAGGAGGAGAATTTGAAGCATCTTGATATGGTTCTAAGGAGGTTTTATGAAGAGGGATTGTTGATCAACATACAAAAATGTGAGTTTATGAAAGAAGATTTGGTCTATCTTGTGTTTTTCATAGAAAAAGTAAGTTTGAAAATGGATCTATCAAAGTTTGAGGCCATTGTAAATTGGCCAACACCAAGGTCACTGGGTGATGTGAGGAGCTTTCATGGCCTTGAAAGCTTCTACAAAAAAATCATAAAGAATTTTAGTCACATTTGTGCACCAGTCATAAACACAATCAAGGGAGATAAGAAGAGAAAGTTCCTATGGCCCAATAAAGTAGATGAAAGGTTTGAGTACTTGAAAAGAAAGGTATCACAACAACCTATCCTTGTTCTTCCTGATTTTAATAAAATTTTACTATTGAATGTGATGCAAGTGTTCAAGCAATAGGTGTTGTCCTAAGTCAAGAGGGCAGGGTAGTTGCATTATTTAGTGAGAAACTAAATGAGGCTAAGAGGAAATATTATTCATATGATCTAGATTTGTATGCTATGGTCCAAGCCTTAAGGAAATGGAGGCACTACTTGTTACCAAAGGAGTTTATGGTATTCATTGACAACCATGCACTTAGTTACTTGAATGGATTGGAAAAATTAAACCAAAAAGAACATGAAGTGGGTTGAATACCTACAAGCATACACTTTCTCCATAAAGAATAAGAAGGGACAAGAAAATAAAGTTGTAGATTCCCTTAGTAGAAGGGTCATGATGGTTCAAGAATTTCAATTGAAAAGTGTGGGCATAAAAACTCTTAAAGGTATGTATAAGGAGGATGAAGATTTTAATGTTGCTTTAGATGTTTGGTCTCAGTTTTTAGATGCTTTTCAAAGTGATTATGTTTTGCAAGATGGCTTATTATTTAAAGGGGCTCAATTGTGCATACCTAAGTGCTGTACGATGGAAAATTTGATAAACTAAAAGCATAGTGGGACTCTTGGAGGGCACTTTGGACTTGACAAAACCTTGGAGCAGGTTAGGAGATTTTATTGTTGACCTAAAATGCAAGTGGATGTAAGAAAGTTTGTGGAAACTTGCACCATATGTCAAAAATCTAAGGGAACTAATTCAAATGTTGGTGTTTACCAACCTCTACCAATCCCAAATAGACCTTGGGAAAGCATAAGTATGGATTTTGTCTTAGGATTTCCTAAGACACAAAGGGGAGTTGATAGTGTTTTCGTAGTGGTTGATAGATTCAACAAACTGGCCCATTTCATTCCTTGTAAGTGCACTAGTGATGCTTCTAATATTGCAAGTCTATTTTTAAAGGAGGTTGTGAGAATGCATGGCATTCCTATGATCATTGTATTAGATAGGGACTCCAAGTGCACAGGTCATTTTTGGAGGACCTTGTGGATAAAATTAGGGACCAACTTGCAATATAGTTCTGCCTACCATCATCAAATAGATGGAAAAATAGAGGTGGTAAGTAGATCACTTGGAAAATTGTTGATGTGCTTCACAAAGGAGCATGGCCTTCAATGGGATTTTGTGTTTCCCCAAGAATAATATTCTTATAATGATTCCCTAAACATGAGCATAGGAAAATGTCCCTTTCAGATGGTGTATGGAATGAATCCAAGCGGAATCTTTGAGTTGATAGATTTGAAGGGAATGGAAAAGAGAAGTGCAGAAGGAGATAATTTTTTCATTTCCATGAAATCCATTCATGATCAAGTGAAGGAGAATCTCAAGAAGAGTGTGGACAAATACAGAGAGAGGAAAGATTTGAAAAGGAGGAATGCTTAGTATAAGGTGGGAGATCTATTTTTTGCATAATTGAAGAACTAAATGTTACCTAAGGGAAAATACACCAAGCTTCACATGAAGAAAATATGCCCGTGCAAGATAATTCATAAATTTGGGCAAAATGCCTTTGAGATAACACTCCCTCCTGGAGTGGATATCTCTCCCATTTTTAATGTTGCTGACTTGTACCCCTTTAAGGGATATTTGAATTTAGGTACAAGTGTGGAAGCTAATAAATATTGGGCGTGGGACCTTCCACCATATTAACCTTTGAAACTTGAAGAAATCCTAGACACTAAGGAGGTGAAAAGGACAAGAAATAAGGTGTATAGTGAATACTTGGTTAAGTAGCAGGGTCTTCCATCTGAAGATGCAACTTGGATGAGTGAAGAAGAAATCAAAAAACATGGTACTACTCTGCAACAACTGATCTCAAGTGGTACTTTAGATCTCTTCCACCTCAGGTATATGGTGCAGGGGCACCTTGGGGTTTTCATGCCTCCATGAGGCTTTTATCATTTTTTTTTGTTTTTACAAGATTTTGTGATGTAATAAGGTCCCATGGACCAATTCAAGTAGAATTTAATAGGACTTCATGGTTGTAATAGGTCTTCTTGGTTGTAATTGATCCCATTCTCTTTTTGTAAACTTGGCGCATCTAGGCTTAAGAAAGGAAGAAGGAGGATATCTTCGTTTTCATAAAAGTGGCCAAAAACCCTCAAAAACAAGGGTTTTGTGGAAAAATTGCTTGTATCTTCCATTTCCACCATGTAAAAAGGCTAGATGTAGGTGTAATGGAAGGTTCTTATATGTGCTTTGATTTGAAAAAGGTTTCAGAGGATGACATGAAGGTTGGAGGGGGATATTTTATGTTCTAGGCCTGGCATCTCTATGTGATAGGCCTAGTATTGTGCAAAAGTATGGTGTAAGCTAGTTTGTGAGTGTTTTTGCAGAGAAGGTTGCTTGAGAGTACTTGGAATAGGTCTGATAGTGTTGTAGGAACTTTTTTTAAGGCTTAGGGGTGTAGGGGTGTGGCAAGGTATCCAATTTTTAGCACTGTGTAGTCAATTTAGGCCTCTCTGTAGCATTCAAAATCAGCCCATGGTGAATTTTTTTTTTGTTGTCATACCTTGTTGGTTTGAGGATTTAGAAGGGTCCTTGTCAGATGTATGAAACCAAGGTTTGTTTCCTAGTTAGTGCTTTTGAGTGGTTTTTGTTTCGACTATCCCAGTTGGACATAGCTACAAGGAGTGAATGATCTAATATCGAAGCAATGGTTGAGTGGTTGTTCCCTAGTACAAAGTCATGATTGATGGTTTTTTTTTATCTTACTGATGGTTTTCAAGTCCTCTCTAAGTCTCTGGTTGAGTTTGGTGGTGAGAACCCATGTTGGGTAGGTGAATTTCTCTATTGAGTGGATTCAAGAGTTGGTGTCTCAGTTGGGCATATTTGAGAGAAGTTGTGTCCATTGTGTTTTGGCATCTACCACCTCTATATCAGATTGTAATGTATAATAGAGTCCATGCTCAAAATTCTAAGCTTGTTAGATAGAAAATTAGAAAAAATGAACCCTAAAATAGCCTTGCTAGTTAACGAAGTAATTGAAAAAATCCTTGAGGCTGGTTTTATAATACCTATAGATTATTTTCCTTGGATCTTAAACATTTTCATAGTAAAAAAACCTGAAAATCTTATTAGGATGTGTATGGATTTTCATGATTTGAATAAAGCATCTTTAAAAGATGACTTTCCCCTTCCTAATATTGAGATGATCGTAGAATCGACTGTGGAAAATGCTTTGTTGTCATTCATGAACGGATTTTCTGCATACAATCAAATTTTCATCAATCCTCAAGATCAGTACAAAATAACATTCATAACTATCTAGGGAATATTTTGTTGGGTTATGATGCCTTTTGATTTGAAGAATTCAGGTGCTACATATCAACGAGCTATGACAATAATAATTCACAATTACATACTGTAACAACAGATTAAAAATATGGAATAGGTATCTGCAAAATAGTATAAATGAATGTTTATCTTAATCTAACCAATAATTAATATAAATAAAACAACAAAAAATGAGGAAATAAACATAATAAACTAAACAAATTAATGGAAATCTCTCACCGAATATGCATTCACTCCTTCGAATTATCTTGATTGCTCTTCTCCATTTTGTTGTTTAAGTATTCTTGCCCTTAGATTTCTTAGTATTGATGCAAGCAATAATTTCATTGAGTGTCTAATAAAAATATCAAAGATAAGTTTCTTCTCAAAAGTGTATGATTTTAGGAGGGAGGAATAATGATAATGACAGGCCATTTTATAGATTTTGGGTTTTCGAACAATCGTCTAAGATTGAAAGAGAGATCGACGGATGAGATTAATGAATGCCATGCGATGTGAATTTTGTCTAAGATAGAACATGAGTTAGAACATGAGTCAAAAAATACAGTAGGATAAAGACTAAGTTAGAACGTGAGTTAGAACACAAGTTCAATATTTTAATGTTCATTTAAGAGTTTGAAAATAGAAGAACCAGACTTTGAATGTAAAAGACAAAGTTAAAAGTTGAAGAATAATGCATTCAAATGCAAACATGAGTTAATTAATTAAATAAATATATTTAATTAATAAAATCATCATGCATATGAGTTGGAACTAGTTAACTGACTAGTTGTGATAGAGAGTCCTCTTGTAGAGATAACCAGATGTTGAATCCCGAAGCTAACTGGAGAACTAAAAATAGATCTTGAGTCGGAAGGTGAGTGAATGAATTAGATAACTGATTGATAGAAGAATGTGACATAAACAATTAAATAAATATGAATTAAATTTTAATTTAATTCAACATTCGAAAGTGAAAGATTTAATTAAATTAAATAAAGATATTTATTTAATTTGACTGTTGTAAAGGTGGAATTGAATAAATATTTAATTATAGATAAAGGGGGTTAAATGAATAATTAAATAATAAATATTTAATTATAGTTTAAGTATGACAAAGGGGGTAATTAAATAATAAATCATTTAAATAAGAAGGAAGAATTAATTAGTTAGGGACATAATTAAACAAATATGATTTATTTAATTAATCAAGGTTGAATAAAGGTCATTTATGAATTAGTGAATTAATTAAAAAAGGGCATTTAATTAATAGAGGAAATATGTGTTAGAAAGGTTAATTAAATAATAAACATTATTTAATCACGACAACAGACTATAGAAAATTATGTCGAATGTGTATTCGTAGGCCTAGACCAATTTTTGGTGTCTACAGTTTTCCCCTCTTTGATACAATTTTGTTTCGGCATTGTGTCAAAGAAATTCGAAAAAAATATATGCCCCAGTGAAAGGGAGAATGACGAGGAGGAGGTAGTGGTATGCCCCCTCTAGAGGATAGGCGGGTTCAAAGAAGATGAGTGTACTCACGAAATGGATAGATAATGGTGGTGAAGATGCAAAAAAGAAGAAATTTTAGCATGGATGATTTCAGAATGTTAGTAAGAAACAATTAGGTTTGATTGATTCAGAAAAACATATAATCTTTGATATATTGCCAAATATACTATGCTTTCTTGTTATCATCATTGGGTGGGACATGACACAAATGGATAGTACACACTATGATATGAGATAGACCATAGTGTACAAAGTTATCCACCTATGAAAAATAGATACTCGTAGACAAGGAGTGTCTTAACTCAGACTAAGGACAAGATGCCCCAGTCATTTTGTCTTAACAAACCAAAAACAATAGAAAAATAAAAGATGGGTCATGAGACGTCATTGCTCCCTCTAAATCCTTGACAGGAAATCCTTGAGGAAACTAGTAACATGACTCAAAAACCAATGTTAAAAAGATAGTTGACAAACAACAACCAAAGAAAAAGAGTCCTGAGACGTCGTTGCTTCTCTAAATCCTTCAAGGGACATCCTTGAGAAAGCTAATAAATGGACTAAATTCACAAATTGATAAAAAGATAAGATAAAATAAGATATAAAGTCATGAAGCCAAATAAATGTATTCGCCAAAACTTGATCTTGTGGGATTGTTTGATTGTTGATGTTTGACATAGTGTAATGTGAGGGATGAAACATACCGCAATAAGACGTTGAGTCTAGCTTCAACTTGGTGACTATCTGTATAAGGCATGAAAATCCCTGGTTTTAGAAAAGACACTTGTCATATAAGATGCTAGATCCTGATGACGTTGATACAACAAACTACATGAGACTATGACAATTTGACGACGTCTATTGACAAGAAAGACATATTTTGCTTAAGACATAGCTTGATCACTTTGACAATGTGTTTGATATTGACTTGATGAATTTGAGATTTTTTGCCTTGTTGTTGAATGAATTGTTTTGATTCTTTGACTGATAGAAAGTGTGTGCATGTGTATTGACAATGTATGACATGAAATGATACTCTAAAGTACTGACCTAAAGCTAATGATATGCAACGTGTGTGTGATAGTGAATGTGAATGAACCCTATTGGATTGACCTAGTGTGGTCTTGGGAGCTCATCAATTGATTAGCCTTGCCTACATTGTACACACAGAGACCTTGTAGTTCGACATGACCAATGACTTTGAATGTACAAAGAGTCGTGATTTAAATGTGAGTGATAGATGACAAACCTAGACAAACAGACCTAATGTCTCGGGGGCACATCGATTGATGGCCTTGCCTATGTCCTAGTCGCAGAGGCAACGTAGTTCGAATAAATTCTATGACTGACTTACATGACTGACTTGACTCTGTTTTTGGTATTTTCTGACATGTTTCAATTTTTTTCGGATTTTTGAAGTTTTCTAATTTTTTTTACGATTTTTTTTTCTTGACATTTTCTAATGGTGGGTTGTGACAAATGCATGTAAATGATTCCTACACACAAGAATCCAAGGACACCCATGATCTTGCTCCTAGTCTAGCTGAATACCAATTGATAGGTGATGATGACAACAACATTGTTTGACATGGGAAGGACACATCCTAAAACAATGTGAAGATGACAATGATATGACAAGAGGATAATGGTGTGTAGCAGGGCCATGGTCAAAGTCAAGGAATGTTTTGGATGATGCGTCAGGTTGCCATATTGTTGCATTTGGAATGACTTGATGAGGACTAGATGGGATGACGAGGGATCTTTAGAGCATAGACAAGGAAAACCAAGATGGATGATAGGTATAAAAGGAAAATGGATGGATTTGGTAAAAGATAGGAGACATGGATGGCTTGGACAAGAGAATTATCATATGGTCTCCAAGGATGATGTCGCATAGTAAAAAGGAGGCTATGAAGGTAATGCCATGATTTTTAATGAATAAGGTATGACCAAAAGATAGACATGTCAAAAAAATTTCCAAAGCATGACCTTTTTTTGTATTGTAGTCCTTATCAAGATCAAAGTCGGTGGGAAAATGGATGGATGGAAATTTGATAGGAAATGTCATGCGAATGGAATGGGAGATGAGACAAATTTCCCTCAAGTGTAATGATCCACATAGGTAATTTATTTTATACCTAACGCTTGTTTGCCAAGTTTTCATCATGGTACTTATCCAAAGCACCTGTTTTCTAGGTTTTCACCGTTGGACAAATTTTTTTCTCTTTATTTTTTTGTCATTTTATTTTTATTTTTGGGGTGTCACCATGACGCCTGTTTGCCAAGTTTTCATCAAGGTAACATTTTTTTCAAGATTGTCTCGGTACTTCAGATGATCACTAATTGTGTTGAATCCATTAATGGTGCTGATGTGGAGACTGGAGCCATGATATGCCAATAATGAGCTTTATGAAGTAGTTGTCTTGCTAGGATCATAGCACTTGCATACAATTGATTGATGTCATTGTGATCCTTTTTGATACTAGAGTTGGCCTTATCAGAATATGCACATCGTGATAGAGTGCCATGGGAGTCCTTACAATAAAGAGTTGCTGCCAAGATGTGATTGATTTGTGACATGGGATATTTGGACTTTAGATGAGATGTTGGATTATGACGGATGATGGTAGATGTAGGGGGATTGTTCAAAAGTTTAGATGAATCACTTTTTAGTTTCCAAACCTAGGATGTTGAATGGCAGAGTTTGGAATTTTTATTAGGATAGTGTTTGGAACCAACAATTTTATATTCCTTTCTTGATGACCATTTTGAAGGAGGTGGACATTTATTATATGTGGGAGTCCTCTTTTCTTGTTGCTCCACATTTTGATTGATTCTTGGATTTGAAATATTTTCTTTTCTTGATCAAATTTTCTTTGGGATCCATTTTAACTTCATTTGTCCACTCAGATTTTTGAATGATTTGATGGACTTTGACATTTGATTTTGAACTTTGGATTTGTAATAAATTTCTTTTTGTTGGTTCCAAATAGAAGTTTTATTCATGTTGGAATGATGATTTATGGTGTGGATGGAAGGAGTGTTGGCAGCAGTATTATGGTAAGAACTACTCATGGCCCCCATTTTGGTGTTTGTATTAGATAAAGTTGCCCCCAATATCAAGGAGTAACATCATTAGATTCTCTGACTGCTAAATAACCAAGACCTTGATGTCTAGAATTTTCTTGAAGTTGTATTGGTTCTCAAATTCCTTGCTCATGTAGGCCTAGTCCTTTTCCTTGATACTGCATGTTCTGACAAATTCTATTTTCAGTGGGATATTTTTTGTTTTGAAAACAAGATGTTAGCCCATCATTATGTATGTAGACACTGTTACTTGGAATCTTCTGTTCTGCAAGAAATCTTGCTCTGAAAAATATAGATGATCCTATCTGATAAGATGTTGTAGCTTTGTTAACATGTTGGATATATTTCTGATTAACATCTTTGGTTTGATTTTGTGAAACAATAGATTCTAACTATTCTTCAAAAGATATTGGTGCTTCCATGTCGATGCAGAAACTGTCCTTATGGTCATTATCATGGAGTCCAGTCAATTTAGCTATAGCTTGATCATTTGAAAATATGTCTAGTGTAGAAGACTCTCGTTCTGGAGGAAGATCATATATGTTTCCAAAGGAGGCAAGTGTATCATTTTGGGAAATGGTGGTGTTCAAAGTTTGGGTAGGATCAACCTCAAATGTTTGATCATGAATGGCATAAAGGTCGATAAGTGGATCATTTTGGATTTCTTGATCAATGGTAGTGTCTTGGTCAAAGATAGGTTTGTCTTGGATGACTTGATTGGGAATGAAATCTCGATCAAGGATTAATGTATTTTGGCTGCCATGATTATCTAGAAGGACTTCTTGGATAGACCTAAAGATAGGGTCATGGGATGGACTATGTTGATCTTGAAATGAAGGTGAAGCCATGATGTCATGCTTTGGACTTTATTTTGGACATGTATCCTCAAGTGTAGGCAATGGGATGTGATTTTGAAGACCATGAATAAATGTATTTTCATGAGTAAATATACATTGGGATGGAGTGAGTAGGAATGGATTAGTGGATGATGGACTAGGATGGGATGTGAAGGCTTGGAATGGGTTGAGAGATGATGTACTAGGATAGGGTGTGGAGGCTTTGAATAGACTAGTGAGAGGTTGGTTGTCCTTGTCAAGGTTAAGGTAAGGGTGATTAATGGATATTTATTATGGATTAATGGCATGGATTGTGCTAAGAGACTCTTGATAATGAGGGTAGATGGATGGAAGACTAGAGTTTATGGGTTGTTGATAAGAGGGATATGTAGGTAGTTGATCATGGGTTGAAGTTGATTGGGATTTGGATTGGATAAATTTTATTTTGAAGTCTATGGCTTGTTGGTACTGGCCCATGCAAAGTAATTGGTATTTAACTTGACTAGCAAGCATATCAAGGTGAATGGAAGACATGGTGGTGGATGGGAATGCAAATGATATGGAATTATGTCTATAAATGATATGATTTCTAGTCTATGTTTGTTTTCTTGGATTTTCTGACAATAAAGGATGTTGTGAAAATGATTTCTAAAATGGTATATACTAAGATGATGTATGATAGGACATGCAATATGCAAAATTTTGAGTAGACTATGATGGTAAATTATTCTAAAATGGGTATAACCTAACACCTATGGAATAAATGCATGCAAGGATTTGAATTTGACCAAGGAACCTGATTGTAGGACAAAGACAGTGACAAGATGAATTTCCCAAACTAGACTATTGAGCTGGTAAGATTCACAAATAGGACTAAAGTGACGAGGCTCAATGACTTGTGACAAATCAAAACATGAACATATCCAAGGATGAGGAAAGTTACATATTCTACGATATGCAATTTCCTAGGAAGTATCTATATGCATGCAACTTAGGATGACTATGACTATGACATTGAATGTGACTAAGACGTATATGACACCTAAAAATACAAGCTTTTTGAGAAAAAAATTTCCAATTTCTATCCAAGGTTGCTCTTAAGAAACATGAACGAAAATGACTGTTATGTTTTGGACTCAATTCGTAGTTTACAAGGTTTTTTGTTGACAGTCAAATGCGGTTCACCTATCAGATGTGGTTCTAAATTTGACAGATGTGGTTTACCAAAATGGATGTGGTGATTTGACCAAAATCAAGTTTCGAATGTTGATAGACAATTTTGATTTTTGATAGATGCGGTTTTATCGTTTAGCAAATGCGTAATTGTGGCTCGAAATAACCGTTTTGTGATTTTGATTTTGATGTTAATCCTAATCTAAGTAATAATCTAAAATCAAACAATAAAGAATGAATAAGTAGACTAAAAAAATTAATGGATATCTCTCACCAAATATGGGTTCACTCCTTCGAATTATCTTGATTGCTCTTCTCCATTTTGTTGTTTCAGTATTCTTGCCCTCAGATTTCTCAGTATTGATGCAAGCATAACTTCATCGAGTGTCTAAGAAAAATGTCGAAGATAAGTTTCTTCTCAAAAGTGTATGATTTCAAGAGGGAGGAATAATGATAATGACAGGATATTTTATAGATTTTGGGTTTTTGAATGATCGACTTAGATTGAAAGAGAGTGGATGAGATTGATTAATTCCATGCGATGTGAATTATGTCTCAGATAGAACGTGAGTTAGAATATGGGTTAGAAAAGACTACGGGATAAAGACTAAGTTAGAATGCGAGTTAGAACACGAGTTCAAGATTTTAATCTTCAGTTAAGAGTTTGAAAATAGAAGAACCAAACTTTGAATGTAAAAGACAAAGTTAAAAGTTGAAGAATAATGCCTTCAAATGCAAACATGAGTTAATTAATTAAATAAATATATTTCATTAATAAACTCATCATGCATATGATTTGGAGCTAGTTAACTAACTAGTTGTGACAGAGAGCCCTCTCGCAGAGATAACGAGATGTTGAATCCTGGAGATAACTAGAGAACTAAAAATAGATCTTGAGTTAGAAGGTGAGTGAATGACTTAGATAACTGATTGACAAAATAATGTGACATAAACAATTAAATAAATATGAATTAAATGTTAATTTAATTCAACATTCGAAAGTGAGAGATTTAATTAAATTAAATAAAGATATTTATTTAATTTGGCTATTGTAAAGGTGGAATTGAATAAATTAAATAATAAATATTTAATTATAGTTCAAGTATGAAAAAGGGGGTAGTTAAATAATAAATCATTTAATTAAGAAGGAAGAATTAATTAGTTAGGGACATAATTAAAAAATATGATTTATTTAATTAATCAAGGTTGAATAAAGGTCATTTATGAATTAGTGAATTAATTAAAAATGGGCATTTAATTAATAGAGGAAATATGTGTTAGAAAGGTTAATTAAATAATAAACATTATTTAATCATGACAACGGTCTATAGAAAATTATGTCAAATGTGTATTCGCAGGCCTAGACCAATTTTCAGTGTCTACACATACATAAGATTTTGGAAGACTATGTTGATGATATTCTAGATAAATATTTAACAAGACAAGATAATGTCAACATTCTTTGAAAGATATTTGAATGAATTTGAAAATACAACATGAGATTGAATCTGAAAAAGTGTCTTTGGTGTAGATAGTGGATTTTTTTTAGGTTTTATCATATCTCATAGAGGCATAGAGGTGGACGCAAATAAAATTGATGGTATAGTCAACATGCCACCTCTTAAAAATATATCTCAATTGCATACCTTACAAGGAATAATTCAAGCCATTCATCATTTCGTAGTATCCTTAGTAGATCAAACATTACCATGTACACATCTCCCCTAGAAAGGAATACATTTTTATTGGACTGAAGATTGTAAACAAGATTTTAAGAGTTTAAAATATTATCTTGTCACTCCAACTATTTTACAACCTGCCATGCAAAAAAAACCATTCATCCTTTATACATTAGCATCAACCCATGCTCTTGCAATATTGTTGGCTCGACAAGATGAAAATGGTAAATAGCACCATGTTTATTATATTATTCAGATATTAATTAACTATGAGAGGCGATACATAACAATAGAGAAATAATGCTTAAATCTTGTATTCACTACCACTAAGTTGCACATTACTTATTGAATGTAAAGATACAAGTGATGGTGATGTTTGACCATTTAAAACACCTTTTCACTAAAACAAAATTATCAAGACGCTTTGCTAAGTGGGTAATGTTGTTATCCAAGTTTGACATTAAATTTATTTCACAAAAAACAATTAAGGGTCAAGCCTTGACCGATGAGCTGGATGATGTTCCTTCTCCTTTAGGGTTACCTAGTAATGATTCTTTCTCTGATGATAATTTATGTTGAAAATTGAAGAAGATACATTGGAATTATATTTTGACAGATCTAAATGCAAGATTGGCTCTAGCGTAGGGCTTAAATTTCCTATGTACAAACAACACTACCGAGTATGAAGTGTTACTTGTTTTCTTGCATGTCACTTTAGTTATGGGAGCTAGAGACATTAAGATATTCAATGATTCACAATTAGTCATCAAACAAATAAACAAAAAATATCAACCAAAGTATGACAAATTATCGAGGTACAAGGATCTCACAATGAAATTGTTAGAGAAGTTTGAATCATTCATCATTGATAACATCCCTCAAAAATATAATCATCATACAAATGTATTGGAAAGTGCAGCTTCTCTTATATCCCCTCAAGATCCTTCAAAAGAATTCACCGTTAGTGTGCATAAAATTATGAAACCATCAATCAACGATAAAGTATATGAAGTGTTAGCAACAACAATTGAAAAATCAAGAAAATGGTATGATACAATATTCAATTATTTGAAAGACGATACCTTTCTTGAGCCAAAAAATAAAAATACTCATTCTCATCTTCAAAAATTTGTATCTAGATATATTATCTTCACGGACATCCTATATAAGAGGTCCTTTGATGGCCTTTTTCTTAGATGTCTTAAATGATCTGAAATCCCTATAAAACTTGAATAAGCTCATGTAGGTGCTTTTGGGGGGCATTTTGGAGGCAGATCATTAGCTCAAAAGCTAATCTGCATAGGATAATATTGGAAAAATATGGAATGAGATTCCTTTGAATATGTTAAGAAATGTCATAAGTGTCAAGAGCATCAAAAATTAATCCATGCTCCTGCCTTCAAGCTTCATGCACAAGTTCGGATTTGGCCATTCTCGGTATGGGGTTTGATATTATTGGAAAAATATCTCCACCTTCATCTGTTGGACATATGTTTATAATCATGACAATGAATTATTTCATGAAATGAGTAGAATCTATTCCCTTAAGTTCAACAACTGCTAATGTAATATGTTGTTTCATATTAAAACACACTATTGCTTGCTTTGGGCTTCCTTCCATGTTAGTTTTGGAAAATGGGACACCATTTAAGAATAATGATGTGAAGAAGTTCTTGGAAACATTTAATTGACAACATCGATTTTCAACACCACACTACTCACAATCCAATAGACAAGCCAAATGAACTAATAAAACTCTTGAACAAGTACTAAGAAAAATAATGAACAAACATAATAAAGGCTCACATACATAATTAACATACACATTATGGGCTTATCCTACTATTATAAGAGCTTCAATGTGAAACACACTTTATAACCTTGTTTATCATGCCAAGGCAATCATGCCCCTGGAGTTAGAGTTTCCCTCCTTAAGAATCACTCTTCAAGGGCTAATTGATGAAAATACTTATAGGGAATAATGATTACACCAAATTGAAATGTTTGATGAAAGGCACATCAATACCCTTGAACATATTCAAGCTTACCATAAGAAGATGCAACAAAGTTATAATGACCATGTCATCCCTTGCTCATTTAACAAGGGTGATTTGGTGTTATATGAGAATCAACAAAATGTCAATGTGAACCCAACAGAGAAAGGAAATTTTAGACAGGTAATTGGTTAGGACCTTATGTATTTCAAGAAACCTATGGGTTTTGAGCATACCTAATATCTGAAATGAATGGTACACCTCTTTAGGGACCTATTAATGCCACACATTGGAATTGATACTATGCCTAGCCTTTTTGAATAGTGTGAGTTCTTAAAGCAGCATTGTTAGAGAAAATGGATAGTATGTCATTGAATCTCGTACTTGCTTCATTATTGACACCTAGCTTGTCGTGTCTTGAATTGTGGAGTAGAGGGTCCAAGTTTTATTTGTATTCTTACTCTAGGTATCATGCCATTCAGACCTTATGGTGTATGTTAGGTTAAATCCTTATTTGCATTTAATATTTTAGAATTAAATCATAAGTGCATTTAATTTGGCATAACATACTACCTCATAAATTTAAGAAATCTTAAGAAAATACATGTTAGATCATGGAGATATTTATTGAATAGTCTAATAGAGATTATTTAATAAATCACATTGTCATCTAACACATAAAAATAAATCCAAGAATGCTCATATATATATATATATATATATCAAAAGTTTTAATAGATCTCATCAAATAATCCAATGTCACTATGGCCTGTGATGACTTGATCCCTCGGGATGTGGTGTCCACACTTGTTGAGAGACAGAGGTGTGTGACCAAGATCTACTCACGGTAGAAATCTCCCACATAGTCCATAGTGCCCCATGTAGCTCAGCCTCATGTATCAGTGCATCCACACACTCTCACTCTGCATGGTCTCTATTATTCTAGAGTCTGGCATTCTCTCTCTGTAGTCTCTTGACCACTGACTGTAAGATAGCCTCTCTTAGATCTTTGATCTACTTGAGCCTCCTTTAACTCTACCTCTAGTGTTGATACTCGACCCTCAACTTGATCAATGTTCCTGGATTTGTTGTCATATTCTCCTCTAAGTCTCACATAAGGCTCAGACAAGTCCATGTGCTATGCCATGAATGGTGGGGGAATGAACTTTATGGCAATAGCCTCATCTATGAGAAAGGGTAGCATTATCTCTACAACCACATGGTGGAAGATATCCTCAAGATCTATCATGGTCCATGCAAGATATAAATCATAAGAATAATTAGTACACATCATCATAATATATACATATACATGAGCATGATATACATAAAAACACAAAGAATAATAATAAAATATCATCACCTGGGTCTATAGCATGATGCGTAGGAATATCAAATTCCCTGGTACTCTCTTTGTGATCTTAGACATTAGCATGTGTAGACTATGACCTTGTAACTTGTGTGAGAACTGTATCTCTCCACTCGAGTCTAGGAGGACTAGCCTAACCTCTATAACTATCCTCACTCTGCCTATCATCTATCTCCTCATTTTCCTTTGCCTCCTTGGCATCCTTCTCTCCCTCATAATCACTATCCTCCTCTAACTCCTCATCCTCGTCTAGAAATAGATCTGGTGGATCTAATCTCCTGCTTGACTCTCTATCCTCCTTCCCTAGATCTGATAAAGATCGTGCGAAGCCCATAGGATAGTCCATAGGAAATATCACTCCTGGTTGAACCACCTCACATAACTCATCATATTCCCATGTCATGATGATGTGATCTATGTTTGAGATTGGGGCCACATTTGTATCCTCCTCCTCTAAGTCGCTCCAAATGATGTCATCTACTATTAGCTAGTTAAGGTCCCTAGGTTTGCGGGTGCTCTATACTAACAAATATGTATGAAGACCATAGTATGGGCCATCTCTATACCTACCTGAAATATCTCATGACATGATCATACTAAAGTGGTATCACTATGTGATTGTGTTGCCCTAGCAAAAGTCTATCCCTTTACATCTACCTCATTTGTCATGGCATGCTCAGCTAGAATAGGTCCATCAAATAGGGTCTCCATACAATGTCCCCCTCGCTCAATATATTAAATATAACCCTCTAGAATAATGCATCACCATGCTTCCATGCCTATCTTAGGGGATAACCAAGGGCCCATGGGTATCCCACCACTATGGAAATCGGGAAGCCTCTCAGATTTGTGTAGGTAATGTGCTCTAGGATCCATGTACGTAGTAGTGTGCAGTGTAGCATGTTGTTCACCTCTTTGTAGGTAAATCGACCCAATTCATAGTACATGTGTGCTAGCATTCTCCGACCCCATGTGTAGATGACACTATAGTGATCCATTTCCTCAATCATGTGTGCTAGTCCCCCATTCAGGGAAAAATTTAAGAAACCCCTCCTCGGCAAAGGTGTAAAATCCTGGTGAATCTTGTATACTTCCCGATAAAAATATTATTTTTATTGGTGAATTTTTTCACTTTTGGGGAAAAAAAAAATTCTAAGTGGAGAATATTTTATAATCGCTAGAAGTCTATGGAGAATTATGGCGAATTGCAGATATTTTTCAACAAATAAAATATTTTTCATTAGTGATTAAAACCTTTTTTAAAACAATTTTTTTTTTCCACTGGCGAATTAATCTTGTTTTCAAAACAAAACAAAAATTGTTGGTGATTAAAACCTTTTTTCAAAGAAAAGAAATATTTTCATTGGCGAATTAAACATAATCTCAAATTAATAAAAAAATTTCAGTGGTGATATAAACGGATATGCCAATAAAATATCATAGTGTGGTTGGCGAAATTATCAAATTCTGGGACAAATTTTCTGCACATTTAAATTCCTTCATAAATAATTTAGAATGCGGACAACTGTTAACACATTTATTATTTTATGAAGCCAGATGTTAGTGCAAATTAATATAATCCACGATCATTCGATGAATTTTTGATAGACGACTGTAGTTGCATTCCGAAAGTAAATCTCTATAGCACTAGACTTGCAAATTTAAACCTTTGGAATAACACTAGATACAAACACACGACAAGATCACAATCCACCATTCTTTTTCCTTTATATCGTTCATCAATCAAAATAGACAACGAAATATGCACATGCATAAAATTTTTTTTAAAAGAGGGACCGCCTAGGAATAATGTAGGACCAAGGCTTAAAAACTTAAGGTTTTACACAAAGGATGTAAAGGAAAAACAAGGTTGAATTATCAATATCAACCTTATAAAATAATGTGATTTTTTGATGACGGCACAACTTTCATAAGTTTTATAACCTAGTCATGGCCCTGCCAAATTTCCTAAACAAGTTGCCAAGTTCTGAAGTTTTAAAATTGCCCAACTGAGCATAACTTTCAAGTATTATCCAATGATGTCCTATGCAGTTGAAATATCGAAGGTTCTTAAAATTTAGAACTCCCAAGAGATGGTTATAGAGTTTTGTTTCTTAGCGATAGGGCAACCTCGGCGGGATGCACAACTTTCGAAGTGTCATCTCATTTAATGAATTTTATGGTACCTTTGAGGGATGTCTTCTCAAATTCTTTGAAATTCCAACTTGAGATTTAATGTAATATTTTAGATCCTCTAAGAGGAAAAATCTTAAATAAGGAGGTTGGGAAAATGGATTTAGTTGAAAATTGGCACATTTTTCTTGGAAAATAAATGGTCACTTCCTAACGCTGAAGTTAAGTGAGCTTGCATACTAGGAAAGGTGGCAACATTTTCAACTCTAAAGTTTTCTCAAAATGGTACTTCCTAGCGATATCAGGGAATGGGAAGGTGAACCTATGCCCATCATGCAACTAGATTTGAATTGGCCTAAAGAAGAGAAACTCAATATCATTTCCTAGTTGCATTCTATGGTGTGGAAAGAGAAAACCAACTATGTCGAGTACAACAGGGTGATTTTCATTTTAGAAGAAGAAGAAGAAGAATGCACTAAATTACCAAATTTAGTTATGGAAATTCAGTTAGAACACTATAGATTCTCGACACCTCTAGTGGTTTAACAACATCCATGAAGCCTTTTGTGACACTTAATGATAAGGGCAGGGTAGTTTCAACTTTTGAGTGCTTTTTTATTATACAGGGTGTGGGGTCTGTGAATCCACATTTTTTGCATTGGAGAGATAAAGGAATATATTTATAAATCTATGTATTTATTAATGCTTCCTTTAATTATGAATGAATTTTGTTTCTTCATGATTATTCTTCAATGTTTATCTGTTAGGTCAGAATGTGTATATTTTCATCTCTAAGACTTTGTGTTCGGATTAATTCATCTATTAAAAGAGAAACTATCACTTTTCTTTACTTATTTCTTGCATGTGAATGAGAGACAAACAAAATTTGTCATTTATTTTAAAATAATTTATTATAGTATGAAGGATATTCCATATTTGTAGCCATATTTCAGCACAAATTAATATAACCATGACTGCTCGATGAATTTTTGATGGATGGTTGTATTTTCATTCCAGAAGTAAATCTCTGAAGCACTAGACTTGTGAATTGAAACCTCTGAAATAACACTAGAACCATTAGATGCAGACATGTGGCGAGATCAAGGCTCATCGCTCATCATTCATTTTTTCGTTTCAATGCCTCAACAATCTACATTTCATTTAATTCAAATTATTAATCTTTTTGAAGAAAGTGTGGTATTCATACTACATGCGACAATTAAATCCATATGAACATCTGAAGATTTTTTTTGGATAACTCATAGCTTTAATGAAATAATATTTATAATGATTTCATATCATTTGAGTGGCACTGGTGATTTTGATAGCTTGTCATCTTAAGGTATAGTTAGCATGTAGATAGACATCAATAAAATTAAACATTTTAATTGTACATGTAAGGCTTAAGTTACATGAATCTATTAAGTTACTTTTTTTGTTTGCACGAATCATGATTATCATTATACCCATCCTCACATGCACGGTGACATGAGTCATAAGTAAACAAGGATCAAGTTGGTAGCAACATTGCCACTAGTGGCCCATAAATAGGGATAGTGATAGTGGATAGTGTCATAAGGGTTTTCATTTTCTAGGGTTAGAAAGGATTCATGAAGAAGATGATGTGGTATTATTGGGGATACTATAAATTCTCCTACTTCTAGTTATGTAGTTACATAGTAAAAGACCAATTCCCTTCAAGTTCATAATGGGTGGAATTGGAAAGAAGTTGATTTGGTTAACCTGACTTCTCAGATAGGTTTTTTGCGAAGATGAGAAGCTTTGATGGAGAGAAGTGCTATCCCAGTGGATCGAGGTTGCAGGTAAAATATGGGAGTATTTTTACAACCCCTCATCTTTTGTATGTCTCTATTTCTCAAAGGGGATAAGTACATTTTGTATCTTCACAACTCCCTTTTCCCTGACATGATTGGAGTCGCCTTTTCCCCGGCATGGTTGGAAAATCCCTTACTTTTTTTTTTAGAGCCAAATTTGTATTACGTTGTCACCAGTAGAAGCTTCGAATCATGCATTTATTTTTAGAGTTACGTTTGTATTAAGTTGTCACTAGCAGAAGCTTGGAAATTGGAATCAATTTATAATCCATTGTCACGAGCAAAAACTTTGAATAAAATGTGTCCATGTAAAGTGACATATGCTATTTATACAAAACAGGAGCTTGCCTGCTCTACAGCTACTCGTCTTTAAAAAAAATTGTTATAATGTGATATTATAATTTAGTTGTAATAAAATAAATAGTTGTGTTGTGTTATTCTTTTTTATTCATTTACACTTATAGTAAAGAGTTATTTTTTGATATCAAAACTTCAGTATCAGAGTTAGGGTTTGCTGAAATGTTATTGATTTATAATTCATCATTGACTTTCTCCCCTGATTCCTTGTATCGTTATTAATTTTTTAATTCCTTTGCAATGTTAAGTTACCAGCCCCTTGGCCTTGATGTCAATCCTAGTGCACTAAAGTTTAAAACAAATTTAAAACACATTTTTATCGTTTTAAGTTCATATCATAAATTACTCAAGTTTCAACCATTCGATGAACATTTGATGTATGGTTGTAGTTGCATTTCAGAATGAAATGCATAGAGAGATGGGATTGTGAACTTAAACCTCTAGAATCACCCTATAATCATTAGATTTAGAAATATCAAGGGTTTAGAATTTGCAACCTGTAGACCTAAGACATTTCATTCACTTTAATGTTCCAATTTCAAGAAAAAAATATTTCATTCACTTTAATGTCCCAATTGCACACACGCCCCATTCGGAATGGGGGCCTTTTTTGCTTTGCCTCATTTTGCGTGCCCACTTTTGTGCCCCAAAGGGTCAGTGTGTTTCCCAATGCCATATTTTAAGCTTGACCAAAGTCCCCCCCCCTTTTTTAAAATTGCTAAGTCTCGGGTTAACTCGGGTTTTCCTTGTCAAAATGTCGTTTTGGCGTCTGTGGCAATTTTCAAGTTTCTCCTGCTGGATTTCCTCTATCGGGTTTCCCCTTTCGGATTTCTTCCTGAGCTTTGCCATTTCAGTGGCAGTGGTAGGATGGCTTCCTGGCCACCGGACTCCAGACCTCCCGCCGCCATCTGTGTTTTTTAAAAAACCCACCAACCTCACCTGCTACCATACAAAGGAATTTAATGTTGTATTAATGATGGGTATGGCTATAAAAGCAAATTTTTCGGCCGTCATTGTCAATTTTTCGAGTGATAGAAAAGTTGGAGAACTCCCGACGTCCAACATTTCTAGCCTCCATTTCCAAGCTCCGTTTTCAAATGCCTTTTGCACACGAGTATCAGAAACCATCTCCAAGATCTTAAGGTATGCCCATCGTCCGCACCCTCATTCTTCATTTTGCCATTTCTGAGCCTTAAAAGATATAAAATGCAAAAACTATGTTAAAATCTGGTAGGTAAAGGCCCTCCGCTAAAAACCCACATTTTAAAAATATAAAAATCAATCACTAAGTGGCTGGAAATTCAATCCGAAGCTTCACCATGCCGTGGCCATTCTTCGGAACAGCGCCGGCATCTCCCAGGCTCGGGTCTTCCCGTGGTCATCCATGACTTGTCTTCAAACCTCAGGTGGATCATCTAACTCTGACCTCCAGAATTCCCTTCCCGGGATTCCGTTGTGTCATCACTGTTCCAAACGGCCTCGCCCAAGCGTCTTCCCGACCTCTAGACCCTAGACCCTCAAAGTCCGTCTACCCTTGTAAAATCGTAAACTTTCCTAAAATTCAATCCAGCCCCAGGATTCGGTCCTCGAAATTCTGTTCTCAGAATTTTGTCCCAACTTTGCTATTTTGACGGCCTTCCTCTAGTGGCTTTTCGAACCTCGGTTCTCGGCCGCAAAGTCTTCCAACTTCTAGTCAAGACCTTCAACCAATTTCCGTCATCAGACTCTAACCTCCAAAATTCCTTTCCTGAGATTTTGTTGTGTCATCGCCATTCCAAACGGCCTCGCCCGAGCGTCTTCCCATCTTTCGGACCCCGGTCCGCTGCTCGCCGAAACCCAAATTTAGAAAATCTTCTCTGAGCTTCTTCTAGATTCTGAATGCCAAAATTCCCCTCTTGGGATTCCCTTCCACCGACACCATTCAAATAGCAAGTTTGGGACAGCTTCCCGAACTTTGGGTCTCAGTGCTTCGTTCGCCACTTGGTTGTCCCGAACCTTCTGACCACTTCCGGGAACTATCTCTCAGATTTCCTCCCCTAGATTTCTACTTTCATTTCACCGTTCCCAACGGCCGACCCATAACTGCTTCTCGGTGACGACAATCTGAGACCCAGATTCTGACGCCCGGAATTTCGTGTCCTTTGTGCCATTTCAGATAGCTTTCCTGCAGATGATACCCAAACTCCCAAATGAAGGATCAAATGACCTCCAAATCCAAAATGGATTTCAACCCACTTGCTAAAATTAGGTTTTCCTTCACATCCACTCTCAAATCCAAAATCCAACCCTGGGAAGTGCCTTTGGGAATTCCATTCTCATTTTTCCCTTTCAAATGGCATTCTGCCAAGGGAATTCCGTCCTTGGAGGTCCGGATTGTTTGCACTACTTTCTAGCAATGAAGTATCCATTTTGCATGCTTATTGAATATGAATTATGATTTTCGAACTAATCTTGACATGCAGGGACTTGTTGGTGGTCATTTTGTCAAGTTTGTTGTTACTAATTCATGTCCTTTGTGCAAGATTTATGGAATCCGGTGCAGAGACTTCTAGTGCTTCCAAGAAAGGGAAAGGAATAGCCAAGTGACCAAGAGGCAAGGAAGACAAAGACCTGATGAAATACAAGTTCCAAGGGGTCCCTATTCAATCTAGGATCACCACCCTTTGGAGGGATGTTATAGATACCAACATTGGATAGGTCGATGTTGACGAATTCACGTAGAGGGTCAGAATGAACCCCAAAACAAAATATGCAAGGATAATAAAGAGCAGTGGAATTGCTAAGGCTGTAGGTTTCCCACCGGCCTTAGTGGCCCCGGAGCTGGTAATGGCGTGCGTGGAGGCATACCAACTTGATACTAGAACCATAGTGGACCAGGATGGAAATATCCTTGCGGATATGTCTCCGTCAGGTATAATGACAACCTTCCACATTCCTACCTTTGAGAGCATGGAGGTCCCCACCATGGAGGAATGCAAAGAGTTGTGGGAATAGGACCCATTGGGGTGCAAAAAGCTTATCAACTAGTACTGGTTGAAGGACAAATGAGGTAGTGTTGGGAAGCTTCCTCAAGAGCTCTTTCGCAAGGATTTCTTTGAGGACTACCATGACCTCGTAACTCTACTCAGCCGAGTGATGGGCCTCCCCAACATGGTCTTCTTCCAAGAATGGATGTTCTATTTCATAGAGTAGATCCTCCACGATAAAGGAACCACCTTCTATTGGGGCGAGATAATCAGTGACTGCTTCCATGAGCAGTTTACCACTATGAAGAGGACCACCAAATTCTTCATGACATCCTATTTGGTGTATTCCCTCGCTAATCGACGACACTATCAGGGGTTGAAAATGATGCCCAGTAATCCATCGGGTCTGGAGCTCAAACCTTATGACAAGTACCCTTAGCTATAGTTCTAGGTTTTAAGAAGGATTACTGTAGGGTGAACGATGCGTTCATCGCTCACATCATCTGGTCCTTAGGAGGGGATGTTCATAAGAGGATATCCCATAGTGTCAAGGCCCTCCTCAGGTAGTACACCTTTTGGTACATTTAGTTCCCCAAGTTCACCTATATGCGCGCTCAAGGATTCACCAAAAGACCAAACAAGTTACCCTGGTACCCAAATGACCGGATCATTCTATTAGAGTTGACCTGGCAGCTATGACACATTCATAGAATCTTGAGCAAAAAATATTTGGCAGGCCCTACCTATCCCATTAACCTTGGTCAGGGGATGTATAAGATCCATACCTCCTAGTGTGCAAGATATTCGGAGAAGGAGCTGGTCGAATATAACTTCGAGCAATACACAGCGCGGCCACAAATGAATCCTTATGGTCATGTCAGAAAGGCACTAGGACATGAATACACCCACCTCCACAACATCGAGGACTTCTGGGCCAATTGCAAAGATGATCTTGAGGTGTGGTTGTGACATTACATGCACATGACCGCTATCTATGTACAAAGGGTAAACTTGTGTCTGGTCCCTGACCAACTAGAGGAGGATGAAGACACAGTGGTTGATCCAGGCTATGATGCAGTTTCCAACTTGCCATTGCCTGCAATTGACTAGAATGAGCCTAAGCTTAATGATATCACTATAGTCACTAGGCCTGTTGAAATATGAACAAGGGCGTGGATCGACAAGAAGGTGGCCTAATTGAAATAACAAGGGGTCGTCTTAACATTCACTGAACTTACAAGTGAGCATGTAAGTGAACCAAGTGGCTCTGAAGGTGGAGCAGCTACCACTACAACTGGGGATACATCCAAGACCCTACCATCGGTCAAGACCAAGAAAAGAAAGGAGGCTAGTGAATAGCTGTCCAAACCGAAGGTCTATTCCCATAAGGCTTCTGAGCTTGAACCTTCCAAGAAGAGGAGGAAAACAACTGGCAGTGCGGGGATGATTGTAATAACCAAGGTTCCATCCCTTGGGATCAAAAAAGGAGGATCTAGCTCGCCACGATCCTTTTCTACCATTGTTACTACCACTATTGCTGCTTCCCCTGCCCTTCATGCTTCGCTTCCAGCCTCTGCTTTGTCCCTGCCTATGGTGGACATCTCCATCCACCATTCTCCCACTCCTCCAATATTGCAAGTTATTCCCTTGGATTCATCATCTGCCACCACCTTGCCAATGTCCTCTTCCTCTATGTCTCCTTCCCTTCCCTTCGTTTTTGTTGCTACAATGCCTACCCTTAGCCTTCCAGAGTCTTTTGTAAAGTACATGCAGAATGTGCCATCTAAGCTTAGGGATGCTCACCAATCTGATGGTCTAGGATGCCATAGCTTAGGGTATGGCCTATGCTCCAACTCCCTCCCCCTCTACTGAATCACCAAAGATGAAAGAAACCATGCAGATATCAGACGAGCTTGAATGACAATAGCTAGAGGCTGAGAAGGCGCCAGAGGATGAGGAGTTTGAGTATCATGAACACCCCTTGTTTGAGCATCGAGAGATTGATGAGGTGGCCTAGGAGTCTTCCAGTGAGGGCAGTGAGGACCTCGATGCTGAACTGATCTGAGAATCAAATGATCCTGAGCTCAATGCAGAGTGGGGCAAGCAACTCAAGGAAATTGAGGATAAGGAGGCCAAGGACCGGCTTGCACAGGAAGAAGAGATTGCTGCTCTAGATACAGAGGGCAATAGGTCTCCAACCGAGGGACATGGCCAAACCACAGAGCATGAAAAGGAAACATTCCTCCACAAGGACAAATAAGGGGAGAAACCCGAGGAACATCAATATATTCTAAATGAAGAAGAGGTGGATGCAGAAAAGAAAGATTCACCCAAAGAGTATTTGCACACCGAGTCCACTGCTAGACATGAAACGTTCAAACAAGACCCTGATGAAGAAAAGGAAAATGTAAGAACAAAGGAGAAGGCTCTTGTTGTCAGAACCGTCGAACCTGAAAAGGAGGATAGCGGGACTCGAAGTGAACTACCAAGGGAAGAATCTCAAGTGCCCAATTGGATACAAAGATAGCTAAAGCAAAAGACTCCCACCTTGAAGGACCCCAAGGCGGGGCTGGAAGCCATTATGGCCAAAGCACGAATAACCACCAAGAAAGAGAAGAGGCCAAAGGTCAGATCAAAAGTAACCATGGACGCCTCAAGATCAAGGGCAGTGCAAATAGTAACACCAATGGTTGGAGAGCAAGGTATAACTTACAAAGTCTCCACCATCGACTTGGGAGTGGCCACAAGAGAACAGAAGGTTAAGCACCTCCAAGAGTCGGTCGCCACAGTAGTGTACCTTATCCAGTAGGATAAGGTCTCCAAAGAAGAGCTAAAAGAGCAAGTGGCTGATCTGATAGCTTATATTCAACAGTGGTCATCTCCAGATGAGCAGCCTACAATGTCATTGGCCCCACCTCAGTTTTTGTCCTAGGAATAGATTAACAAGCTTGAGAAGAGACAAAACTTGGACAAGACTATGGAAAACTGGTTCCGGTAGGTTTTGGACATTGGAAACACAGGCATCAACTTGGTTGTCCGGACAGCAAATAGGTTCTTGGAATTCCAGAAGACTCTTGAGGGTTCTAGGTAGATCTATGAAGAGTTCCCAAAGAAGTACAATGTTGCCTACCCAAAGATTGAGGCCATACTCGCGTTACCAGGTGATGTCTAGGAAAAGGACCTTGCCTTCAAGGATGATGATCACTGGCTAGTGGACACCTGGAAGCGAGATTTTGATCATCGGAAGAGGAGGCTTGAGCAGATTTTGGAATGGATAGCACCAGAAATTGAATGGGCAAGAGATTCTAGAGAGGAGTGTGCTCGGTACCTCAGGATGATGACAAGGTATGAGCTGCCTGCGGTCGAGATTAATTCTAAGAATATAAAGCCCTACTTCTTGAAGATCATGGAAGATGGGATGTCCACTGAGGTCACCATTGAATTCATGTGCTTCGCTTCCCAAGCCTTTGCACAATCGAAGTTTTTTAAAGACAATGTTGCTAAGTATGATGACGATTCGAAGAAGCTTGGCATCAATTCCTAGGAATGGAGTTACCAGATTTTGTGATCCGACATCATGGAGTTGGATAAGTTTCAATCCGTGATCCTGAGTTTCATGGAGTATGCCACATTGAGGAAGTGAGAGGGCAATCCCATTATCGAAGAAGAGTTCCTTGAAGAATAGCTACAACAAAGGGGAAATTGCTAAAAGACAAATTTGCTACAGTACTATCACTAGATGACGAGATAGGGAAGAAACAAGAAATTATTTATAAATGTAATATATTTGGGGGTAGGTGAAACCCTAATGTAAAGTGAATCCTGGCCACACAATAGAATCGAATCTTGGCCACTCTTTTTCTTTTTGAAACTATAAATAGGGCTCTCCTCCTCTCATTTTAAGAGAGTTGAGTTATTGTAAAGGCATACTGTAGAAATTATAATAGCAAATACCGTCATTTTCTAGTGTATTTCTAGGTTTCTCAATATGTTTCATGATTCCTCTCCCTTTTAGTTATAGCTTTGCTTGATATATACTTTTCTATTCTAATGTCCTTAGATTAGATTTGGTAGATTTAGTATGTTATCTTTGGTTTTGAAGATTTTTGTTGTGTGTATGCTTTCCTTGTCCATACTTTTGGTCATTTGCTGAAGGTAGATGACTGTGCAAAGTTATCCTGAACTTTGATTTAATTTTTGCTCATTAAACCTCATCTTCATTCACCTCCCCATAACGAATGAATGATGAATATCTGCAGTCCTTAGAAGATAGCACAAATTTCATGACATTGTGAGAATTCTAATTAAGTGAAATTATTTTTAAGGAAACTGTCCATAGCAAGAAACTCCATGATCACAGATCATTGGTAGTTGTAGGTCCGGGAAACATCCTCCTCCCTCGCCCTTTTTCTTTTTCCTTTTTTATAGAAACAACTTGTATTGAGGTTCGTTGCACATTGTAAAGCCAAATCCGTCAAAATAATGGAGTCTAAGACTGTTGCCTGAACCTGTAGCAAAGCATAGTAATTCTAGATCCATAAAACTCCATTCATTGACTCAATTCTCCTACAACTTTGACCATTTAAGAAGTCCTTGTGATTCTAGCAAAATCACACCAAACAATTGATTTATTCTAAGCCTCATCAAGAACTGACACCCGAGAGACCTTGGGATAGTGTTCTACAATTTGATTGTGGAAGATTGTCTTTCAAGAGAGGTAATGCACCTACGTATTACTTGTGTTGTGAAGTGCATAAAAACACCATCAATAGCTTCCACAGTTCCACTTCCAAAAAACTAAAAATCCATTCCAGTTTCCACAACTATTAGCATTAATATTTTCAAGAGTCAGAGTTCGGGTAAGCGAAAAAATTCCTCCGGATATGTTTCATTGTTTGATGTTTCTTAAAATCTTATTTTGTCGAACTTTAAAGTTTGAGTTTAGGGTTTAGAGACATAATAATTATGAAAAATTAAGGAGCACTAATAGGTATTAGGGAATTCATAATTTCACATTGTATAAGCATGTCTACCACTAGTACCACTAGAGAAATATCTGATAAAAAAATACATTCTACCAAATTTTTTAAAACCCCAGGTTTCACTGATGGGTACCATGATATTTATGATCCTAAAATCTATGGTAGGCATACCTCAGAACTTAGATTTTCATCTCAGAATAAGGCTCAAAGAAAATGCAAGTTTATATTATTAGTGCACTATGGGTAACTGGATTAGGGTGCATGATGTTATGTGAGGTTTTCCATTGCCCAAAATTATGATGATAACAAAAGTGAAATTGTTAATAAAGATAGAAAAGAAGAATTGTTCTCCATTAATGTAAAATAACTTGGAAAAGTGTTGGGGTTTACAACTGAAGAATTTGGAAATGTCCACATTGACCTAGAAAAGATCGCTAGTGATTATGAAGCAGTGGAAGAAAGGGAGAAAAATTCTTTCTTAAATAAAATAGTTCAATATAGAAACAAATTGAAAGGTGATCATAAGACTCCTTATGATTTTGATATTTTAAAACCATGGGTTCAGGACACTATTTGTTTGCTAGCATTTTTCCTCGGTCTCGATAGAAATTTGGAAGTGGGTGCAAGCCTCCTTGAAATGGTATATAATATCCATTATGGTTTTCAACATGTAAAATATAATTTTATTCAACACATTGGAGAATCCATGCATAAAATTTTTTTAATGATTAAAGGAGGTTCCACCAAGACATTTAGGTTCACAATCTACTTGCGATATATTTTTTTATTCAAATTAGAGGAATATTTCAGACCAACAAGCTTCAAATTCAGCCCTATAGTAATGCTAAGGAAAATAAAATGGCTCCAGTATATGAATGGACCACTGAGATAAGGATGCATGATTCTCGAAGGAACTATAGTCATTTTTTAGAGTAATTTTTGGCTTCATTGCATCAAACAATTACAAATAATCCAATGCCTAGATTTCCTATGTCATGTAGAAACTACATTCAACTAGGAAAATAAATACAATTGGTTGATTGGTACTTAATGGAAGAATATACAGTGCTAAGATTTTATGGATCAAGATTAAAACCATACAAACTTCCAATACATGTGACAAACTTCCAATAATTGGCCAATAAGAATGTTTCAAGTAGAATTCAACATCAAAGTAAACCCTTGCTTGAAAACTTGAGAAACACGGATTCTTGGGATCAGGTAAAAATAGCAATGGCGAAAAGTGCTGCTGAGAATGGTATTTATTTTGAACAATTGTTAGCTGAAATTATGGTATTTCACCGAAAGACAATTAGGACATACAATTTTTTTATGTAAAAAGTGATAAACCATCTAGCAGAGTAAAAATTCCAAGTTCTCTAGAGAAGGAAGTTACACATAAAAATTGGTCACAATAAAAAATTACTACCTTTTGGTCTATGAGGAAGGAGCTAGGTGATCCAAGAACTCTTGCAGAGTATGAAGATAATGAAGAAGATCTTGAATTTAGAAAATTGTGGAATATAGAGCATCCCGATGAAAATGGAAACAAAGAAATTGATGATTAATCAAATGATGATAGAGAAGAAGTAGAACAAATCCATATCAAAGATGGTTGAAGTGAGGCCAAAAAAGAAGCATATACTTCAGGAGCAACCATAGCTGAAAAAATGGGTTATGAAGGTGGTGGTTTGGGGTCCCAAGGACAAGGAATTCCTACAGTAATAGGTGTACAACATAGAATTTTTTTTGATAAATCTGGCCTTGGAGCTAATATAGTAGACCAAGGGCATACAAGTAGATCTGAACCAATTCAATTTGTCAGAGCTTCTAATCCTCATCCTCATTGTCAGATATAATCAAAACTAGGAAATGCCCATGGTGGAGAGCTTAGTGCAATTGGCACTTCCTCTAGTGGTGATGGTATGGGTAGTATTACTAGTAGTGGTCAACATGTGCTACAACAACAAATTACATACAAGAGGAAAACAATACAAGATACCACAGAAACACCAAGTGATCAAGGCATACAAAAGAGGCAAAGGATTTTGATAGGTCTAAGTCACACTAGCAGTGGATCCACCACAAAGCATTTATTTCCAGGAACTCCCCCACTACCAATTAGTGTGGTTGTGACATCATTAGCAACTGCAATTACTCCCCTTCCTTTTCCATTCAAGCATTCCATTCTTCTCGTGTACCTAGGTTATGATTTCATTGAAGATTTTAAAAATAAATCTGACTTATATAAAAAAGAAAAGAAGAAACTGATGGAGAGTGTGTCTATTGTAACTTCAGAGCCTGCAACACAAATGGTATTACCCACATTTGACACAAATAAATAAATCATGGAGTAAGCAATTCTTGTTCCCACAATTCAAAACAAACCAACAAATCAGATCAATCGATCTGAATACCAGGTGACCAATTTTCAATTGGATTTTTTTGGACTAAAAAATACTAACAAAATTAATGTATCAAAGAAGAACAATGAATTGGTGTACACATAATTTCTAAAGCAAGATAGAGAGAAGAAAATGTTGTAGACTCAAATAGAAAAGTTATAGGTAAACCTAGCAAATGAGAAAGAAAATAGGAAAGCAATAGAAAACAAGAGAGATGAATTAGAAAAATAAATAAAAAAATCTACCTCTACATCAATGAGAAAAGATGATAAAAAAATGGAGAGAGAAGTGAATGACCTGAAGCAAAGGATAGATGAGAGCAAAAATAAATATGATGAGGAAAAATCTACTTAAGAAAAACTTAGACTAAGCATTGGGAATGTAAATGCACAGTGGGAACAAAAATTGGAGAAAGAGAGAAAAAGAAATGAAAGATTGGAGGTAGAGTTGACGGAAGCAAAAAAAGAAATTAACTCTTGTCAAAATAAGTTATCTTCATTTTGTAGAGATACAATGAGGCATATGAAAAAAAAGATCTCGGATGAAATAATGCAGAGGATTGATCATTTGTGTGACATGTTTCAATTGATTAATGCTATCCGAAAACATTATAAGAAGGTTAACAAATATTTAGTGGACAACAAAAATGTATTGGCATTATTGAAATTTGCAAATCAAGTTCTACAAACAGTCTACAAATCCAATGACAATTATTTGAAATCAAAAGGGATTACTAATCTGATTTCTACCTCAATGAAGTTGTCATCTATCATTGAAAAGAGTTCGAGAATGCGTGAAACAAAGGAATATTTTCATTTGGTTGCAGAAACGATGAAGAAGGTGGATGAAAAGGTAAGGAACTTCATAGAGCTTGCTTTTCCAGAGGCTTTTGACACAAATGAGCGATTCATTGGAATGAATGATTTTAGAAAGAAGATGGAGGGTGCAAGGAAGATTGATTTGGACCAGTTTCCTCATAACCTAGATGTGGTGAACTATTTGGATTCCATCAGAACACTGATAACCTTGAATACAAAATTGACTAAAGAATTCAAGATAGGTTCCAATTAAAATCATGAAATGTTAACAAAAAATCAAGTGAAACAACATCAATTAGAACAAATGGAAATTCCACCACCTAAAGAGTGGAAGTTGCTAGAAAAGGTGATACAATGATTTCATTTTTGAATATTTGATAATATGAGTTTCCGAGTTCCAACTCAATTCTGTGTAGAGTTGTCTTTGGGAAATATTTTGCATTTCCAATGCCTCTATGTACTTCTTCATGTGAAAATCAATAAAAAAGATCAAATTCATACTTCAGTAATGTGTTGATGTTCAATTATCTATATTATTTATTTTATCATTTGAAGAAAAATTTTGTGGTTTCAAATACTAGATATTAATTAAATTATTGATGATGTTCATTATTGTATATGCTACTAATACTATTGTTAATATTTTATTAAGCATTGATTTGAGTGATGCATCACTGAGTACATGTTCAAGTTTTACTTTTAACACAGTTAAAATATGAACTATAAGGTGATTTTAATTCTAGGCATCCATAATCCTAGTGAAATTGAATTACAATTCACACATCAATACTCAAACTCCATGACTACTTAATAATTTATCAGATCCACTAAATATTTATATGAATTCATGCTTTAATCAAGGTACTTTAACTGGTTCATTAAACCAGAGCCAGAATTCAAGTTCAACGACCTTTTTCTAACTCTTGTTATATTCATCAATAAGCTCATTATATTTACTTCTTGTTATCCATAACTTTTAAACTAGTGTCAAAAATTTTAAACTTCCCCTCCTTTGGTCTTTCAGGTCTTTTACCTCATTCATTTTCAATTCCTTGTTGTTTATTTCTCTTGGAGAATGCTCAAAGTCAAGGTTTTTTGTGCTTTTTCTAACCTTAGTCGCTAGTCCTCAGAGTTTTATAACCTTGTCACGGAGTTCTAAATTTTCCAAACTTCCAAATTCCCCAACTTGGTTCACTTTGTTGAACAATTCATGGTTTATGTGATTTTCCTAACCTCAGTCACTAGTCCTCAAAGTTTTATAACCTTGTTGCAAAGTTCTAAATTTTCATAACTTCTAGATTCCCCAATGTGGTTCACTTTGTTGAGTTGAAAGAAAGTATTTGTTGGTCAAAGATATCTTTGTAGTTAGTGAGTCGGAGGTTTCCAAAACTTTGAAACTTCTGAGTTTCATTATAAGGTTCCAAGTTTCCTCAAACATGTGATATTATGGACTTATCTTGGCTTTGAAAGGCATCACCATCTCATTGAATTCTATGTACAAACTAATCTTGAGTTGTCTTTTCAATAATTTCAAAACGAATTCAGGTTTATAGGCTATATTTTTGAGGAATGAAATTGAATGTCGTATTTAATGCATGTCCTATCAAAATTAATGACATAAGTGTCAGTGGGTGGTGAAGTTTTACTATGTCATTTAGCCTGCATTCTCATTCTTTACGAATTCCAGTAATTCTAAATTGCAAACATTCTATCTCTGTGAATTTGTGCTCATGCAAAGTGGAATTCAAAATCATTGGTCTAGTCTAAGGGACACTGAAATTGGCCACCTCAATTTGGAGGAGTTTTTGGTGCACCTAGAGAAAAGGAAGAGAACACCAGTGGAAGATAAAGTAATGTAGAGCATTTTGGCACATGTGGGAGGTTTTCTCGAGGCTGTACAAAGTGTCAACATGGTGATTACGTGTGCAAGGGGATACGTTCGATAGACTCAAGAAATTAGAGCTATGGACGGGTCAGTCATTGCAAGAATTACTCTTGAATTCATTTTCCATGTATTAAGCATTCTAGAGAGGGAAAATATAGAGGAAATGTTTGTAGCTATTGGTGACGATTTTTTTAAAATGAATGAGAAATGATGCAAAAATTTCATTTCGAAGAATTGGTTGAAGTTTGAGAAAAAGGGTAAGTATTAGTTGCCCTCAAAGCTTAAAAGGGTTCATTTTAGGGATGAAATTTCAGATGCTATCACATTTCTACATTATGTGGTTGGTAATGCATGTTTAGACTCTTTTGAATTCTGGATGTGTCATTTTATTCTGGTGATTTGTAGTGAAAATAACTTCATTGATTGGGCTAAGATTAATAGTTATCATTTAAATGAGAAATTGATAAATTTCTGACAAATTGTTGCCTTCCACATGTGCTCATACCTGGTTTACATTCTAGTGATTCAAGATGTTTTCTAGGTAGGGTTGGAACCACAAAGGTCTCTGAAACTAGACATGCCTATGTATAGAAGGTTTCCATAGCTCACTAAGGATGTTGGAATGAGGATTTTTTTTTTGCGTTAATGACACGTTTTTAATGGAAATTGTGAGAAGAATTGATGGAAAACCTGAGCTTAGGGTTTCACTTGAAGCGGCTGGTCTAGTAATGAGGTTGGAAGTTTCTACATTTAGTTCAATAGATTTACTTATCTTAGAATTGAAGGTTTTGATAAGACTCCAATCAAATTTCCTTGTTACCCAAGTGATTTCTTGGTTTTCCTTTAATTTTTCTAGCAGATGGCCATTGTAAATGTTAAATATTCAAACATGGTAAAGAAGGTGCACGCTTTTCCATTGTCCATGCCTTTATTTTCTCACAAAAGTAATAATATTGTTAGGAGTGTGAAGAAAGCTCTGAATGAATTCAATTTTCAGTGTTTTCCCATGAGAACTAATTTTGATAGCAAGGGTTATATTAAGAAAATTTTGTATGGAACTAGCAGCTATGAACATCACCCTCAGATTGAAGATTTTTTGAAAGACTGTATAGATGAAGGTGAGGTTCATAGAAGAAATTTCATGAGATTGACCCTAAGGAAAATAGAAGATTTTGCTATTTCTTTCAATATTCTAGAAGATGCACAAGAAGATTCGATGATCTTTCATCCTGAATATCAGGCCCTTGCTGCTAAGCCCTTGTATAGAATTAATTGGTTAGAGGATGAAGTTTGATACATAATGGTCATTTCTGCCCTTATTTTGAGAAGAACTTTGGATTGGTTTAACAGAAAATGGCGCCAACGTGCGGGTTCTCCCCATGAGAAAATAGTTTCATAGTTAAAAGAGAAAGGGACTGTATAGGCCTTCGGCATAAATATATCAGCTAGAAATAATTCAATTAGGTTGTATCGCACTGCTCACAGTTAGGATGAGATCCCGAGAAGCCAAAAGACACTGGGGCCAAGCTAAAATCAATTTGTGAACATTATAGAAGTCAAGAAAAGAAAGTGCCTATAGAATCCAAGGGAATTTTTCAAAAAATAATTGATGATAATGCTTTTCCCACATTCTTTGAAGATCACCCTTCTCTAGTACAAGATACTTTTGTTTCACTTTTTGTTCAATCAACTAAAATGAAAGAAAATATAAGTGTTGAAAGTAGAGACATTGGATTAGTGGCATCTTCCCTAGTATGGTTAAAGAAAGAATATTCCCGTAATGAAAATTGAAGTAGATACAGTTTCCATGCTACTATAGGGTCAAAAAAATCCCAAAAAGGCTAAGAGGATGTCACTAATTGTCACTGATTCCACATCTAGGCATCAACTATTGGAGATTGTTGATCCAAAAAGGGACCTAAATGACAATGAGATAATGAAATCTGAATACAAGGTTACTCATGTTGATATGTGGCCATCTACTTTAGAAGGTGATGTATTTCATGTTAATTAATTTTTTAATGCATTGATCAAAAGAGAAAAGGAATAGAAAAAGGAGAACCTTCAGTTTCAATCTAATATTATTTCTTTAAGAAATTTTATTTTATCATTTGTGATTCCGGCCACTATGGAAGCCTCAAGCTCAAATGTTCAAGGTATTGATTCTGACACTGTGCAATAGGCTAGGAAAAATTTAGGTTATGCTAAAGATGTCAGTGAATGGATAGAAGGGCTTTATCAAGATGGTCTTTTATACATTCATAAATTTATGCAATTCTATATTAATGTGTCTGATAAAAGAAAGGAGCTGGTAGGTGAGATCCAAGAGATCAAGAGAGAACATGGTAGCAAATTTTTTCTTTCAAAGGAAATTGTAGAATTACTCTCCATGGAGCACACATTGTTAATAAAAAAAAATTGGTGGATGACCCTAGAGAAATTGATCCTAGTTGGTTTGATTCGTTGGATTGGAAATTGTCAATATTTGAAGATTATATCAAGGAAATCAATAAAGTGTTGGAAAAATAATTTGACATATTGGTGAATATTAAGGAGAACTTCAATGCTCTCGAAGTGGAGTTCATTGATGACTTCGATGAAAAGGTACTAGATTTTGTAGACGTGATGAGGGAATTTAAAGAGGTGTATCATAAAGAAGTAGGCGATCTTGAGACAACCACTAGAGACTCCTTCATAAAATTGATTAACTTGCAAACCTATATGAGTTCATTTAAGGTGGAAAGTGATAACATCTATAAAATGCTAGCTGAGTCGGACTGTGCACTTTCAAAATGGAGGAAAAGGCTACAAATCAACATGACTCCAAGAAGAAAAAACATCATCGCAATTGTCACCAAGTACCGGGAATAAAGGCAAAGGGTAAAGGCATAGGAGGTGTTATTGGAGTAGCAAGAGGTGGAAATAATTGGAAGTGAAGGAGTCGGTGTTGGGGACCTAATTGGTTTTTAGTTTTATGTTATTTTATTTAATTTGGCTCTCTTGATACTTCAAATAATTTTTATTTTAATTTCTAAAATGGTTGTCTTAAACCATTATCAAGACTCTACTATTTTTACTATTTTTTCGTTATTTCAATATAGAAAGATAATGGTGAAGTTCATGCATTCATGATCTTTGAGTTATGGTGTGTGGATTTATTCTTCTTTTGCTGAGTAGTTTCTAGTGGATTATCTATTATTGGAATGATATATGTTTGGTTAGTTTCATTTTTGTTGAATGTTTATCTATGAATAAATATTTTATCGTGATGGATGCGTAAGGATTTATCAGTATAATTTATGTGATTTGGTAGTTTAAGCTTTTATTGTTTAAGTGATATTAGTTAAAAATCATTCATTGAATATCTAAAGAAGGTAGCTACCACCATTTAAAATAAGTAGAGAATCATTCTGAAATACTACTATGGTTGATTCAACTATTGTTATGTTTGTCACCTACGTGGGTGTAAGAGTATAGAGTTAGGTAAGAAATTTATTAAATAACACTTCTATGCATGTCTCTATATTTAGTAAGGCTCAAAATTGTTTCTTTTTTAAGGTTAGCAATTTTTATAAATGATGTAGGATCATCCTTGGTTCTTGGAAATCTTGCATCAACCAAAAATATTTTCATTGAGTTTTGTTCTTGTTCTGTTCAAGTTGGGAGATCTAGTATTTCTTCGTGTTTGCTCACTAGATCTTGTATACCTATGGTTTCATCATGGACATGTTCAATTACCTTATTCCAAGTTTTCAGCTCAATTAGATCTTTTTTCGGCAAGTTATCACTTCTAGATTTAGTGACATTTTTTGGAACTCGCCCTCGAATAACTTCAAAACCTAACAACTAGTTTTATCGATCACGAATCCCTCTGGTAACTTGTAGTTCTACATGATGTGTTTTGATTTATTCCATGGAGTGTCCCCGAACTTGATTTTAGGTCCACTCTTCATCATGCTCATCTACCATGGAATAATTTCAGATCTGAGGCCGACTTGTTCTTGCGTACGTTACATTTTCTTCATCGGAGATTGTAATGATCTTTGGCTGACACAGATGTTTCATTGACCCATGGGTATGATATAAATATTTAAATGAACCATTAGAATATCAATGAATAACAACCAAGTAGATTATGATGTACTTAGAGTTTAATCTGTAGGATTTTCGCTCGCATGTATGAGCACCATATTTTGGACATGTTGTAAAAAGGCCTATGAGCTGAATCTATAAGCTTGGATGTGGCTGACTATCTGTAATTGAATTTAATGATAATAAGAATGTATTTATCTATATTAGCCTCCATATTTTATCTTTCTTCTATTGTTTTACTCTAGCTGCATGACCCTGATCGTTCTCTTTGAGGAACCTCCTACCATGACTGCCACTAGATTGGTATTAGAGTGAGATTCGTTCCTTGCGAGATTGTCAAAGTTTACACAATATTTTTGAAGATTTTTTGTAGATTGGTAGACTGAGGATCCAACCTAACGCTACATAAGACTTGTGTAAAGATTTCGAGAAGAAGGAATGGTAGAGGAAATGGAGCAAGTGGAAATGAAGACCTAGCTATAATGGAGATATTGAGAGGAATTGCCGCTAGATTGGAAGAAATTGAAATGGCCTAGAGGAGAGGTTGACTAGTTGATGATGTGAGTGATGAAGAAGTAGAAGAACAAGAAGAAGTTGTAAGATAAGAACAACCTGGCCTTGGTCAAGGAGAAGAAAGGTTCCTAAGAGCCTTAACTAGAGTGAATACTAAACCCCATTTCAATCCACTAGGTTATAATGGTAAGTTGGATTCAGATGAATTTCTAGATTGGATAGCTATGGAAAAGTACTTTGATTTTGAAGGTACCCCAGAAGATAAGAAGGTGAAATCTACTTGTACAAATTTGAGAGGACATGCATCCCTTTGGTGGGAATATTTGTAGATAGATAGGCAAAGAAAAGGAAAGGAGAAGATAAGATCATGGGATTGGATGGTGAATAAGCTAAAGAAAAGTTCATGACTGCTAACTATCAGATTAGTTTTTTCAAGAAGTTGCAGAATCTAAAATAGAAAGAATCAAGTGTGACAAAGTATATTGAGTAGTTCTATAAGTTGAACATCAGATCTAGACATTCAAAAGATGAGATTGAGCAAGTAGCCAGATATGTAAATGGTTTAAGGTCATCTATACAAAATTAAATCAGTTTTATTAAGTTGTTGAGTGTGGAAGAATCATATCAATGTGCCCTAAAATTAGAAGAGAAGCTAAACAAAATACATGAAAAGAGATAGAGAGGAAGGGGTGGAATATTTCAAAGAATTTTCACTAGAGGAGGAAGAGGATATTTTGCAAATAAGAACAAGGATAAGGGGGTCAATAATAATGAGAACTCATATCAAAGAGATGATGGAAACTATTACAGAAGAGGAGGATATGGTAGTTACTGAAATGAAGGATATAGAAAAGATGATAGAGGATAGGAGAAAAGAGTATTCATGGGAAATTGTTTCAAATATGGTGGAGAAGGACATAGAGCCTTTGAATACAAAAAGGGAGAGACAAACAAAAAAATTGAAAATAATACAAGAACAAACTTTATTGAGGAGAATCATATTGGATCACTTAATCAACTAGAAGAAGGAGAAGTGTTGGTGAATAAGAGAGTATTGTGTCAAAGTGAATTGGAGAAATAATCGTTGTAGTGAAATAATTTGTTTGCGACCATATGCAAGGTAGTTGATAAATGTTGTCAGGTAATCATTGATAGTGGAAGTTCTAAGAACCTGGCTTCTAAAGAAATGGTGACCAAATTGAAGTTCGAAAGATTGAAACACCCTAAGCTATATCATATAGCTTGGATTCAAGATGAGCATAAGATACTGGTAAGTGAACAATGTTTGGTAAAATTGAAGATAGGAAATTATCATGATGAAGTTTTGTGTGATATAATTCCTATGGATGTATGCCATATTTTATTGGGAAGACCTTGGTAGTATGATAGAGAGGCTATTCATGATGGAAAGAAGAAAATATATACCAGTTTTGTAAATGGAATGAAGCAGACTTTGTTGCCTTTGGAGGATGTTCCTAAAGTTGAGGTTTGCACAACTGCTAGAATTTTTTTGGTTGATGGAAGGAGATTTATGGATGGATTGTGACATGAGAACATGTTTTATGCCTTGGTGCCTAAGAAGGTGGAAGATTTAAAGCATGTAGAAGGAAAACCTAAGGAAATAAAGGAATTTCTAATAGAATATGAAGCTATCATTTTAGATAATGTACCTGATGGATTGCCACCTGTAAGGAGTATTAGTCATTGCATGGGCCTACTTCTTGGAGCTATTTTACCTAATAAAGCAATACACAGATGACATCTACAGAGAATTAAGAATTGAACATACAATTGCAAGAGTTGTTGAGAAAAGGTTTAATTAGAGAAAGCTTAATTCCCTGTGCAGTACCTATAGTGCTAGCACCTAAGAAGGATTGGGAATGGAGGATGTGTATAGACTCTAGAGCCATAAACAATATCATAGTGAAGTATAAATTTCCTTTGCCTTGGATGGATGACATTATGGATTGTTTGAGTGGAGCCAAATACTTTACCAAGATAGATTTGAAGAGTGGATATCATCAAAGAATCAAAGAAGGAGATGAGTGGAAGACAACATTCAAGACCAATGAAGAACTATATGAGTTGTTGGTGATTCCTTTTGGACTAACAAATGGACCGAGTAATTTCATGAGGTTGATGAATGAGGAATTGAAGAAATTCTTGGGTAAGTTTGTGATTGTCTACTTGGATGACATCTTGATTTTTAGTAAGACTAGAGAAGAAAATTTGTTGCATAAAAGACAAGTTTTATAGAGTTGCAAGAAGAGGAGTTGATAAACATCAAGAAGTGTAGTTTCATGAAGGGGGAATTAGTATATATGGGATTTTTGATATTTGTGGATGGATTGAAGATGGATCCTAAGAAGGTAAGAGAATTTTTTGAGTGGCCTACACTTGAAGGCATTGGAGAGGTAAGATCATTTCATGGATTTGCTAGTTTCTACCAAAATTTCATTAGGAAATTCAGTTCTATTTGTAGCCCTATGACAAAAACAATGAGAGGAGATAGGAAGGATTTTAGATGTACATATGAAGAAAACCAAATTTTTGAGTTGTTAAAAAAAAAAGGTGATTAAGAAACCTATGTTGGCTTTACCATACTTTAGTAAGGTATTTCAGGTAGACTGTGATGCAAGTGGGAATGCAATTGGAGTAGTATTAAGTAAAGAAGGAATACCAATAGCTTATTTTCGTGAGAAGTTGAATGATGCAAGGAAAATTTATTCAATGTATGATCATGATTTTATGCCATACTTCAAACCTTGAAGACATGGATACATTACTTGTTGTCTAAGGAGTTTGTGCTATATACAAATCATCAAGCTTTGTAATACTTGAACAATCAAGGGAAGTTGAATCGAAAAAACATGATATGGGTGGAATCCTTGTAGAGCTATGTTGAGCTTCTTTTTTTCTATTTTTCCTTGATGATAATATTTTGTTTTAGTTTGGCATCTCTGTGGTTGATTATTTAGTTGCACTGCTTTTATTCTGTCATTGGCATACTTAATTCAACATTATGATGTTATCTTTGATGGTACTAATCTCTTGACTCCATGTGTAGATCATAAGGAATCTTGTTTACAGGATAATGTTCCCATGTTTAGGTGATATGATTCTGGTTTGACATTTTGTGCTACAGTGATCTATAGGGTTATATGTTATTAGCTTGTTCAAATTTCTAACATCATGACATTGATACAATTTTTTGAACAACATTGAAGGTGTGCTTCTCTATTCAAACTCTTTCAGGTAATTCTTTCAGTTATCTTGGTTCTTGGGATTATCAAATGTAGTTGGTTCTTAGTCTTAAGAAAACCCTATAGGGTTTCCTTAAATAATTGTTAATTAGCATGGGTGTATGAAACACTTGATAATGGCTTGGGCATATGGTTTATTGAAATTGGCATGAAATTACCTTTATTACATTTCATAAGGCATTGGATATATAGGGCATATATCATGGCAATCGGATTTGAATAAAGGGTAACAAATTGATCATTACATTTACATATGATATCGGGTTTTGTGGTTGATAAATCACTAGGCCTTAAGGCCGAACGTAGGTATGAGGTTATGTTTATTTAAAAGTCACTATGGAAGTGACATGGATTTGATTCCTTGGAAACAAGGATGACTAAGGTAATCGACATTTGGTTTAAAGTGGCCATGACAAGTTATGTAAGGCTTTATTGTGTCAGTATTTCAATTGATTAATAATTGAACTTTGATAATGATGATCTATGGTGTACATGCATTCGAAGGTAATGAGCTGGTCGACATGCATTACTTTTTTATGTCCATGGAATTATGAATGCATTATGGGTTTCTAATTATTACTTCAGTCCTTTCGGACTTCAAAATATATCAATATTTGTAAAATTCATCGGTTGATTTGCTTTGCAAAATTTAGGGAAATCATGTTTTGTTTCACATGCTCGAGGGTTTGGAATCGTAACTCATTTGCCACCATAGAAATCTACTCATCCATTTAACTATGTTTGTTGGCCTTTTGAAACACTTGGACAATAAATGGGGGTATCTGAAAGATCCTTACCCTAGTCGATGGTTGTGTCATGTTCTTGTCTTTGGGTGAAGGCTCAAAATTGGAAGGAGTCTTGGTCATTTTTCTCTCTGACCAGTCTGGTAAATAAATTCATGATAGTATCCCCATCATTCTTCTCAAGTATTTATCTTTTCAATTTTTTTGAAGAACCGTTACTTCTATTGAATCTTATAATAGAAGCCATGTGTTTACTTCTATTTGGAAAATGGTAAAATGGGTTTATTATGTTTGTGGTTAGAAATAATGCATGTCAATTTCATATAATCTGAAATGCATATCAAAATATTTTACCATATTGATTATGCTTCTACTTTAATGGATGGTGTTTTTGATTTATGGGTAATCATGAGTTTTGCAAATCCTTCTAGTCTCTCACCTAGATTCGGTGATAATTGTTTTTGGGTGCATTATTATGATGTTTCGGTTACACTACCTTGTGGTTTCAATTAAATTGTTGTTGCATCTATTTTTGAGGCTATTGTTCATGGAAAATGTATATGTTTTAATGCTATTTCAGTTAGCATTGCTTGTGCAGGCTCCTTGTGTGGACAGGGTTCAATCTCCTTTCTAAAATTGCATATTCCTTGACTATTCTTGTCAGAAGAAATCCTCCATGTTGGACATTTTCTCAAAAACATAGCAATACTTAGCAATGTTGTTCAACAGAAAGTGGGTGCTTTGAATATAACCTATGTTGTTTTGAAATATGAAAAAATAAGTTACTGCAGTAATTTCTTTGAGATGCAAAGATGAAATTTGTGTAAGAAGAAAAATAGAGAGATTAGGGTTTTTAGTCTTCTTGGAAAATTTGTGAGAAAAAAGGTTTTTCAGATTCTAGAGAAACAGTGAGAAAGTGTTAACTTTTTTCAAGAACTATGAGAAATGTATGAGAAATAGTAGTGAAAACTAGTGTGAGTACATCACAGTGATTGTATTCAAAAAATGTTGAGCTCTGAGATTGAAAATTTGAAATATGAGTTAATTATCAAGTTGTCTTACGGCTTGACAATGGTTAGAATTGTGAAGGGTCATTCTTGAACCTTGAGGATTTTAGGCATTTTCCATCAAGAGGCACTTGAGAGAAACGAGAGAAACAAAGAGATCCTTTGTATTATTGTATGTCTTATTGAAAACAGAAAAGGGGTTGGTGCTCCTTGAAATTGGTGTTTCTAAAAGAGGGGTTGGTGCTCCTTGAGTTGGTTCTCAGAAATCAGCCTATGAGGCAATTGTTAAAAGTGGTTATTAAAATAAAAGCCTAAAAAGGCAACAGTTAAGGAGTGATTTTTCTACCCCAGGAGGGTTTTCCACTCGACATATCTTGTGTCATTTTTATTGTTTGTGGTTCATCTGACTCATTGCATGAATGCTTTAATATGCTATGTTTCAGTATTATAAATCTCTTTTCAGTTATATTTGATTGCATTCACTAAATGAATGAGTTTATCATTGATAAATGAGAGCATAAATATGTTTTATTTCAGTTTTATTAAAATTTGTCAAAACTGTTAATGACACTAATTCACCCCCCACTCTCAGTGTCTTGTTCACTCCAATAAGATATACCTTTGTTTTGAAGCATAGGAGTGGAAATTCAATTAGAGTTGTTGATGCTTTGAGTAGAAGAAGGAATTTATCGACTCAGATGAAAGTGGAGGTATTAGGCTTTGATGAATTAAAGAATTTGTATGAGGTAGACCCATATTTTGTAGAACCTTTGAGAGAATGTAAAGAACCGGTTTTGGAGGATAGAAGTTAGTGGTTGGATTATTTCATTCAAGGGGATATTTTGTTAAGAGTAAATTAATTGTGTATACCCTGAAGGTCAATGAGGGATAATTTGGTGAAAGAGAAACATAGTGGAGGATTGGAAGGACACTTTCGAATTGATAAAATAGTGGCATTGGTAAGTGAATTAATTTTGGCTCCAGATTCACAAGGATGTCAATAAATTTGTGTAAAGTTGTAGATTTTGTCAAGTTACAAAAGGGAGTAGTCAAAATGTTGGATTATATAAGCCTTTGACATTTCTAGAAAGACCTTGGGAGGATATCAACATGGATTTCATACTTAGTTTGTCAAAGACACAAAAAGGTTATGATTCTAGATTTGTGGTGGTAGATAGATTTTCCAAGATGGAAAATTTCATACCTTGTAAGAAGACAATAGATGTAGTACATGCCACAGACTTGTTTTTTAGGGAAGTGGTTAGATTACATGGATTGCCTAGGAGTATTGTTTCAAACAAAGATACAAAGTTTGTTGGTTAATTTTGGAGGACACTTTGGAAGAAGTTGAAGAAATATTTAAAGTTCAATTCTACTTTTCACCCATGGAAAAATGGACACAAAGAATTAGTAAACAAGAGTTTGGGAAATTTGCTGAGATGTTTGGTTGGAGAGAAGATCGGAAGTTGGTATTTAGCCCTTGCACAAGTAGATTTTGCCTACAATAATTCAGTAAATAGGAGTACAAGAAATACACCTTTGGAGATTGTTACTGGAGTTCATCCTAGAGGTATATCAAAATTGTGAGACATCAGTAAAGAAGATAAAAGGAGTACAAAAGAAAAGGAATTTTTAGAACATATGAAGAAAGTGCATACTCAAGTAAAGCAACAGTTGAAAGATATGAACCAAAAGTATAAGGAACGAGCAGATTGAAAGAGGAAATATAAGGAGTTTGTAGTTGGAGATGAAGTAATGGTATATGTAAGGAAGGAAAGATTCCTCATTGGCACATAGAGTAAGCTCAAGATGAGGAATTTTGGACCTTGTAGGATTTTGAAGAAGTTTTATTCAAGAAATGCATATGAAGTCGAGTTACCAAATGACATGGGTATATCACCTATGTTCAACATTACAGATCTACATCAGTACCATGAAGTAGAGTTTAGTGAAGACAGTAAAGAAAAATTGGAAGAACAACTTCCTAAACAACAATCAGATGGGATAAAATATATTTTGGATATCAGAGATGGGAGAAAGACTCATGGAAAACAATATAAAGAATATTTGTTGAAGTGGAAAGGTAGACGAGTGGAGGATTATTCTTGGATTTATGAGGCTAAGGTAGACCGTATTGGTTTACATTTAGCCCCAGCAAAGTGAGGGACTCACTTTTCATCAACCCCAGATGTTTGATGCAGAAGCATCCTTGGTTCTTGGTAATCTTGCATCAACCAAAAATATTTTCATTCAGTTTTGTTCTTGTTCTTGTTCAAGTTGGGAGATCCGATATTTTTTCATGTTTGCTCGCCAGATCTCATGTACCTATGGTTTCATCGTGAACATGTTAAATTACCTTATTCCAAGTTTTCAGCTCGATTGGATATTTTTCTGGCAAGTTATCACTTCTGGATTGAGTGATAGTTTTTGGAACTGGCCCCAGAATAAATTCAAAACCTAATGGCTATTTTTATCGATCACAAATCCCTCTCGTAACTTGTAGATCCTCACGATGTGTTTCAATTTGTTCCGTGGAGTATCCTCGACCTTGATTTTAGGTCCACACTTCATCATGTGCATCTACTATGGAATAATTTCATATTTGAGGCCGACCTATTCTTGCACACATTAAATTTTCTTCATCAGAGATTGTAATGATCTTTGGCTGATGCAGATGTTTCATTGACCCATGGATATGATATAAATCTTTTAATGAACCATCAGACTAGTAGTGAATAACAACCAAGTAGATTAGGATGTACATAGAGTTTGATCCATAGGATTTTTCTCGCATTTATGAGTATTGTATTTTGGACATGTAAATAGGCTGGTGAGCCAGATCTATAAGCCTAGATGTGTCCGACTATCTATAATTGAATTTCATGATAATAAGAATTTATTTATCTATAATTGCCTCTAGATTTTGTGTTGCTTTTATTGTGTTTCTCTACCTACATGAATCAGATTGTTCTCTTTGATGACCCTCCTACCGTGATTGCCACCAATAAATTATGGTCATGTCATTTGCTTCTAATGTTGGAGTATCAAAAACTATTTTTATAATCTGTTTGGTAGAGCTTATAACTTCTAAGTTATGGATGTTGAAATTTTAGCATCTATTCAAGGAATGAATTAATATTCCTTTCAATTATTTATCAAATATTTTGTGAATGGAAATGCAATAGGAATTTATAAGTAGTGTGATACATGTTGTTCTTTAAAAATGATGCAGAATAAAATATCAAATTCAATACCATGGAATACAATATAAAATATAAAACACCACAATTTCATGGAATACAATATAAAATATTGTCAACTATAGTTTGGAATATGATTCATGAAGTGAAATATAAAATAAAATATTATGAAGTGTGATGATTCATAATTTCATTGAATACAATATAAAATATCATCAACTATAGTTTGTAATTTGGAACAATGGAAACTGATGCATGAAGTGTAGTATAAATACCTAAAAGCTGCTAATTCTCTTCCATTTCCCAAATGTAGTTAGGGTCCTCAAACTAATGCTCATTTTGAGATAAATTAAAAGAGTCATCTTGATTCTAAGTCTTCTCTTCATTTTCTTCGGCCTGTGTCTCAAATTCAACATTCATTGCGTGATTTGTGTCAATGTCATTTATCCCAGTCCCACTGCCATTGCCATTGTCACCAGTACCAACATTTGGAATTGGAGTGTGTGTGTTGCACAATCCAATCCATATTCTTCCACATGTGGACCTCCAAATTGCGAGTGCCCTTTGAAAAGAAAATTTTTCAACATTATACAAAGTTCATTTCATCCTCAAATAATTTTCCAAATTCTTGTCTAGCTTTTTCTTAACTTTGATTTCGAAAACCCCAATGTATTGACAACTCTCTCATCCTCCACCAACCCCAATATCATTGTTTTACATAGATCAATAAGTTTTAAATATTCTAATATCGAATCACACAATATTTAACTCCTACCTAAGTTTTTCCAAACCTTTTTTATTGATCTCGGTTCAAAGGCCTTCTCCATGCCCATGGATTTATAATGGTCCTTCATAGCTGTTGCAAAACTCCTACATTATTGTTTAAGTTTATTTTCATTTAAAATTCCTTCTATTGTCTGCTCATTGTATGTTACCTTTTTCAAAAATTGTTTGATCAATATTTTTACTTTATAATGAAAATATTTTGGGTTATCTCGGTTTACCTAAAATTGAGGATACAAAATATCCATGGATTCAAGTATTTCATGTTGAGGGAATCTTTCACGAATCACAGAGGAAAGATATTTTTCAATTTCCTTCAAATTATCACTAACAGATTTAGCAATGCCTTTAAAATATTCCTCATTAATAGCTACTTCTCTACTAGAGCACTTGGCTATCTAACAATAGTACATTGTTATCTCATATCCATGTAGACAGATACATAAGTGACCTCTTGCATTAAACTATAAATAATTATTAGGATTATTCAAATTAGTAATTTTCCACCACATGAAATAATTTGCACCTTCTTGCATTAGATCTAGATATAGATGATTGAGGGCCAATCATGTATGTTTACGTAGATTAGCATATTCATAAATATACATAGTTATGTCTTGGGATTTCCTAAAAATATTGTTTGTCACATCCAACATGGGGAGAAGAATATCCAAAGTAAAGAGTGTCTCTATATCACTTAACCTATGCTAGAGGTTAGGGGCTTTGTCTACTATGTTGCAATGCTCGTACATCACTCCAATCAAGGATTTATATTATGAAAGAACTCATTGCACTGGTCCATGCAGGGAGATTCATCTGGTATCAAAATCTTTGAGAAGCTTGTTTCTTGGTGTTATTCCCTCAACAAAATGTTGAAATTATTGGAAACGTTTGGGACTTCAGTAGAAGAATGCGTGGATCTCGCGGACTATATTTTCAAATTTTTATACTGTAGAAAACTTGCTTACAATTTTGAATGCTAAATTCATTCTATAGGCCATGCAGTGAATGCCAAGCATGCATGGTGCACAACTATTTTTTAACTTTGTGCAAACACCACTCCTTTGACCTTGCATCACCACAACTCCATCAACTCCTACACACACCAACATTTTGGAAATTTTCAACTCATCCATACCTAAAATTTCATTCAAAGATTTTTGACTAGTTAAAATAGATTTTGTGATGTTGAACTATCCTTCATTTTAAGAACACAAAGAAGATGATCTTGGTGAACATGTTCTACAGTAGAAAAATGCATACAAACCCAAGAAGTATTGTCTACCATAGTAACTTCATCTAAAGATAATGCAATGAAATTTGACTCTTTTACTTTCTCCTTTAAATCTTCATTTTCCACTTTAGCAAGATACTTTTCCCATTCCCATCCAGTGTTTATTGACCAATGTGAGAAGGGAAAGTGGGGAACACTCAAATAAGATAATAAAATAGAATATTCTGGGTAGTTTGTCATAGGATGCCTTGTGGACAAAATATAAAAAACAACACTCATTTGAACAATTTTTCATAGATTTGTTGCTTCCATTGATTTTCCAAAATGAGCCTCAAGTGTACCTTGGCATTCTTCAAGCCTCAAAATTCTATGGTTATACTCTTCATATTCAACAACATACTTAACATGAAGCCATTGTTCCTTTGATTTCCATTGTACGACTGATTTTTCCTTTCTGTCTATGATTTTTTTTCATAAAATTTACTGATATGATTTTCTATAGTGTCAAGCTTTAGCTACAATGTCTTGTATCTTCCATATTTACAACTACAAATTGTATGCTTGCATAGTGTTTCTTTTTCAGTATCATTTTTGTTTGTTACCCCCACTGTTACTATGAATGGCTACTTTGACAACCAACCAAGTTTAAAATTCCTTTTCATTTTCCAATCGTACCCCAATTTTGATTTTCCTTTTATTTTCTTGCTACCAACATCATCCTTATCTAAGTAAATTATCTCATTTTGGCTAACTAGGGTATCCCTTAGAACATCTTTTGTGGTATTTCCATCCTCATATGATACATTTTGATTTAACTCAATGACAATCTCACCTTGACCTTCTTATGGCGGTGAGGTATTGTGAATGCCTTCTTCATTAATATTTGGTGGAAAAGTTGATGATGTAGCTCCATCTTGATTTGATGGATCAGAAGCTTTGCCAATTCCAGAGTAATATTGTATGGTACCTCTATGTTCTAGGCATTTTGATGGCCTCCCAGTCTCTTCATTACCCTAAGGAGTCTTACCCCTGCTGCTCGACATATTGATCTCTCACTTTGAATAAAAGATGGGAAAATTTCTTCTTGTTTAAGAAGGATAGAGAATATAGATCCCTTTCCCTACTCAAAATCATCTTTAAGATTGAACCAAGAATGGAAAAGAGATAAAGAAATCTTATTATTATAACTAATAACATTATGAAGAAATGATCACTCACTTTTAAGTCTACGTTATCAACTTTCATTGACTTTTGAATCAAGAAGTAGAACCTCAGAATTGAACAAAATGTGTAAGAATAAATGTTAGTTTCAATTGTATTTATATCAATCCATATTTGGAAAGTTTCATGGGATTTTTTAATGGTATATTAAAAAATTCGTCGAATATCACATGCTTATGAAAATTCAATAAGCTATGTGTTTGAATTTGTAAATGAATGTGTACAATTTTATATATATATTACATTGTACATATTCATTTTCAAATTCAATAAGTTGTGATATATATGTATATATATACTATATATATACACATTCATTTACAAATTCAATAAGATGCAAAAGAAAATGATTAGCTAGTACCATTGTTTCAATTTTGAAAGGATAGGCAAAGGATACACACATATATATCAATTTGTTGAATGAAAAAGAGACAAGAGATAGAATTTGTTAAATGAATGTTTAAGAGAGAAAAAAATAAGGAGTATGTATAGATCTAAAAGGAATTCATATGACAATAATTAAATGAATTTTGTGAAGAGAATTACAAGAGATACACATACCACTAATGATTCTATGAAGAGAAAAAAATTAATAAGAAGCATAAATTTTGTATGGTAAAGAGAAAAAATTTATACTATGAAGAGAACATTAGGAAACTAAACTATGATATATATATATATATAACATTGTACATATTCATTTACAAATTTAAACACACAGGTTATTGAATTTTTAAATGAATGTGTACAATTTTTTATATATAACATTGTACACATTCATTTACAAATTCAATAAGTTGTGTGTTTAATGATTAAATAACTACAAATTGCATACAATGATGAGATTTTCAATTTACAGGGAGGATGCTGAAAGAATTGCTGAAAAACTTAGGAGAATTCGATTTGCAAATATTATAGAAACTTTAGATGTTTGTAAATTACCTTTTTCTGTACAAAATGGGCAAGTGTTTATTGTGTACACACTCAAGATAAAGTTTTTTTCCTAGCATATTATCCACCATTTTCAGGTGTAATTCTTAAGAAGTGTGAGAATGTATTTCATAGTCATACATAATAATAATAACTAACATTGTACACATTCATTTACAAATTGAACAAGTTGTGTGTTTATATATGCATACATACAAATATATATATATACACACATATATATATGTGTGTGTGTATATATATATTGTACATATATATATAGACACATATATGTATAGAATATATATATACACATACAAACATATATATATATATACATATATATGTATATATGAGTGTGTTTATGTGTGTATATATATACACAGATAGACACAATCATATATAAATGTATATACATATAATTAAAATGCAAGCTGAGAGATAACCAAAACTAGTAAATGAACACACAAATTTTTGAATTTGTAAATGGGGTTTGTAAGGAAAAACCCATCACCAAAAAAGACCATTTACTTATAAAGTAAATTAAAAAGATAGTGCATAAATATAAATGTTAAATTCACAACTCATGAAAATAACTATAAGTAGAATATACAAAGAAAATTTTACAGTAAATGAAAGAAGTTGTGATGTATTCAACAACGATAGGATATTAATTTTAACATAGGTAGATCAATTGCAGACTTGGGTTTTTAGAAATGTGCACAAAAAAGTAATCAAAGGTTTCATAATAATAATTCCTCACTCATAGGAATATAGAAGTTTTTCTTCAAATAGATGTTGAATATTCCAAGCAAGGGTTTCATAAGATTAATTCCTTAAGCACACAAATTTGGAAAAAACCAAGAAAGGGTTTTCACATATATGGTGTATTTTTTTCAGAAATGTGCACAAATAAGTATCCAAGGGTTTCATAATAATTATTCCTCACTCACAAGAATAAAGAAGTGCATTTTCAGGTAGATTCCAAATATTCCAAGCAAGGGTTTCATGAGATTAGTTTCGTAAGCACACGTATTTGGAAAAGACAAAGTAAGGGTTTTCACATATATGGCATATAATAAATGGGCTTGCTGATTTATGCCCAGATTCACATGAGTTTTTTTTAAAAGGTCGATGCAGACCAAAAAATATTTTTTTGTAGACATGTGGTCAAACCCATGAAATTCCTCTGTCATTTCTGCAAACAAAATCATGTAACAATCGACTTTATAAGGTAGTGAGTGCACACACAAACGGGGAGAGGAAATAATCATTTAACCCCAAAAAAACCCGTGGGTAAAAAGACCAACACCATGACCCAACAAAATCAAATAGCACATAGCAAAAAGGCGTGTAAGAGGAATGATTTATTTCATAAACAAGCAGTAATAATTTTTCAATCATTGAATAAACCCTTCATGAGTCATGAAAGATACATAAGAAAATGATTAACCAGTACCATTATTTGCATATTCAAAGGAGAATGATGTTTGTTGTTACCTCAATGTGTGTGGACCAGTAGGAGCCGTGGAGAGCTGTCAGTGTTTGCAAAAGCTTCCATCGCCGAGAACCTTCTAGAGAGGGCACGCTAAAATGAGGGAAAAGAATGGGATACCCAAAAAAAAACATTAGTCATATGCATTAATCAGACCCCAAATGAAGTTTAATTTGGGTGTAATGTGTTTGGTGTCCAGTGCTAATGTTAGGTGATTAATCTATAGGAGTGATTTTTAACGGGCACCAAAATAATTTTATAAGGTGCTAACATGAATTAGACCCATTGACTTTTGAGTAGATTTGAATGATAAAATAGTTTTAAGTAAATGTTAATAGTGAAACATTTAGGTGTTTTTTCAAAAATAATTGGTGGTTATAGCAGGCGGATACTGGGACATTAGTTGACGAAGAGCGGATGACACCTCTAAAAGGTGACCTTTTTACACCCACGTACATAGCCAACGCTCCCACACTCGATCGAATTTCCCACAAGCAAAAATGTTAGCTATAAGCACTTAACTCCTTAGTGAAAAAAACCCTTTATTTTTTTTATTCAACGTACGGTTTGAATTCTACGGTTGCACGAAGTTAACCCTTGTGGATACTAGATATTCTCCCCTAATTTACTCTAAAAAATTTATAATATCGTAATAATTTATATATTTTAATAAATATTTTATTATTACAACTTCTAAATATATATTTATACAATCTATTCAAAGAATGCTTTTTTTAATCCTTTATATTTTCTTAGAATGTGAGTAATTAAATGACCAAACCATCAAAAAATTTATCTTTTCTCATTTAAGGCCAGCCTTAGCCCATCCCTAGGTAACCTAGAAAGGAATAAAAAAGCGTGTTCCATATATCAGCAACCCTTGGTGAATCCCAATGACTACAATCTCCATTAACGCTTGGTTGAGGGGAATCATACGTTGAGGGATGTGCATCATTGTGTAGCAGTGACATGCATGTGATGTCCAACAAAGCAATAGGAATTTTTGTGTGAGTGAGAACATATTTTAGTATTGACACCTAAGGAGGTAATGGAGGGTTGTTGGTAGATATGTTCTGAGCAATCTTTGTCTTGTTCTCACAACTATATTATCATCATATTCATACCCAATATATTAACTCCAGTATAAGTGAAAATAGTAGAAATAGATCTATAAATATGGGGACTTCCCATTTTTCACTAATAATGCAAAAAAAGTGTTAGCAGTTGACATAATTTATTAAGACTATAATATTCCTGAGTGGTTTAAGTGTGAGTTTCTTTTATCCAAAAAATCTTAACATACAATAGAACTATAATACGAGGCAAGGTAGCCTATCAATCGCTAACAAAATTTTACTGACTATTTAACTTGATAGAGTTAAATATCATATAATATGACCTACCTTGGTGGCGAGGTGTCCAAGTTCTAAAAAATAACAATGTTTTTAGAAATCTATTTGTGAATTTTCCCAATCTTCCCAAGTAGTAAGTGCCTTCCTATAAAAAACTATACGATTAATATTGGTATATGTCTTATTTCCTTCCATGATTATGTCCCATATGTTGATATGCACAATTAATCTTTAGTTTATATCCCTACATGGCAAGAAAGATCTATTCATTAAATTTTACAAAAAATCTGAAATATCTTACTTTTGTCTAGTGTTGCCACCAGTGGGATGACTCAAAAACTAGGATATCAACCCCCTTCCAATACATTCCATTGTTTTTTATAGAATCTATGTGGAGAATATTTTTCCCCTTTTTATTGGTCCCTAGCTCAGCCAAAAAAGGAGCCCAAAATAATTCTATAGTGTCATTATAATTCTGCAAGGATGCAGTCAAATGTTTGAAACCAAAAAAAGGTTGTGCCAAGAAAACAGACAAGATTTAAGTGAACATCTCCTATAACTTTCCAGGGCTTTGAATGTTGTGAGAAGAGTCCCATAAACCATAGATTTCTTCTTGCTTGGAATTCCTCCCTGAAGAAGGCAGACCATGGACTCAAAATGCCCTTTGCTTATGCAGTCCCCAACAAACATCAATCTCTTTCCTCTGAGCCTCTCTAGCATATCACTACTATTGAACATGATATAAGAATTTATTAAAACCAGAAGGAAATTATAAATCATTCAACATTCTCAAGGGACTAAATTGAAATTACTGGAAGCACAAAAAATGAATTGTGTAATTTAACTTGGGAATGGTACAACCATCTAGCTGCCATTTTTGTTTCTCATAATCTGAATCTAGTCTCCCATATATCACTGACATATTTCTATTGGGAAATCTACAACATTATAAAGTGGATAGGAGACATCATGAACCCACTTCCCTGAAAACAAATTGCATTTTGTTATCACATCAATATTTTCTCTGTAACAATTAGTAGGGTTGTTGGGACATAATTTGATGTGTTTTACTTGCTCTGAGAGTAACACTATCATGGACCCTAGCCTCTCTTGGAATGCATACAAACACTAAGATATATGTAAGAATATTTAACCTTGAGTAGCCACCAAATAATTGCATTGATTGCAGCGATCCGTTGGGATCCTCCACCCTCTATCGTGTCTATGCTAGCCAAATAATTTTTGAAGTGAATTAATTGTGGTGGGTGAGTTTGAATTTGAGCGCCAATTTTGGAGTGAAAGGGCAAGAAAGACAAAAAGAGAAGAGAATGTTTTTCTGTTAGATTGGCAATGACATAATAGAGCAGCATCAGACAACAAGGGAATGTTTAGGTGAACCTGTAACAACAGAGGAGCAATTCTCCAAAATTTCTCTAGCATGCAGCAACACACAGTTTGTTCTAGTGCACTAGAATGTGCACAGTTTATTGTATGAAAGGAATATAGAGCTTAGCTCTAAGTTTTATATGTGAACAATTTTTTGAATGTAACCTTTTTTGGATAGTTGAATGAAATTACAAATATTTTTGTCTCCTTGTCTTGTTGTCTCTTTTATTTGGTGTATGTTTTCTTCTTTTCCCAATTTAATTGAGATCTTTTCCCAACAATATACAATAAAAAAAGCATATCCATTAATGAATTTTTTACTACTTTGGAGAGCGTGCTGTTATAACAAACAAGCAATTGAATAATGAGTTGGGTGTCCTCCATAAATTTGTGTGAGATAATCTAAGTACGAACTGAGAGAACAAAAGAGTTGATGGGTATTCCATTAAATATGCAGTTGTTGTGGCGATGAAAGAAATATATCCTTGATCATCTGTTGTTTTTCCCCAGTTTTATGCATAAGAAAAAATGCTTATACAACAATAGAGTTTAGTTTTATTTTGTTTTCTATTTTTATATATGAATAGACAATTCAATTATTCAGAATAATTTAATACAACTCTGTATTTTTTGTTGTTTCAGCATGCTTTCACGAATGGAATCGTTATTTCATTAATCATTAACTAAAATGATCAGATGTGCTTTCAATCCAGTTTCATTAAGTGGACAAACAAGATGAAACCAAATATTACTCCAGTAATTTTTTGGTCCACTTAAGCATCCCTTATTCAATGTTGACCCATTCTGACATTTTAATTTCTATGCAAATTTAACTTTCATACAATGCTATTTTCCACATTTTCAAAAATAGACGTAATGTGATTTAATTGATTGCTAGTTTTGAATTTCGTACAATGTAATATTCCACTATTTTCAAAGGTTCCCATAGACTTTAACGTATATCCAATTAATTTTTATATCCAATGCCATGCTTATGTTTTTTTAAGATTTTGAATTTATTTCAACTATAATAATAAATGTATAAGTCACATATTTTTATATGAGTTTCACTCATAAGTTTGGATAGAATATTCAAATATTTCATAGATTTCAAGATTTTTTTTATCAAAGTTTGAAAGATATTTGTTTTCAAGACTCTTAAGAGATATCATCATATTGAATTAGTCTATAAGGATTGTGATATTTAAGTAGAGAAACAAAATATATAATAATATATAACAACTACTTTAGATTTATTTGTACTACTGATTTGGTGTCATGAGATGTAAATTATGAAATAATACTCTTGACACCATAGTATTAAATCAAATTGATATTCTTTGAAAATTTTCTATAATACCACTATGATAAAAAATGTTAGGATTTGAGAGAAAATTCAAAAGGATTTAATATATTAATCTAATGCTTAGTATTATATTTATTTTTACAATGAATTAATAGATTATAACAAGTATAAATTTACATTTAAGTTTAAAATTTAAAAATAAAAATAAAATTGAAATTGTCAAAGTTTGGATTTCCTAATTAAAACATTCTCAAAATGTAAGAAGAAATGAAATTAGTATATAAATTTGAGGGCACCAATCAAACCAAGGATTGTCTAAATATATACAAATCTCTAAACAACTAATTGATGGTGATTCATCACTCATTAATAAAGATTTGTGCAATTGTAGTTTGATGATGTCAAGAGTGCTATTTTGTAATCTACACTTCATGGCACCAATAAAACAACATTGATAGGTAGATATGGGCTACTAGATAGTAGTGCAAACACCATTTGGCTTCTCAAGACCCTAACCATTATGGGCTAAATAATTCAAATGGCTTATCTCAATAATTTTTAGATCAAAACAATCAAACTTTAATAGAATTTTTCTTTAAGCATATGAAACATATGAATTGTCCCTCTAAACCTAATACTATGTAGTATGTTAATTTATTAAATCTTCTAGTTTCTCCCAGCTTCTAACAATTTCATCATAGAACGTGGTGGTATACATAATGCTACAAAAACCATCAATTTACTTCAACATTAAGGTGTCAAGAGTACTATTTTTTAATAAATGCACCTAATGACATCAAATTGATAGTAGTAACACATCTAGATTAACTAATATATACTATTTTAAATTTTATTTCTCTACCCAAGAATGATGATCCTTCTAGGCAAAATCAATATGATAATGTATCTTGAAATTCCTAATTGAAAATAACTATCAAACTTTGAAGCAAAAGTGCTTGAAATCCATGGAACATATGAAATTTCTATTTGAACCTATGAGTCAAATTCATGTAAAAACATGTCATTTATGCACTTATTATTACATTTAAAAAAACTTAAATATATATTTTTCACCATGACACAAATAAAGAATGTAAGAAGGAAATTTTATAAGCCTCTAAAATATACCTTCCTAGCTTAGAATTAATGTGATTAAATACTTTAAATTATGGAAAATGACATTGTATATAAGTTAAAGTGTGTGGAAACCTTGATAAGAGTGGAATATGACATTGTATGCAAGTCAAAAATTGTAATCTTGCATTAAATTACATTTCGTCATTTTTCTAGAATGTTAAAAATGTCATTTTGTGAAAGTTTTGATAAAAGTATGAAAATTAATTTTTATTTTTTTTTGAAAAATAACACATTAGGTCCAAAAATGAAACATTCTAATGGTAGTAGTGGACAAATGTAATATTATGGTAATTCTTCACTATATAAAAATAACTTCAAACTAGTACTTATTTCTATATTTTAGGTAGATGTATCTAAGATATCTACAAAACTTTAATTTTATAAATTAATATATTTTTGTAAATATATGATGATTGTGTTTTAGCTTTTATTTACTTAGTTGCAAAAATAAATTTGTATGTTGTTAATATTGTACAATATCAATTTAACTTTATAATGCTATACTCTATATTCTATGCATCTCCACTATAGTATATGTAATACCTCTTGATTAAATAAAGTAATTAAAGTTTGATATCTATTAGTATTTTGAGTAATTTTTTTTTTTGTATTAATAATAGAGTAATAAAAAAATATACATCCACATTGATTTATCATGTAAATCACCAGATTCTTCTTGATTAGTACACTTAGTATGTTTGGGGTGCCACAACAAGTCTATCTAACCTCTAATTACATCCTAATATACATATTTTACATACATGTATGCCTTTGGTTCTATACATAATTTTTACAAAAAATGTGCAACATATACAGAAAGACTTATATAGATTCTTAGTCACATATTCATGCTTTCATTACAAGATTCCAAGTCATTCCACCCCACAAGTGTTTCCACAACCATCATCTTGTCCCTAGGGAAGACTTATTTAATTTCCTAGTTGTCATTTGTGTGTAACATGGGTGCCTTGACTTGTTGGTCTTTTCTAGTTTTAGATTTCTCATTGAACTCCTTTTGGAAGGCTTCTAGTTTAGACATGAAGGTAGCAAGGTTGAGTTTTCCACATTGCTAATTGTGCCTGAATTTGACTTCATTCTAATTAATTAACACCACTCAATCTTACATCAATTTGAGGAATTTTCCTTCAGATATCTTCACAGTCAAGATCACTTGTGATGCAATGTCAAACAAGATGAGTCTTTTTGATGAATCGGTAAGGATCCTTCGTTGTTCATTGATTTTTTCACCATTTCTAGCCTTCCATAAATGCCATAAAATTTTATTACCCAAGCAATGCCAAAACAAGTTAATTTATTTTCCAAGCCTTTTATCATTTCAAAGAAAAATTATTTCTAATTAACTTTGTTTTTCGCTTTCCAAGTTGGTAATTCATTGTAGAGAAGTTTCTAAATTTCATTTGTATACAAAAATAAAAAAATATGTGCTCCATTGTTTCTAGAAGTCTACAAATGCTACATATTTCAATATCTAAATGCTTCATTTTAACAGAGACCCTTTGTAAAAAAATAAGAAATCTAAAGCGAGATTTCTTTGGATCAAGCACACAAGACCAGTTACGACTGAATATTTCTTGTCATTTATTATTGCTCTGATTTATTTTCCATGCATTATTTAGGTGCTTAGTTAGTGACTCATTTTGGATTGTCTTTATATATTTCTTGGCTTGTAGGTCTCTTATTGGTGTGACACCTTTCCATAAAAAGTTCTTTGTGGGATTGAGGTCGGGCCTACTTAGATTGAGAGGGGGAAAAATACTCCAAGCTTGTTTAGGACTGGATATATTCTTAGGATAGATGGAGGTATATTGAATTCATTTTTTAGAGCTTCTCAGTTTTTTAAAACACCATTATCCAAGATATTGTTTAGGATTTTAACCCCCTCTTGTGCCCATTTCTTGGTAGAGAATCCTTGGAGGAGTTCCAAGGGTTTCTCATTGTGTTCCAAGTTCCACCATATGAACCTACTAGGGTGCAGTAGGTTGCTATTATGTACACTGCAGTGAGAATTTGAGACATGTTTTCTGAATCTTTCCCAAGAATTTCAAATACTTCTAAAGACCATGAAGCCAAGATGGAAAATTGAGTGTTTGGATATGAGAAAATCATTGAGAGTGAGTCCTTTCCAAGATTTTGCATGCTTAAATGTGTCCAGTTAAATGTTGTTCTTGACTAGGACATTACATGGTTCATTTCCCTCCAAAGGCTTTGAAGATTCACTTATAGGTTAGAGAAATTCCTTTCTTTTCTAATCCTTAAGACCAATTCCGAGCTAGCATTTTCTCATGCAACGTCAATCCCACCTTACTAATTTTTTCTTCCTTTTTCCCTTGTCATTTGACAAAAGGAATCCTCTAATCCTTTTTTGAATCTCTTTTACTTGGTAGCTATTGAAGAACCAAACAAAGGTGAAGTAGATAGAGTATGATGAAAGAATTTTTGGCAGACTTGAAGCCTTCCTACCAAGGAGAGGTATTTTTTGTTCCATATACCCATCATTTTTTCAATTGTTTCTTTGATCCATAACCACATGCCCTTTATGCATGGGTTTATTGAAAACAATATGCTAAGATATCCAACTAGTTTGTTTGGTCTCCCCAACTAGAAGTCAAATTTTTGTAGCCAAATGGGAAGGGACTCTACCCATCCTGACAATATAGATTTTTCCTTAGAAATTCTTGATTCAAAAGCTTTACAATATAAATTGAGGTTTTTTAGAAGATTCCCTATGTTATCCTCCTCTAAATCCATAAATATTGTTGTATCATCAAAAAACTAAATGTTCAACAACTCACTATTGTTTGAAAGACTTAATCCTTTAATTATGTGTTATAGTGGAGTCTCTAAGGAGCAAATGTAGATTATTTGATCCTATTTAAAATAAGTCTGGTGCCATAGGGAACCCCTACCTTATGTTCCTCTCAATTTTAAACACTTATGACAGTGAACCATTCACATCAATTTGAGTAGAAGCATCCTTTTTGAGGGTATCAACCATGCTGCAAAATTTTTGTGGGAACCCAAAAGCCTCAAGAGTTTTCCTTAAGAAGGCCCATTCAACTCTATCATAGGCCTTTTAAAAGTCTAATAATAGCATAGAAGAGTTTTTCTTAGACATCTTAGACCATTTAATTGCTTCCCAACTAGAAATGATGTTCTCAAGAATATACCTTCCTTTGATGAAGATTGATTGAGTATTATTTATAAATTTTGGTAGTATTTTAACTAATCTTAGAGCCAACACTTTGGAAAACATCTTGTAGGATACATTTAATAGAGTAATTGACCTCTAGTTCTTCATATTCGTTTTTTCTCAATCTTTGGGAAGTAGTCTTATTATGCCTTTATTGATGTTACACCCAAAAGTTACCTTGTCAAGAGCTTCCATGTAGACTTGGTGAAGTTGATCACATATCCAATCTAATAATATCTTGCATAATTATAATAAGAGCCCATCTACTCCTGGGGACTTTTCATTATTCATGAAGTTAATGACATTCTTTATTTCTTCCTTACTGATTTCTCTAGCAAGGATTGCATCATCCTCTTTGGAAATTTTATTGGGGATCATGCTTTTGATAAGCATTCTTACATTATTCCCTTCTTTTGTGTCCCCTTTAGAAGAGAAGAGATCTTTAAAGAAGAGGTAGAATTTTTTTAAGATGTCCTATTGGTTGGTATGTAGGGTACCATTGTGGAAGATTTGGTCAATTTTCTCCCTTATACTTTTTTATTTTAAGTATCTAGAAAAGAATTTGGACCCCTTGTCACCATTGTTCAACCAATTGACCTTGGCTCTGACTTTGAGGTCTTGAATCTTGTGGGCTTGGAAACTAATTTTATTATCTTTTAACATATATTGATTGTATTTTAATTTCACTTTCTAAGATAGAATTTTTTAATGTAATTTAAAATTTCAAAAATTAATTTATAACTTTATTTTTCTATTACACAATGCCATATTCTTCTCCTTTTTAATATTTTAACTTCAGAGATTAAGAAAAAATATATATTTGTTTAAAATAAGTTCAATAATTTAATTTATTCTTATTATTTTTCATTTTTCTTGTTTTAATAAATTTTCTAGTCATTGAGGTTTTAGTGATTTATCTAATATAATTTTAATTATTTATTTATAATAAATTTAAAAAATAATGTTCTAACATTTATTTTTCAGTTGTTATTAAATAGTTTCACCAAATACATCCAATTAAAACTATGAAATAGATTTGAAGTAAATAAAATTATCCTTCAAATTAAAAAAATAGAGTAAATAATATAAATAAAAATTAGAATGTTTAGTAAGTAAATAAAATAGCTCTAACTTAATATTTCTCAAAAAAAAATAGATAGATGTATTTAAGATATCTATACTAGTAAATATTTATATTCATAAAAATTATAACATGCTTTTGTCTGAATAGATAAAATAAAATAATAAGAAAGAGTTATCTTATACTTGTATTCCTTGCTAAGGGTTGCATGAACAATGAAGTTCATGCAATATTATGATGCAAGGAAACTAGAAAATTTTGTAATCTAGTTTCACACTTGAAAATTATATTTCCATAGAATAAAGATTTGTGCAACTATAGTCATATGTGCAACAAATAATAGGACAATCACTCTAGCTCAAATCATAATACATAATAATATTTCATTTGTCTTGAGGTTATGGGGAAGTTGAGAAAGGTGTGGCCTTGCTTTTCTCTTTTTAGTTGAATTTGCATGGAATACATATTTGTGCAATTATGTTTATATGTGAAATGACTAATAATAGATAATAACAAGTAAAAGAACTAGATTTAAGTTTAAAATTTTAAAATTAAAATTGTCAAATTTCATATTTATTAATTAAAATACATTCAAAATATAATTAAAAATGGTATTAGTATACAAATTTGAGGTCATCAATCAAATAAAAGCTTATCTATAGATACAAAAATATTCAAACAAATAATTGATTACAATTCATGACTCATTAAAAATATTCACAATCTCAAAGGCTTAGCAAAACCAAAATAATTACTGATAGTATTAGATAATGAATCAATAGAGCCAATTGTTATGTGTGTCAATCAATTAGATACATCATATTTTGCTAAGACAACAACATGACCATTTGACTAGAACTAGGAATGGAAGAAAAGTTATTTAAGAGAAGGATATAAAGAAACTTAATCTATATGGACTAGGCTTAAGTACACATAATTTTTTATAAGTATCTATGACTTAAGTGATTTCTCATATTGTTCCCTTTGGTGAACCCACAACTTAATATTTTATAATTGACCCAAGAACATAAAAATTTGTAATTGGAAAGGCTTGATATCCATAGACAAAATAAAAATAAAAATAGTTTGTCTTGCCTAATGAAAGGTGTAAATTGTTTTGCTTGCCTCCTAGATTTTAGGACCTAGAAGGAAAATTTTCACTTTCACTCAAGAACAAAACCTTGATATCTCAATGTAAAAGAGAAAGAGATCTTGCAAGAGGGTTGATCTAGGGGATGAAAATGATCTAATAAGGGGTTCACCACCAAGTTTAGACTTGGAAAAGATAATGAAATGCAAGATGAAATACTAAACCCTAATTTAATGCATTGACCTACCAAATGACCTATAAATGCAAGTAAAACAAAACTAAAAACTACAAAACATAATGTGTGCACCTAGGAATCTAGAGATGGCTTAGTGGAGCTTTGGAACACTTGAAATTCTAACTTTAATCTTGAATGGGACTCATTCACCAAGCTGGGTGAATCAACCCAAAAAATGGGTTTCTATGTGAGAATAGTAATCTGCCAAATGGGTATTTTAATCTACAAAAAATTGAAATTTGACTGGAACTAGGACTCATTCATGAGAAGTGGCGAATTAATCCAATTATGATTTTGTAAAGATTCAAAGGCTAATCATTCTCTTCTTTGTCTAGTTTGTCCTTCTTGATTGATTTCTAGATCTGAATCTCTGGTTTGCAACCTATAGGTGATCTCTAATGTTCTCTAAGGCTTGATGACAACTTTGATAACTTTGAGCTCTTGATAGCTTTTCTCCAATATTACTCAGGAAATATATAACCTAGAACTAAAAATCACACACAAAGGAGAAGGAAAAATGTTGCTGGGTTATTAGATAGGGGTTCACCTTGGTCAAACCCCTTGTTGGTAATTAAGCCTTGAAATAGAATGAAATATGAATGGAGAATGATGAATGAAAAAAATATGATGTTGTAACTCACCAAACCCTAGCAATGAAGTTCTACAAACATGTATGAGATGACTCCAATAGATGTAGATCTTTGAATCTTACTTGAAGGTGATAGATCTTGAATGAAATGCTTGCTTGAATCATAAAATCCTACATCAAAATTGTTATCTCAAAACCAAACATGATTCATAAAGTACTTGACATGATAATTGATGCTTGAATGATGCTCTAAAATGCTTGATAATCTACCCTTGAATTCTCTTGAATACTCTTGTGAATGATTGTGAACTAAAACTTTCTATAAGGATCACTTGATTTCTCGTTATGAGAAAATGAGTGAAATAACCTTGTATTTATACTCAATTATGCAATAATTCCTGAAATTACAACAATACAAGCTGACATCAGATATAGGAGAATAAAATCCAGCCAAAAATTTGAATTAATTTTAATTTTGGGCCACACGAGACTCATTCAACCAAGATGGTGAATGGGTCCCACTAGGATTATTTTTGGGACCAATTTTAAAAATACCTAGAAATGTGTGAAACCTAGTTTGGGACAAAAATATCTGATGGAACCCCTGAAAAGTTTTGGTTCCATTTCTAAACTCTATAAATTTTCAACTAGTTTCAAGTATTTGGGCTTAGGGTTTTGCCCACTGCTATTGCATTAGGATTTTGTTGTCAAGATCTCTCCTATAAACACTTAAGTCTTAGCCATTTTCAATGTTATGATCCGTCATTGACCTTCTATTTCCGGTCCCTAGTCATGTTAAAATATCTTAAGCCATTAAATCCCATGAAATTACCAGCCCCTTGTGCCTAGGTTTGAAGCATTTTTATTTTATATAAGGTTGATTGATTGACCTTTTTTGGCCTTTACATCCTTTGAAATAACATGTTTTCAGTCCTTTGAGGCCATTTTATATGTTGTCCTAGGCGTTCCCATTTTTCTCAATACAAATTATGAGCACATGGAAATTGTTTCACTTAAGTCTCACCCAAAGCCGTTGTCCATCACTCATCATGGATAACTTTTAGAATGTTTGATTCATATCATCGATGAGCGATGCTTGAGTTTCTCTTTATACCGTTGCTGATTTCAGCTATCGTTAATTTATCTTGAGCTTTGAGTTTTGAATTAGTGATGTGTGATGACCTTAGGACTCTATGTATTACTTTTCATCGCTCATCATAGATAGTTGTGGTCTCATCTTGTTCAAATTGGCGATGAGTGATGGGGTTCCTAATCCTAGTGAGTCATCATTATTTTGAAAGGGGTGAATAAGCGATATTTTTGTGCCATTGATTTGGAAGGAGGATGCATGTGGCCTGATCTGGTTCCATCACTAATTTTCATATGTCATTGATGTGGTCTATAATTTGAAACATAAATTAGCGATGTGTGATGTAAGGTGAGGATTGGTAAAGGTGAATGAAGATCCAATGGTCAAGATCTCATCGTACCAGTGTTCTTGTCGTTGATCAAAATTTGGAAAGAGAGGTCAAATCCATGATAGTCGATGGGATGTTTAAGGGAATATTATTTCATTTTCAAGCTCTTTGTACCTCACCAATGTAAATGAAAAATCATGGACTAGGATGCTGATGCATGATGATTGTGAGATTAAAGATAAATAATGAAATTTAGGGTAAACATGGTAGATTTCTAAGGTGGTATCTTTATTTTTGAGGCATAAGTTGTAAAATCTAGAAGCGATGCTTGAGGATCACCATTTATGGTGTTTTAAATCCAAAAATATTGACGGCCCAAATTCAAAGCTAAGAGGCTAAGTTGTCAGCTCACTCGCACGAGGCTCTCCTTGATCATTAATGGGTACACACTCCATATTTTTCTACTTAATGTGGATTTCCTATCATTTTATCTCACCATATGTAGCCATCGAGAATTGAGAAGTGTGAGCTAGAAAGGAAGCATGTGAGTCTAGGATTTTAATTACAGAGGTATTGAAGCATTTATCCTAGGTAAGTTAATTTTCATATGAGATTTGTCTAAGTCATGCATTAGTTGGTTTAAGAGTTTTAGTTTTTTGGGATGGTAAGAGTTTTGATTGTGTATAATTGTCACTGGGGCTAGTAGAAATTTTTTGGGTTTGAGGGTTTTCTTTCCTGCAAGTTAAATTCAAGAGCTTAGGAAGGTGATTCCTCTTGTAATTAATATTTGCTAGTCCTTATTCGATGTCCTATAAGAATGAGTAAGCCCAGTGTGTCACTCAGCCTGGTCTGAAGGTCTAGGAGACTCAATTTGCTTGAGTCCCAAGATGATGCACATGATACTCAACTTGGTGTACAAGGAGCTCCTACAAAACCAAGGGAGGAGAAGAAATCCTATAAGAAAACTAAGAAGGGTGGTGTCAAGAGAACCTAAAATTTTAGGAGTCAGGTTGTTTCGGAAGAATTGGTCAAAGTTAAAAAGAAGGAATTGGTTAAGCTTGAGAAGAAAGCAAAGAAGAAGAATAACTATCAAAAAGCTTATCTAGGGAGGCACAACTCACCCATTGAGGTTTCTGATAGCCCTTGAAGTGATGGATGAGATACCGACCCAGAGTATGGCCATTACATGCTTTCTCTGGTGTCATTTGAGGATTTTGATGAGGGAGGAGTAGTAGCTCCTCCAATTTCAACATGAACCCAAAGCGGGGAGGCATACTTTGGTGCTGATGAGTCAGAGTAGCATCCCAACCCTATTTTTGTTTTTGATGACACCATTGCCACTGTAGAAAATTTATCCTCTCCAACATGTATATGGTTTTTAGTATTTGGTGCTAATGTGGAAATCGTTTTTGGTGGTGTGATGGAGAGGTGTTGGACTTTATGTCTTTGATGACAAATATTCCTTTTCTAATTAGTATATAAGTTTTTTCCTTGGGTGCTAGTGGAGAATCCTCTTTGGTCGATGTGAACAAGAGATTTTGGCACTACTGTAACAATGGATGATGCCTTTTGGAGGGTTGGCTGGTTTGCCTCAACCGACTATGTGCAATTTTGTCTTTTGCTTTTCCCTATTCTAAAATGATTAAATATAACCATCTGGGTGGTATCTAAACCTGAAATGAAATGTGTGCCAAATGAAATGTAATTGAAATGGTAATTCAGCCTAAAGCTTGTTGCTCCCATTATTCTATAAATGGAGTATCAAGGTTGGTTATTGAGGTTCAAGTTTTGAGTCTCAAAATGGTCTAAGTGGGAAAAATTTTCTCATGAAAGAGAAGATTGTAAATTCATGCACATATGAACAGGCTAGTAAGGAGTCTAGGGTATGATTTGGTTTGTAATAATCTCAAATAGTTTTACAATAGAAACAGTTTAAAAATGAAAATGATAGCTCCAAAGTACATTCTATCCTATGTATTTTTCTTCCTGATTATAAATGAAATGGTTAATGCTCTTTTCATTTGTCTTCAATTTTTTTAATTGAATGAGTGATTTTATTTTTTCTTCGATTCAAAGGATTGATTAAATGCTAAAGTGGGGTCATATATTTGAGAGGAAAGATCATAGGATTTATAAGTAGTTGTGTTATGGGTATAGTGAGTCTAATGTTGCAATGCAGTATGTCAATAGTCCAATAATTACCGATTCCAATTTGTAAGGTATTACTGGTTATTATGAATATGACTCCATTACATCAAGACAATGCACTAGTATTTTCACTTGGTAAATGGTAAGACCAAGTTTGGTTCTAAAAAAATAGCCAACAAAAATGATGACTCTACTGGGGATATAACTTGAGAAAAACCTGATAGGAGATCATATTTCCTTAAACCAAGCCATGGAGGTTTTAAAATTGTGGGGAATGAGAGATTGAAAAAATTCTGGATACCTTTAGAATTTGGGTTGAGAATGGTTTTATATTTTTCTAGAAAATTCACTTTTCAAGTCTATCTTTGGTTTTAGTGAGTTAATCTTTAGAAATGTTTCATGAATTTTCTATGTTTCTTTTATCCCTTGCAAATTTTGATTGAAGATCTACCGCACTTCTATTAATAATTGCATAAAATTTCTCACAAAGTGTGGGTGGAAACTTCGAGATCTCTACACTAGTATGCATTATTTGAAAAAAACTATTAAGATGGAATGAATTTTTGATAATAAAAGATAAGGTAGACTTGAGCTCACATGAAGAAGTACCTTGAGGAAAAGCTAGAGAGAAAGTGTTAAATAACTCAAAAAATATAGAGGATTCATGTGTAACCCTGATAGTGGGGAATCCTCACAGTGAAATTAACCTTTGAAGGATGCTTCATGTTGTTTAAGCTCATTCCTTTATAAAAGTAGAGGTGGCGACTCTATACAAAGAGACAAAAGGAATTGTGATGATAGCATCAAAGCTGCAAAATTTTCTAGTTAGAAGCATAATTTAAGGCGATTCCAATCATATCTAGGTATTCCCCTATTTGGGTTTTCATAGAGTGTAAATTTGTATGAAAGTTTTATTGCATGATCTGGAAAAAAAAAATTCCCTATTAAGTGAATTGAGCACTAGTGTAGGGAAGGATGGTAGTCATTTTACATACTTCTAAGCAATTTATAAAATCTGTATTGGGTTGAATAAGTATGTGTATTTTCCTCTTAGAAAGTTTTAAAGCATGAATGTGTTTGAGCTATACACTTTAAAATCATCGTTAAATTAAGGAATAAGGTAGTAGACAATCAACTATGAACCTGATATTTAAGGATTGAATATGAATACAAGAGAAATGTATCATTCCCCTGTATCTCCTTATGGAACATCAGGTAAAATCATGCAGGGCATGCAACCTTTATCATGTCATCAAAGGAAATTCTATATTGAGAGATATAATTCATTGAGTTTTAGTGGTATTCAAGGTTTCCCTAACAAGATTCCTAATGATATTAGGAAAAAATTTCCTAATTTTACAAGGCAAAGTTTTGAGTCATCTTCTAAACATTTGAATGCATTCATGGATTTTATGGGATATTTTGAGATAGATCATGAGGATATTGTCATGAAGCTTTTTTCTCAGTCTTTAAAAGAAGATCCTAGAGACTAGTTTTCATATTTACTGGTATGTTGTGTAGCTTCATGGAATGAATTCATGATAGAATTTGTGGAACAATTTGGTGAAAAGGTTATTCCAAATGTGATAAGAAAAAGATTCATGGAAATCCGAATGGATGAAGAGGATTTGGTCCCTACTTTTAACCTCAAATTTGTAAAAGTAGTAAGAGATATTCCTGAACACATGAGACCTAGTGATGTAGAATGTTTGATTGTGTATTTAGGTGAATTTGATGGTGAAGTAGGTTACTTGATAAGAGATAAGGAGCCCAAAACATTACATCAAGCATATCACATTTCTATGGATATTGAAAATACTATAAAATATTCAATGATGAGGGGATATATGGTTGCAAGTGTTTGTTGTCCTAGTGCACATCATACAAATGGAATAAATAAGGATGAAAGGGATGATCAAGGTGATGATTCTTTTTATGCCTTATCTTGTTTAGACTCAAAACATGTTAATCATGGACAAATACAAGATAGAATTCAAAAAAAAAATTAGTAGTGATGATTATATGTCATTTTTTCAAAGAATGTCTATTATGAAGAGACAAAAAGGGGGAACCACCATATGATTTGTTATCAAGGTTCCTGGAGGCCTTGTTAGAAATTCCTAAAAGGTTGAGACCTAAAGATTCAATATGTATTGACCTATTTTGTGAAATTTATGAGCCAGGGCTTAGTACCTTTCCCAAGGAATTGAAACCTCAATATTTTGATCAGATAGTTGGTTGGATCAAAATTGTTGAGGAGGCTAAGTGTGACTATATAGAAAAATGAGGTCTAAAAATGACAGTGGTGCTCACCATATTGTCAAAGATCAAGGGTTTATCCAAGAAATGGATAAGGATGTTTGAGAAGATGAATATATGTCTAGTGGTGTAGATGATGATATTTTTATACTTGCAAGTACTGGTGACATACCTTTAAAGGTTGGTAATCAAGATAATGAAAATAAGAATTCTGATTGAAGATGAATCCTTTTGTGAGAATGACTTGAAGGCATCCTTCTTTCTTGAAGGGTGTAACAATATCAATACTCATGAGATATTTCCCTCACTAGGGAATGAACAAATTTCATGTGGTGGATTCTTGGAATGCAATTTGGTTGTATCAAAACTAGAATGTCATGGAAATATGGTTGATGACAAATTTTAAGATAAGAATATCTGTTTTCAATTTTTGAGCCTGAATTCAATGTAAAAAGTGATGGGATTTGTGATGCTAGCTAGCGGGTATGTTCTTGGTTGTTTCTATGAAACAAAAATGGGATGTGAAAATTTTTTAGTAGAGATGGACATGATAGTTTTTAACAAAGAATTTGTTGAAGAAAAGAGTGAAGAAACTTACTCAGCTTAAAATAAGAAATGTTCAAGTTGCAATGAGTCCTACACATGTGAGTTAGAAAACCTATCAATTGATGTTGCATGTGAATACCTTACTGATGATCCCATCAATCTTGAGTTATTTGATCAATCCTTTGATGCATTTTTCTTCAAGTTGAGAAATGATTGGAAGGAAGGATTGGAGTATGTTAATGAGCCTGAAACAAAAGTATTCTTTGATGCCTGGGATGGTATGGATAATAAATTTTGTAGGGATGACCTTGATTTGAATGAAAAAATAATTCTGTAATACCCCTCCGTTTTGCTTCTTGTTCGGTTTGCTTATGTTATATTTGGTTGCAGTTACTTTGATATTGGATACATTTTGTTATGATGTTTTGATCGCTACTATTGAGTGACAACTATTATTGTGGGATGTAGTTATCTGATTTTGTTTCACATGCATTATGGATTAATGATGTTGTAGAGTTAACATGAGATGTTATTATGAGATTATTGGAATTATGATGGAAGTGTCAGTTTCGATGAGTGTATTGGTGAAGAAGACGGGTTCGCATCACTCACTTGCAAGCGCCCTACGAATTCGTAATTCCTTCTTCATAGTGTGTATTATATGCTGGATATATCGTATGATGTTGTTTACTTGGTTGCAGGATTGCAGGTACATGACATTGACTCCACCTGGTTTCATAGGTTTGAGCGTGTCGATCCAACGGTTAAGTTGAACGGGAGATAGTAGCTAGGTAAGATGTGTCAAGTCTATGCCCTAGCCTTAGTGTGTCATCAGTTGTGTGTTTTGAGTCATTGTTTGTCTTGCTTTGATGTTATTTAATTCTGAAGAATTCTTGATTTGGAAATAGATATTTAGAATAATTGCATTTAAATCATGTTGATAGTTATTTAATTTAAATAATGCAATGTGGATAAAAGTTTATATTTAAATTAATTAATTATATTTAGTTCATTTAATTAATTAAATTTAGTTTATTTAATTAATTAAATTTGATCCAAGGGGGTTGAATTTAGTTATTAAATAATTAAATTAATTAATTAAACGTGATGCAAGAGAATGAAAGGAAATAAAAGAATTAAAATTAATTTTGGAATTTAATTTCAACGTGTGGGAATTAAATTAGAAATTGTAATTAAATGTTTATTTAAGAAATTAGTTGCAACTTTGGAAATTAATTTATTATTTGAAATTGCATTTTAAATTGAAAGTGGAAATTGAAATTGAAATATCTAATTTGCATGTAATGTGAATTAGGGTTGTAAATATTGAAATTGAAATATCTAATTTGCATGTAATGTGAATTAGGGTTGTATTAGGTATTTTTGATTTATAAAGAATATCTGTTTTAATTTTAGGGGAGGAGAAAAGTCTTTAGGAAAAATACATTTTTACAGCAGGGAAGAAATTTTGGAAAATTTGCACAAGGGTTTGAAGAAGGTTTTGATTGTAAAATTGATTGAAGGAAAGATTGTTTGCATTTGTTGGGTTTTGGATTGGATTCATTGGAGGATTGAAGAAAATTCAGGAAATCTTTGGATGAGGCTTGCATCAGAACTTCATCTATTCCTGTAGCTTCTTGTACCAGGTTTTCCTCTTTGTGTTTTATTGTTCTTGATTGTTTTTTTTTTAAATAGTAGTGATTAAAGATTTGTTTGTTAAATCTATTTTAGAAAACAAATTTAATATTAGGAGAAAAGAATTAAATGAATTTTCAGCCTTTGCTTGTGAAAATTCTTGAGTGAAAATTGTGAAAACCTCAGTTGAATTTAAATTATTTGGGGAAATCGATTATGTTGTTATTGAAATCAAACATAGAGATTGAACAATGCATTTAAAATGTTTTCAGAAAATGAAACCCTCTGTTTATTATTAAAAATCGGATTTTAAAATCTGCAAGATAGTTATGTTTTTCATTGTAAAATGGTCTGGTTGTGTTGCCTATAACTCCACTTCCACAAACTGGGTTGTCGAGAAATTTAAAGGGTTTTTTCATTTTGAAATTTTCTTATCTCTGTCAAAAAATCGCAAATACCTAGATCGTAGTTTTTGAGTTATGCTTAAAACATGAGACTGTCATTAAGTTATTTTCCCATGGCTACTCTGAAAATAAAATAATAATAAATTGATATTTATAAATATTAATATTTTATGTATTGTTATTATAATATTAAAATATTATTTAATAATATTTTATATTATAATTTATAATATTAAAGTATTATATTTATTTATATTATTTTAAATAAAATTTGTATATTAGATTAGTGGAAATAAAATTATAAATGTATGGGGAAATTATTGTTTATTTTAAAATGGCATGTTAAAGTTTAATTGAAGGAGTTAAATATTTGATTTAAAGAATGCATAATTTAAAATTTAATTGTGAAATTTAAATTCATGTGTAAAAGGTCCAATTATTAATTTGATTTAATTGGAAATATATATATATATGATATTGGGTTATAGTCCAAATTTTGATCTTATTTTAACACAATAAGTTATGGAAGAGACCAAATGTTAATTTGATTAATTTTATTAATGATTTAATTTGCAAGGGCAATTGGTTATTTAATTTAAAGTGAAATGTTTTGAGTTATAGTTGAAAATACTTATTTTGTTAAGAGCAATTAGATAATTAAATAGTAGTGTAATTTCTCCCCTATCTAAAAAGATGAATTCTTAATTCAGTTTTATCGATATAATGAATTACGTAATGAATTGAGATATGGATTTAGTATATCCAAAAGTAGTATCTTCCTCATGATTATTTTAAAAGATTTAATTCTCTGTAATCAGTAAAGGGAAGTAAGTTTAATTGTTTTAGATTTCCAATAATGAAAAGGGAAATAGGGGTTATGATTATTTTAGATGATCTAGTTATCGTGTCTTTGACTTTGTCAACACTACCTATTGAATGAATATGGATTTAGGAAATCCAAATATTAGATTTGATTAATGACTTGAATGTTGTTGTTGCTATGTCATCAAGTTGCATTATGGGTTTTGGGATTTAGTGTTAGTCCTAAATTATAAGTCTTCTAGAAGAACTTAAAGGATAAGGGTTGTTGAATCTTTATGCCATCCAGTTGTTTTCCCTTGGGTAGTGCATGGCGTCTTTTTAGTTGTACCCGGTTACCTTGAACGGGGATGTTTGCACCTCCTTGGTTTAGGAGTGGATTATGGGATCCATGTCTCCTTGTAAGGAGTGGACTATGTGTTTGTTGCCTCCAAGATGTTTGGAGTGAGTTCTATCTTTTGTTTCCTCATGATGTTGGAGTGGATTATGATGCCTAGTTGGTATGCACTTGTGGTTCCCTTGGTGGATTGTTTGGGTGTGTGTTGTCGAATAGAAGAGTGGCTTCTGTTAGGTGCCAGAGCCCAAAGAGGTAAACTAGATAACCTTCAGGAGTGATTTAAGCAAGTGATAATTAAAGTAATGTACTTAGAAGATTAGGACTAACTTCTCACTAATCAAGATAATTTTACCTCACTCATAGACACAAGGGCTTTTTTAGACTTGGGATGAGTGGGAAGGCTTGGAATGGCAAGATCAACTATCTTGTCTGTATGAGAGATAGTTGATTTCGCATGAGTGAGTATGAGTGTCGGGATTCGGTTGAGGCCACCAGGATTACTTGTGCCGGAGCCTATGAAGAATGCCCAGAGGAGATCTCATGACAAACCTTGCAATGACACTCTATCTAGGACAACTGTTGTTAATTGTTTTATATGTATGGTTCTGTGAACATACTTGATCTACTTTATGTCTGGAAGCAATGTGACCTATGTCAGTGATGTTGGAGTTGTACTTGATTTGTACTTGTATTGTATTTGATATTTACTTGTTTAGTTCATTTGTTTGGTTATATCAACATGGGTCAGTATGAGTCTGTCTTTGGTTAGTGGTTGTAAATCTTTGTCCATGTTACTTGGTTACTATCTCCTAGGATGGGGGGTGGGCCTTCGGGTACCACATTGGTAGGGTGGAACATGCACCAAAACCGTTGGGTCCCCATCTATTTTCAGTACTTGGTGGTGAGACATCCAGGTGGAAAGCTTGTGGTTCTTGTGTTATTCTTGCTTTGTAATATTTCAATTTGTATAAGTTATTTTATCCCTCTTTTGTTATGAGGTGGAGTTATGTAATTGTAATGCATTTGTACTGTCGCCTCATTCTGGGAATGAGTGATTTAACTATTAGATTAAGATAATGATTATGAGTTTATACCTTGGTTGATTATCTTATTATGTTATGTGGTATTCTTATGATGTATGAAGTTTATTTCATAAAGTTCATAAGGCTATGGTTTTATGTAATGTGTATGTGTGGGTTTAGATAATCCTAACCTTGTAGCCTTAGAGGTTGTTGTTAATTATTAAGTGAATGTGTATATTAAATGCACTTTATAAAAAAAAAATTTGGTTCGCTTATGACATTAATTACAACTTCCTTTAAGGTCACTTGGCAGGGCATTACAAATTCTATGCAATATAATGAATCGAATTCCCAAGAAATTAGAGCATATGGCAGCATAACTGGTTTATACTGTTCTGAGGAGTGTGAACACCAATTTTAAAAAAAACCTATATATGAACTTTTCTTATTTATCACACAAAGTGAATGTGTGTTTGGTGTGGGGTAGAAACTAGATGATAATGACCCTAGAATACAAGAAATTAAATTGCAATATCATTATAAAGGGTTAGAGTATGTGCCCCTGGATGGGAATCCTAAAAGGAGTGTGCATAAGGGATTTTAGTTTAATGAGAAAAATGAATTTCATGTTAGCTTATATCATGATAGTGATTAGATGGATTATGAGTGCTTCACTTTTCCTGTCTAGTTGGATGAGAATTTGGTGGAATATGGTTGTAAGATGAGCTAAATAGAATGCCACACTGGCCATGTGTTCTAGTTTTGATTACAGTTCTCAGTTGGACATGAATGACAATGATCATAATAAGTTTAGACATATGTCCATAATCGTTGATTTCATTTGTTTCAGCATGATCAAATGGTGGGTAATTCATGAGAATATTTTCAGCCTTGGCATGGTGCAGATAGTGGCAAAAAAGTTTTTTGACAAGGGCAAGTACTAGTCCTAAGTTTGGGGGCCTGGGGTGACCAAATAGAGTTGAAGCCTCATAGAATTGTAGAATGCAGATTGAAATATCGCATATCATAAGAGGCTTCAAATAAGATGGATATTGGATCTCTTGGTATCATCTTATGACTCATGTAAATATTGTACATATGTTGTCTTTTTTGGTCTGGTTTTCTTACCTAGTCTAGGAAGGTCCTTGGTTTTGGTTTTCTATGCTTGGTCTGCTTCACCAAAGATTATGGAATCCTGCTCTATTCTATTTCTAAACTCTATAAATTCTTAGCCAGTTTTAAGTATTTGGGCTTAGGGTTTTTCCCATTATTATTTTCTTATGATTTTGTTGTCAAGATCTCTCCTAAAAACCCTTAAGTCTTAGCCCTTGTCAAATTTTATAATATGTCATTGAACTTCTATTGCCCATCCTAGGTCGTGTTAAAACATATTAAGCCATTAAATCTCATTAAATTACTGGCCCCTTGTGACTAGGTTTGACACATTTTTATTTTATATAAGGTTGATCAATTGACCTTTTTTTTCCTTTACATCCTTTGAAATAACATGTTTTCAGTCCTTTGATGCCTTTTTATACATTGTCCGAGGAGTTCCCCTTTTTTCTCAATACAACTTATGAGCACATGCAAATTGTTTCACTTAAGTCCCACTCAAAGCCCTTGTCCATTGCTCATCGTAGATGGCTTGGAGAATGTTTGATTCATATTAGCAATGTGCGATGCTTGATTTTCTTTTTGTATCATTGGTGATTTCAGCTATTTCTAATTGCTCTTCAAATTTAATTTTTGAATTAGTGTTGTGCGATGACCTTAGGACTTTATGTATTACTTTCCATCATTCATCATGGATATTTGTGTGATTTTCTTGTTCAAATTGGTGATGACAGATGAGGTCCCTAATTTTAATGAGTCATGATTGTTTTGAAAGGGGTGAATAAGTGATATTTTTGTGTCATTGATTTTGAAGGAGGATGCATGTGGCTTGATCTGGTTCCATCACTACTTTTCATCTATCAGTGATGTGGTCTAGAATTTGAAACATAAATCAGTGACACGTGATGCCAGGTGAGGATTGGAAAAGGTGAATGATGATCCAATGGTCAAGATCTCGTCATGCCAGTGCTCTTGTTGTTGATCAAACTTTGGAAAGAGAGGGCAGATCTGTGATGGGTGGTGGGATGTTTGAGGGAATATTCTTTAATTTTTTAGCTCTTTGTACCTCGTCAATGTAAATGAAAAATCATGGACTAGCATGGTGATGAATGATGATTATCTAATTAAAGATGACCAATGAAATTAAGGGTAAACATGGTAGCTTTTTGAGGTGGTATCAATATTTTTGAGGAATAAGTTGTAAAAGCTAGAAGTGATGCTTGAGGATCTCCATTGAGGGTGTTTTAAATCCAAAACGGTTGATGTTTTTGTGTCCTTTTTTATGCTTGTGGGTGTCAGATTAAAAATAGATTAGGTAAATTAGTTGCTACTGGTTTACAGACACAAGGAAACATCTATGAGGTGACTAGTGTAAAGGTGATTGATCAGTTGAGGAGGAGTCTCTATGATTTTCCTTCCATCTCTTTTAAATCAAATTTTGTAATTATAGGGTGAGCCTTAAAGTTTTATCTTATATCCCTGAAAATAAAAATTACAATCAAATATTTGCAGTTTATTTGGAATAGTTTCCAATTTGATGAAGGGTATCTTAGCTAGTTGGCTTTGGTACATTTGTGGCTTGTGATGAAAATTCAAAACAAGTTCAATATATGTTGAGATCCCTCTTGGATTCTATCTTTTTGTTTTCTCTCTTTCTTCTTGGAAGGAGAAATCTTGGTGGAAATGGAGAGGCTACCACATTTGTATGATATTGGTAAAGACAATGTTTTAATCAGGTTACTCATGGAAGTTACAAAAGATAGAGTAATGGGTCTTATTTTTCAATAGGGTTCACATGCTTATAGTTGCTTGAAAGTTCTTTATGTTGAAAGTTTCTTTAGTTCCTTTATGTCAAGCATCAATAAAAGTGGGGTATCATGAAAGGACTTAAGTTTGGTGACTAAATTGGCAGTGATTTTCTCTATTTGCATGATATTACAAAAAATTGATAATAGTATCTGTATAATTTTTTCCAATTGATAGTATCTCTTGATCACAATGACATAGTGAAGTCAATGCATGATTGAAAAATTGTCGTTTTGTAACATTGAATATATGGTAGTTTCTTGTTAGTGGTTGTGATGATTCAATTAAGGTTTTTCTTGTAGGTATAGGTCTTAGTGCTATTAAAGTTTCATGAGGCAATTTGGTATTTGTGGTCAAGTATTTTTGGCAGCTTCAGTGCTTACAAAGACTATGACAAATACACTAAAAGGGGACAGTAAAAATTGTAAAGGGAAGCAAGTTGAAAATTCAGTCATAGAGACCTTTAAAGATAGGAAGATAATTCATTTAGATAAAGGAAGCATTGTGAATTTTAGATGAAAATGACAAAGATTATTGATGATACTCTTTGAAGAGTATTAACTTTGAAGGTATTACTTTGCAACAAGTTTATCTTTGGTGTTTGGTTTCTACAATGACAATAGTTTTGCATCCTGTATCTTCAAAGATGTCTTTCAAGATAGCTTAAATAGATATTATTGGGACAAGAAATTTTATATGTGATCACATGGATCAGTGGATAAGTGTTTTACTTGCTTTGGTTTTCAAATTTTCTTTCATGTTTTTTTTGGAAAATGATGTCTCTAAACCAAAGCATCATTCATTTGAATTGCACATTCAAAATCGCATGATCAGGGTTATTTCAGTTGTTAAAGTGATTACAATATCTCTTAGATTTTTAGCATATTTAGTCTCAACATTATTTTAGCCTTTGTGAAGCTACTGTACTTTACTTACAGGTCATTTTTGTTTTGGTTTTGTTGCATCTTGTTTTTGGTTCCTTTTCCAAGGACTTGGTAGTGATGGTTGGTATATCATCATATTGTATATGGACATGACTAATCAGTCACAGGTTGAATTGTATTCTTATTATTTATGGTGTTCAAAGGTTTTATTGAGATATTTCATTAATGTTCAATAAATTACTCTAGTTCATGGAGTTGGGGAGAGAAATATGTAGTGAGTTGATGAATATTCAATTTTCTGATGGTATTTTTGGCATTTTATGTATTGATGATTAGTGGATCCACTGCATATTTATTTTTGGTATCTGCCTTATCTTCTTTGAGGTGACAAGACAAAGGTATGTACAGACATGGATTTATTATTTCCATGTTTAGTTGTTTCCCTTAGGATCTTATGATTGTTTTTTTGCTTTCATGACTATTATTCATGGATGGTCACTAGTATTGTACTCTGTCTCAGATTCTCTCCTGCTGAACTTTGGCATTAATGCCAAAAGGGGGAGAAAGTATCAATGTTTATTACTCAGTATTTATTTGGTTCTCAGATTTAAAGTATCTGTGTTTCTTGCTCAGTATTTATTTGGTGCTCAGATCTATTTTGGGCCTATTGTTATGGTTGATATTGTACATTCAGTTTCTAGCTGATGATTCTTCCTTTGTGATAGTGTTGGCTACATGTTTTGCAATTGAAGGTCGATATTTCAATGCTGATGGTTGATGTTATTGAATAGGCATATTGGGAATTATGGCTTCAAGATATTTGACATCAATGCCAAAGGGGGAGTTTGTTGACCCCATTGGCATTTTTGTTTGACATTAATGTCAAATATATGACAAGGTTTCAAGGTTATGTGTAAGGTATAAATCTTCACAAGTCACATTGAATTCATTACTATTTGTGAAGATTTGACATATTAGTAGTTTTCATATTAATGTGCAAAGTTTTTGTTCTGGTTTACACTTATTGCTTTATCATAGGCTGTCACCTGGGTCTTATTTTTTTAACCTTGGCATACGTTTTTGGAATTCATTGAAGGTTTAGTGATATTCATTTGGTCACAAAGGCATAATACATTTTGATGTTTATGGCTGATTTTGACATTGGTATATAAGGTGCAATACTTTGATTCATCACATTACCTACAAGGTAGAAAGATTTGTGCAAATTTCTCAAGCTATTAGAGGTAATGATTATGGTTGACAAGCCTAATTTCATTTAGACTTTGTGCATAGACAAAGGTTTATATGTTCAACAAGGTCGAAAAGGTAGTGTATTTGTTTGTTTCACATGGTAGTCAACATTGGCTACTTTGAGTATTATGAGATTTTATCATTTGGGAAATCATGACCGACATAGTGATTATTGGGGACATAATGATAATGTTTCATTTGTAACACCGTAACAATAATTGTACCCTAATTTACTTTCACTCTTGAAAAAACTCAAAAATACTTTGTTGTGGTCGAGCTAGGGTTCACATAAGCCTGAAAGTTTCGATTGAGAAGGTGGTTTAGTGGTTGCATCTTCAGGAAAGTGGTTTCAGAATTCTACAGATAGTTAAAATTTAACATGGCAAGAAAATCAGTAAGTTAGTTTCATTTGTTCTATTTCTCATGGTCTTTTTTGAAGTGGTTTTATTTCTAGTTTAGGGGTATTCTGGCTTGTCCTGTCACTTGAATTTATCATTTCTTGTATATACGTAGTATAGAATGCACAATAATCTACCCTTGTTTGTTAGGGATTCTTATTCTTTAAATACATGGTTTGAAGATTACTTTATGTATACACCTAAAATTGGTCTCGAGCATCGGATTAAATAAATATGAATTATTTCATTAATTATCCTAATTTCCTCTACTATTGAATAAATAGAAATATTTATTTATATAGTTCACATCTAAATTCATCTTAATTAAATAAACAAAATTAAATACTTTGTTCGATTTAATTATCAAATCCCTATTTCAATCTATCACATGTATTTTAAATTAATTAAATAAAGATAAAACACTTTATTAATTAATTGTCGTATTCTTCTATTTAATTTAATAAACAACTATCCTATAGTTTGTTTTATTAAATTATTTATCTCTCTTTTGTTAATTTAAATAAATCAAAATATTTGAATTAGAGCACAAAGAATATTCCATCTATATTCTCTCAAAAATGAATTAGATATCCTATGTCTAAACCATGTCTAAAATATGTCAAAATTAATTGATTGAAACTTCACGGGAAGTTTTGGAGACAAATTGGAGACAAATTTGGAATTTGATCTCTCAATCCTCCTCCATCAATCCTTCCTCTTCTCTTGCCTGGTATTTTCATGGGTAGAGACAATCTCCATCTTTCTCTCAATCTCCTCTATTTCTCACCATTCAATTCTCCAGATTGAATCCAAGCCTTTCAAAGCCTTCCTTGTGCATTTCTACAACCAAGAAATCTATAAATACAACCTCATTGAACCAAGAAAAAGATCCAAATAATCAAGTTTATGCACTCTTACTCTGCAAGAATTCAAGCATCAAGCAATCAAGTTTTCAACCATGGCTGCCTCCTGTAGTTGCAATTATTTGTTTCATATATGCTAGTTTACATTTTTTATCATTTAGTATTGCATTAGCATCATCTCGTTCTTTAAGTAGTCATTTTAACAGTCTTATTTGCTTAAACAATCTAAGAGCAACTAGGATTTAATAAATCTTTGGAGATAGAGAGCAATATGACACTTTTGATAGATAATTACTTTGAATTGATTCATTTAACTTGTCTATTGATATAATGTCATATTAAGAAGTGTATTTTGTGCTTATTCACTTATTCACACTTACAATTTGGCGCCCACCATGGGGCATTAACCCCAATTTCTTCCCAATTTTTGCAAATTTTCTGGAAAGTATCATGCAAGTTCTCGATGTGTTTTTATTGTAGCGCTTCCATTAAAAGTTTTAGTGCTTCTAGTCGTTGTTTTAGTGCTTTTGACTTTAGTGCTTCCAGTCACTGTTTTAGCACATCAGGTCACTATTTTAGCGCTTTGGGTGATTTAGCGCTTCCAGGGCAAAATTTTGTGCTTTGGAGTCCTGTTTCGGCGCTTTGAGGAAAAATTCCAATGCTTTTGTAAAATAAGCCTGGATCTAACGCATCCACAGCCAGATTTTATTTTAATTCACAATTGGACTAAAATTGATCAATCTAGGATAGTCACCTCAAAGTTCCTAAAATATATCAATCCTAGGATAGTCACTTTCTTGTTTTTCTTAAAGAAAATCTATCAATCCTAGGATAGTCATCACATTCTTACAGTAGAAGTTAAAAAGAACATCATGATTTCTATGAAGCAACACCTTCACATAGATTAGAAAATTTCTTTTTGGGCTTAAAACAAGACAAACTTATATGCTATGCTTGTGGTGATTAGGCTTATGCTCTCCCCTTGACTGGGTGACCAAAGTGCCAGATTCACTTTTACTTCATGTCATTTACACTTTATTAAATCCTTTAGCAGGCCTACCATAGTGGGAAAAAGTACTCACCCTATGAGAATGACCTAAGTGGGAACAACCAAAGCTAGGTTTTCCAACCCACTACAATAAAAATGCAAGTTGTTGATGAAAGTCCAACTTGACGGTAGTGAGCAAGATAACCATCCCCAAAATATTTTTTCTAAAGATTGGGAGGTCTCCTGAGGGAGTATATCTATTTGCCTCACTGAACGGAAACCCTATCTACGAACCATAGAGTAGTTTCTCACTGAGTCAGTATCCATACATTTTCATACTCATGGTGCAAGGGGAGGGAAGAATCTGCCCCCAAGACACTCACCATATAATTACCAAGGACTGCTTGCTCAATGGATTCGATCTCCACTTTCGTCACTTTGAGTACGCGCCTGGCAACGAAAAAAACATGGGCACCCTCTAGGGGGTGACATGGCTGTGTGAGTCAACGTAATTCAAGATGTGGATTTTGAGTATAATGATGACCTACTTGTCCTTAAGTGTGAGTCTATTTTATTTGTACAATTGTTAAAACAACTTGTCAAAATCAATAAGAATCATTTGTGATTCTTGAACATACACGATCTATTCAGTTAAAAATATTCACAATTGCTTGTTGTGTTTTCACAAATTCATTAAAATCAGATTTAAGATCATCCTGAAAACCAACAAAGTCAAACTATATTAGAAAATCCATGCTATGAAAGTGGAAGTCCACCATGTTTTTCAAGAGAAAAATCAAAGTCACAAGGGCCAAGAAACCTCTCGGTTATAGAAATAAATTGAGAAAACAATGTTTTCTATATCAAAATCGGAAACTCTTCTTACAACATAGAACATTCATTCACCGATATCATGATTTTGCTAGGGGCCACACATTAGATTACGCAGTAGAAACGCTCTATTCATGAGCCCTTTTTCAAAGAAGATCTCTAACTCAATATCACAACCGTAGTCAGCGCATACATCCTTCTTATCTTTCGCAATCCCTGATATAGTATGCCACAAGGCCAGATCAAATTTTACAATAGAGAATCTTATAACTTGTGTTTTTAGCATTTTGGAAACCTGTTTCAACGCTTCTAGTCACTGTTTTAGCGCTTCTGTGAAATAGCGCTTTCAAGCACTGTTTCAGCGCTTATAGTCTATATTTTAGCACTTTCAGTAAAATAGCACTTCCATCAAATTCTACAACACTTTCATTCACTGTTTCAGTGCTTTCAGTAAAATAGTGCTTCCATCAAGTTCTATAGTGCTTCCATACACTGTTTTAGCGCTTTTTGTCAAGTAGCACTTTTGTCACCTATTTTCAGCACTTCATAACTCTATTCTAGCACTTTTGGGAAATAGCACTTTTGTCCTCTGTTTTAGCGCTTTCAAAACAAAGAGTTCAAAATTTTTACCAGTCAATCAGTCTGTCATTTTTTCCATAGTTTTCATCATAATTAAATTTTTTTTTATCAGAATCATTGTCTATAGACTCAAAACAGATAGGTTTATACAAACTTTCAATCTTATCAACTGAAAATAAGATCATACAAATCACAAGTGTCAAAATTAAAATATAAAATCGATTACTACACTGAAGTTTCATCATTAGGATATTATCATCCTTCATCACGAAAGTAAGTATAGCAATCAAATTTTTAACATAGTCTCATCAATAAGATCTGTCATCTTATTCGACTTAGTTAAAAGTTCCAATTGACATTTTCAGCATAGAAGATCAACATTTTGGAAGAAAGGGTTAAAATTTTGTATGCCAATCTTTGCTAGGTCCCAAAAACAGAGATTCTTAGAGCAAGAAATTTTAAAATCCCAAGCAATGGCAGAGGAAAATCCTTGGAACAATCTCAACTGAAATGATAAAAATGGCATATCTCCATAGGACATCCAAGCAGCTCAACAAGATCCTAAGTTCCATATATTTATGGAAAATATTTTAGAACAAGATATGGAAAAATATCTTTTGATGTTGGCTAAATCAGGTGCCAAACTTCCCAAAGAATTTGACGTAAACCATCTAAAGGAAGCACCTACCCCAAGTGAGGCTGAAATTTTGCAACCAACACAAATGATAGATCCAGTTGCCGCTTTAACATCTCAAATGCAACTGTTACAATAGAAAATACAAGATATGATAAAGGAGACTACCAAAAGATATGTGATATAGGACATTTGTCCTTATCCTTTCAATGTAACGGTCAACTTGATACCTTTTCCAAGACATTGTGAGATCCCAAAATATGATAAGTATAATGGAAGAATGGATCCAATTGATCACATTAGAGAATTCAAAACAATGAGTCTTGAGTTTTCCCAAGAGGAGACATACTTAATGAGACTATTCCCAAGGAGTTTGGGAGGATCGTGCATGGAGTGGTTTTCAAAGTTAAAACCAGGTATCAGAACTTTTGAGGAACTCGTCAACAGATTTATCTCTCAATACACCTTCAACATCCAACACGATGTAATAATCAAGGATCTTTATAATCTAAAGCAAAACAAAGGGGAAACATTATTATCTTTCCTCCAAAGATGGCGATGCTTGTTCGCTAGATATCCTAGATCAATTCCGGAGGAAGAAAAGATAGAGTTGTTTATTGAAAACTTAACAAAAGAAATATGTTATAGACTGGAACTACAATGTCCTCCCACATTTGAGAAAGTCATCGAAAATGGTCTCAAAATTGAGGAAGCATTGGTCAAAAGAGGGGTTATCAAGCATTTTAATGATAAATCAAACAACATAGGTAACTCCTCAAATCAATACTTAAGTAGTGATAAGCCAAAATTTTGGCAAAAGAATCACAACATGACTATCAAAAAAACACCAAATGATTCCTCAAATGTCAAACCGATTTTTAACTTGACAACATTTGCATCAAAGAATCAAAACAATGATCAAATTTTCAAGCCAAATATCATACATAACAATGAGATCGTCAAGGTGCAACCATATCAGAAACCATCAAATCGGCGAAGGTTCACACCTTTAGGCCAATTGATAGAATCTGCAATGAAAGAACTAGTCGCTAGTGGTCTTATCACTGCAAGAGAAGCCCGATTCTGGGATCCTAAGGTCAAACCACCATGGTGGAATGACGCTGATTATTGCAACTTACATAACAACAAGGGTCACAAAACTAATGACTATATGGATTTAAAACACGTGATACAAGATTTTATTGACAACAATAAAGCATACGTGGAAACACCACAAAATAACAACGATCACTCAACTTTCAAAGACCCTTTGCCAAACTATGACAAAGAAGCATCTTCATCTTCAAACAACAAAGGGAAGAATATCAACCATGCCTTTGACACAACAATCCTTTGTCTATCTAGAATAGAGAGTGATCATATAGTTGGCCACAACATTGATGGACCAAAAATCAACAACACTACTCCATTGGACTTACTCCCAAACATATCAAACTCTGATAACCAAATCAATGTCATAAAAATAAGAGAACATCAAGAGCATCAACCAGTAAATGTAATGACTAGGGGGCAAGCCAAGGTCATGTTAAAAGGAATTGGGTCTAAACACGCAGTTCCACCTCCATCACACTATAACATCGTTGATCAATTGCAAAGGATCCCTACTCAGATATCCATACTTGAGCTCCTTAAAATATCACCATCACATAAGGAGGTTCTCGAACAAGCTTTAGTTTCCACTAGGGTACCAAATAATCTAGATGTGTGTCAATTTCAAGCTATGGTGGGACATTTGACTACCCCACATTGTCTATCATTCTCTGAACAAGATGATATTTCGTTGAACCATCCCCATAATACGACACTCCATATTGAGGTCTTAATCCATAATCACCGCATCAGGAGAGTCTTAATAGATGGGGGAGCTAGTCTGAATATTTGCACTCTCAAGCTAATCTGTGCACTAGGATATTCAGATGATGCTATTGATTCTCATAGAAAAATGACTATTAAAGCATATGATGAAGAAGAGAGATCGTCTAAAGGATTGACTATATTACCCATCCAAGTGGGTCCCATGATGAAACATATTACGTGTCAAGTGTTGGAGAAAGAATTAACATACAAAATTCTCTTGGGCCGACCATGGATCCATGAAATGCGAGCTGTACCTTCGACATATCATCAATGTTTGAAGTTCCCAATAAATGGATGAGAGGTGACTATATATGCTAATTATAGGGAAGCATCATCATCCAAAGATGAACAATGTCCAAGCATCACTACTAAATGGGTAGAAAAGAAGGGTAAAGAAAAAGAGACAAGTCTTGTTGAAATTCAATCAACAGATAAACCAGATCAACAAACTTCTTTATCACATAAGTTCCAAGAAAAAATACAACTGAAAGACAAAGGGATGGGCACATAGTCTATGGAGCAATCACTTAACCTATCATAGTTAATGCCATCTCCTAGAACATATGGTCAACCATCTATGATCAACTCTCAAACATCATTACCAGTTACAACTCTAGATGAAAGGTTTGTCAAAAAGGGTACAATAGAGGATGAAAAAAGAAACAAAGAAATCCTAGATTGGCTATACAAAGATGAGGATCCCTCTACATCAGATGATAGTATCAAAAATGTTGCCATCAACACCAATCAATATGGAAAAAGAAAGGCTATTTTAGAAAAGATGGGATATGAAGGACAAGGACCCATTGGATTAAGAAAGGATAGAATCACAGAGCCTATTACACCCCTCACTCTCCACACAAGAGAGAAGCCAAGACTAGGATACTCTGAGGAAGAGAAGCAGGAATTAATAAAGATAGCTGTAGAAAATATCCTTCAGTTTCGGGATGGCTCCGAAACAGACTCAAATGAATATGAGTGGGCATTATATTATGATCTATTTTTCATTGATATTCAAGTCGATGTAATCCAAAAATATGCACCTATGCGTGAGGAGGGCCAAGGTTCTTGGTCTAGACCACTCATAGAAGGTTCACTAGATATCGATGATTTGAGTGGGGATGAACAGACTTCAAGTGGACTGGGCGATCTAGAAGAAAGTACCATCACAGACCTCGATATTCCAATAAACGATTATGAAGAAATGGTTGTCCACACCCTTACAACCAAATACCATTAATCCATCTTGAACTCATTGACTGGGAACCTATCGAACCTTTGAATATACCAAAATTTACGAATGATGATGCCATCATAAACTTCCTATGTCATGCCAAACTTGGTACAACTTCTGTCTGTAATACTCATAACAATGCGACTCGACAGGAGGGTGACAAATCTTCCAGTTGCAAAAATAACAACAGGGAAAATAGATCTAATGGTGAAAACCATTCAATGGCAGCACTAGATCTAGAAAAAGTAAAAATAAAGAATGCATCTAATAGTGAAAACCTTTCTGAGGCACTGAAGGATGGAAGATTTGACACTCTTCCGAAACACTATCATGAAAGATCATCAGTCCTAGTGGAACCAACACAGTCTGTGAATATTAGCACTGGAGACAAGGCACAAATCCTACATCTGGCGAAATCCATGACAGAACAGGAAACACTGGAATTTATCAAATTCTTTAAACAAAGAAGCATCAACTTCGCTTGGTCATATTCTGATATGCCAAGCTTAAACTCAAATCTTCTTATGCATCACTTGTCTTTTCTCGCAAGAATCAAGCATGTCAAGCAAAAGTTAAGAAAAATGCATCCTCACATTGCATTGATGGTCAAAACGGAGTTAAAGAAATTATTGGATGTTGGATTGATACGGTCTATAGATTATGCCGAATGGATATTGAATCTTGTACCTATTTCAAAACCAGACAATAGTATCAAAATATGTAGAGATTTCAGGGACCTGAATAAAGCATGTCCGAAGGATGATTTTCCACTGCCAAACATAGACATCATCGTGGACTTGACAGCTAGGCATGCCATGTTGTCAATCATGGATGGTTTCTCAGGATACAATCAGATAAAATAGCTCCCAAAGATCAGGAAAAGATAGTTTTCACATGCCCATGGGGAACCTTCTGCTAGAATGTCATGCCATTTGGTCTAAAGAATGCAGGAGCCACTTATTAAAGAGCAATGACGACAATCTTCCATGATATGATGCACACCTTCATGGAGGATTACGTGGATGACATCTTGGAAAAATCTACTACTAGGGGAGGACATCTGCATATCCTAGACAAAATCTTCACACATATGGAGAAATTCAATGACAGGTTAAACCCCAAGAAATGTGTCTTCGAGGTTACATCAGCAAAACTGCTAGGGTACATTGTCTCAGAAAAAGGTATAGAAGTGAATCCAGAAAAAGTCAAAGAAATAATGGAAATTCCACCTCCTAAGAACATAATTCAACTCTGATCACTATAGGGGAGGCTCCAATCAATTAGAAGATTCATCTCCTAGCTGGCGGATAAAAGTCATCCTTTCAATCATCTATTGCATAAGAACATTGTTTTCAAATGGGATGAAGGGTGTGAAACAACATTCAATCAAATCAAGCAGTATCTAATGTCACCACCCATACTCATGCCACCTACAGAAGGATGGCCACTCATACTATACATTGCTACGACAAATATCTCATTGGGGTACTTTTAGCACAAGAGGATAATGAAGGAAAAGAACATGCTATCTACTATATCAGTCGGAAATTGAATGGATATGAAATCAATTACACTTTCATAAAGAAATATTTCTTGATAGTGGTATTTGCTACTCAACAGTTGAGACACTACATGTTAACTCATACAATCAAGTTAATAGCAAAGATCGATCCTTTAAAGTATCTACTCAGTAAAGCTGTCTTAACAGGTAGACTAGAAAAGTGGGTCATGCTATTAAGTGAATTTGACATTCAGTATGTAGAAAGAAAGGCGATCAAAGGATAGGCAATAGCTGAACAATTAGCAGAGGCTCCTCTACCAGATGATTGACCAATGAAAATGGAGTTTCCAAATGCAGATATTATGACAATAATGCCCCAACAATGGGTATTGTATTTCGATGGATCATATACACAACAAGGATCAGGAGCAGGAATCTTGTTCATTTCTCCACAAGGACACACAATTCCAAAATCATATCGATTAATGTTCCAGTGTACAAATAATGTGGAAGAATATGAAGCATTAATCATTGGGGTCAAAATAACTATTAAATGGAAAATCATGGATTTACAGGTTTATGGGGACTCTCAACTAGTTATTTATCAAGTGAATGACGAATATCAAACCAAAGATGAGAAGTTGAGGCCCTACAAGCAACAAATAGATAATTTGAAACAATCCTTTGTCAGTATCAAGTTTGATCAAATTCCAAGAACTGAGAACAAAGCTACGGATGTTATGGCTACAATTGCTTCATTACTACAATTGCCTGAGAAATGTGTTTGTTATGAGTTTATGGTAGAACAAGTATCATGTCCTTCCCATAATAATCCAAAATCTACTACCATCTACCATATCGAAACCACAAAAACCTTGATCTATGAAACAATCTATGCCTATCTGAAAAATAATGTCCTTCCTCCCAACTTATCCAGGAACCAAAAATGAAACTTCATCCTCCAATCCGCATGACACACTTTAATCGCCGACATACTTTATCATCAAGGTCTTGATGGTACTTTACTTTGATGTCTAGAACACATCGAATCTGAAATGGCCCTACGAGAGGTCCATGAGGGTATTTGTGGTACTCACTTGAGTGGGATGACTCTAGCTAAGAAACTCCTCCGTTTGGGATATTATTGACCATGCATGGAGAAAGAATCATATCAGTTTGTTAAGAAATTCCAAAAGTGTCAGATTCACAACAATTTGATTCATGCACTAGCACAAGAACTGCATCCCTTCACATCAGCATGGCCTTTTTGTCAATGAGGCCTTGATCTAGTCGGGAAAATCAATCCATCTTCATCTAATGGACACAAGTTCATTATAATAGCTACAAAATATTTCACAAAATGGATTGAAGTAGTACCTCTTACTACAATCACTGTGAAGCAGATCTCCTCTTTCATTTTGAACTACATCATATGTCAGTATGGAATCCCTCAATCCATTATCATTGATAATGGACGACCGTTCAAGAATCAAGATGTCCAAGAGCTATGTGATAAATTTCATATCTAACATCGATTTTCAACACCGTACTATCCACAAGGGAATGGCCAAGCAGAGGCCTCAAACAAAAAAATACTCAAAATTCTCAAAAAGACGGTTAACGATGTTGGACGTGACTGGCATTTTCAAATCAATCATGCACTATGGGCCTACAAAACAAGCATTAGAACACCAACGGGAGCAACACCATATGCCTTGGTATATGGGTCAGAAGCCATATTACCAATTGAAGTTGAGATTCCATCCCTTTGTGTATCACTCAGAGGTATCATATCAGATGAATATTATAGGGTATCTAGACTGCAAGAATTGGAATTGCTGGATGAGCATCATCAACAAGTTGTTAACGATCTAATGGCTTATCAACAGAGGATGTCATGAAGTTACAACCACAGGGAAAAGCCAAGGATCTTTCAAGTAGGAGATTTGGTACTAAAAGAGAATCCTAGGAATCAACAAGACAGAGAGAAGAAAGGAAAATTTGAGCCTAACTGGCTTGGTCCCTTTGTCATCACATCAGTATATGGATCAGGAGCATATCATCTATCAACATCTGAAGGGGATTTGTTTGATGAACCTATCAACACTATTCATCTCCAAAAATTCTATGCTTGAATCTCCTAGTGCATGGGTCAAAACTTCTGAAAAAAAATTCCTTGATGAAAACCTGGAAAACAATTATCTTGGCAACAAAAAAACACAAAAAAAAAAGAAAAAAAGAAAAGTGAAAAATGAGAAAATACAAAAACACGAAGAGTGTAATCAAAGCATATGGTGAAAACCTGGAAATAGGCATTGTATGTGATTATAAGATCAACTTTCCCATCTATTTTGATATATATCAAGATCATTATTCTGGAAGTCAGTACCATTTCATATCATGTCAGTCATCTTGCCACTTTACGTCCATATCAAAATCATTCATATAGTCAAGTATCACTCCAAAGCTTGGGGGCAACATCTGGATATCACTAGGGGCAACAATAACATCACTCTCCCCAAAGGGAAAACAATAGCATAATAGAAAAATAAAAACAAAGATCAAAGCGCAATGTCAGTCATCACCAGAAGGACATCAACCATCCATATCATTATCAAAAATCCAAAAACATGTCGAAAAGTTAAGTCTGAAAAAGAAAAACCCGAAAACACGGGTCTATGTCAGTTGAACTACATGGTCTTTGTGTGTGTAACATAGGAAAGGCTAATCTTAAATCATCCCCCGAGACCCCTAAGATAGGTTACTAGGTTAAGTCTTTGGTCCAAAATCTTGAAAAATCCGAAAACATCAAAAAAATCGGGATGGATGATCTAAAATCTGAATAATGAATGAAACACTTTAAGTAAACATTAAATAAAATAACTTTTGATTATCATTTCTTTGGATTTTTTCAATGATGTATTGCACTAGAGGAACAAGGAAAAAGAATGATGTTTTTATTATCTTCTATCTATAATTTAATCATATAAATGTATGAATTGTCGGTGGATGTGATATACAAATGTATCATTGATGACATTCAAAATTCACACATTGAAATGATTAACCACTACCTGTTTATGCAATGAATGCTTAGGTCATCTCGGTTCAATCATACCTAGATGCTTGTGTTCACTTGCAATATCAAAAATCAAAAATCATGAAAGAAGTACTCAGGTTGTCATTGGTCTAGCACATACCATTAACACTTGTACTCACTTTCAACATCCAATAAAGCTCTATGATGACAAAAAGCATAAAGATATTGTTAAAATGACTATCGTTTTGCATATAGTTGCATATTAAAATTAGATTGCATTCCTCATTTCACATTATCTACAGAGTATTTGTTGCATAAATGGGTCCAATAAATGATTATGTAATCCACGAATCAGAATGAGTATACTTGACATAAAATCCAAAAATCATCAAAGACATATAGGAATCATCATCTCATCAATTTGTTTCATCATTACATCATCCATTTTATCATTCATGCATCAAATAAATTATGAATTAAAGTGTGCCATACGATACATCATGTTCATTTTTAACATTATTCTCATTACATCATTACATTATCGTCTATCAAACACAAATATGCATACATTATTTACCATCCATACATTAAAAATAAAAATAATAAAATAAATAAAATCATGTTATTATTATCATTACATCCATTACATTATCATTCATCATAAAATCATCATTTTTATCATCATCATATTAACATTTATCCATCCATCCATACATATTATCACATTTTGGGCATCCATATCAATCATCATTAAGAGACTCATACATCACATCATACATCCATATATCATCTATTCTGCACATACATTTATCCTACAACCATTATATCAAAATAAACTCATCACATATTGCATCCATCAAATAAAAATCACAAACCATCATCATATCATATAAATTGCATCTCATATATATATCAAGTGTCCAGTATATAATGAAGTCTGATCTAAAAATACATCAACAAAAAGCTATGTCGTAATATACATCATGAAAGCTCACAATAGCATCTACGATATGCTACTGCCAGAATGTACGGGCCCAACATGACCTATACCACCACCACCCCTGGAGGAACTAGGATCTCTGGGATCTCTACATGGAGGCTATGTCACCCCCTCGCTCACTGTCCGTGTATGAGTCCACCCAGATCTCGACAGGGCATACCTGACTCTGTGCTCTGCAGGTACTGCATCATGATATCTACCTCTGTAGAAATTTTCCTCTTGGCTAGCCCGCAAGACCTTTCTCATATACTTGGCCATTGAAGTGCCATTAGCCACTCTCTAGAGAGTCTCCACTATCTCCTATGCCCTCTTAGCAATCTACCGAGTACTGTCTCTCTTGGCCACGACAATCAACTATCCCTGCACCTGCGATAGAGCCTGAGCATGAGCCTATGCCTGTGCTTGCATCTGAGTCTAGGACTACATAAGAAAACCCTGAGCCTATACCAACTATCCCTACAAAGTCTAGACCTATGCCTAGAGACCTACTATCTGTCTCTGCTGATCCATTGCTGGCACTGTCACTGCTTGCCTCTTGTGAGGCCTGCTAGAAGATGGTGCACTGTTGATGGCTGGCACTACCCCTCTGTCTCCTCCACTACCACTGTCACTATCACTGCTACTACTGTCAGAACTACTGCTGCTCTCTGAGCTACTACCTAATGAAGAATCATCTCCACCCCCACTATTTGCAGAACCCTCTGCCACATCCTCCTGCATAGGTAAAGGTACTGGCTCATCAAGAATGGTGATACGAGGATGTGGAACCAAGGCCAAGAATGCAGCATACTCCTCAGTAACTCGCGCCTCTGCAATATCCCTCTGCATGTCCCAGGGTGATGGTTGTAGTGTCTGGTATCCCTCTACTACCACATCATATGATAGATGTGGACCCCAATCAGGAATATCCATCCATCGCCTCGCATAGTGAGCAACTCCTTGTGGCATACACTGTATAATGCCATACTATTGGTACACTCGGCGCAACAAAAATCTCTCGAGAACAAATGGTGTACGGTCGATGAGATACATGGAATCATAAAGGAACCCCAATACTGCACCATCCTCATCCCACTCCTCACAGTCAAGGTATGTGCACCGGGTAACTGTCTCTGTATCATCGAACACCCGCCTCCAATGCTCTAACTTTCCCATCCGGGCCTATGTGAACCAACCACTGTATCAAAAAACGTAAGGTCTACCGGCTGGTCTGTCTGTAATTGGAAAAGGCCGAGCAATAGAAAAATGATCCCATGCCCACACCTGTAACAAGGTCATCCCTGCTGATAAACTCCTAGCTCCAAGATACATGGTTGAGTGTAGATCATGATAAAGATGTGCCAGCATGCACATCCCCCACCCATATCTGGTACCATGTACCATTATGCTCTCGAGAGTGCTACCCCAACCAATGAGGAATCCCTTTCACCTGTGATCAGGGTAAAGGAAACCTCCAATGAATCCAGCTAGCACTATTGGTAGTGTAGCGTAAGAGTTAGTGATCCTCCTCCACCACACGCTTAGACCTGTAATGTCCTGATCCTGAAACACTCTATGAAGAGCATCTCTACTGTCGGTCCCGTGAGAATCATATATGACTATCTCACCCATAAATGGAATACGCAAAATCTGCCACACATCCTCGAGTGTGACCATCATCTCACTAGTAGGTAGGTGAAAGGTGTTGTGGTCACTATGCCACCTCTCAGCCCATGCAGTCAACAGACCCTTATTAATCCTAATCTGGGGCATATCAAGCAAGCTAGTAAGGCCGCATCGACCTATCACCTAAAGCTCATCTAGTGTGAGATGATGTATCAAGTCTGTAGTCTGTGGAAACCTATCTCACATCTAGAGAGTACCTAGGATGCTCCTATCATCACAATGGAAAATCAAAAAATCAGTGAACTATGTCAAGAAATCAAAAGTCATTCTACTATCAAGACTATTCCAAAATTCTGGTATGAATTTTCGATCAAAATTCATGGGCAAACATCAACAAACCTTACCTATCATAAGGTTCATCAAAATAGTATCTAATCTCGCCTATCATGAGATTTATTGGATATTGAATCATCTCCTCGCCTATCATGAGGATCATCACAAATAGGATTTTCTTCTCGCCTATCATGAGAAGTTAGACTTATTTAAACCATCAATTCTACACATCACGAATTTGGATTATCAATCATACCACTCCAAAGAATGGACATGATCAAAATTGACAAAATCAGGGTTCACTAAGTCAAAATTTTCAAATCTAACATAGAAGCACTAAAACAGGCTTTTGAAGCGCTAAAATCTAGAAGCACTACTTTATCTGTTAAAAGCGCTAAAACAGGGACCCAAAGTGCTAAATCTCAAAAGCGCTATTTCAACACTCCGAAGCACTAAATCAGGCATCTAGAGTGCTAAAATTCTCAAAGTGCTATTTTTCTACATCAAAGCACTACAACAGTTTGTCAAAGTGCCACTTTACCTAAAGCGCTAGAACAGACCCTGAAAGCACTAATCCACCGAATCAAAGCGCTAAAAGTCTCAAACGCTAAAATATGGCATTGAAGTGCTATTTCTTGACTCCTAAACGCTAAATCACCGAAAGTGCTATGTTACCAACTGGAAGCGCTAGAGTTTTTAATGCAAGCGCTAAAACTCAAAGCACTAATTGACCTACTGGAAGTGCTACACCAGAATGTAAGCGCTACAATGCGACTTGAAAGTGCTAAAATAGCTACAAAATGCCTAAATGTCTAAAAGCATGAAAAACAAAAAAGCATAAATTACGAGGAGGTCAAGGGGTACATACCAGAGGTCCATACGCAGCCGGCCGTCGGTGACATTGAACACACTTGAATCGATGAGTGTGATAGGGGATAGGAATCTTGCTCCAACTGGTAGAAAAGTCTCTATCACAAAGGTTTTTTTAAATCAAGTAGTGAAAATGAATTAGAAAATAACCTTTTGGAGTATTTATAATTTTTGGAAAGGTATTTTGGTGGATTTTTATTAATTTAATCAAGGAAATTAATTAGAAACTCATCTCCAGGCTAGATTTCTTCATTTTTTGTCAGGAGATAAATTAATTCAATATCAAAACATCATAAAATCATCAAAAAATCATAAACTTTTGAAAAAATTATAAAAATTATCAAATCATTAATTTATCTCCTGAGGGGGCATATTATCATCAAATCATCTAAAAATCAAAATCCGGGGCACACCGAATTATCATTTTTTATATATCATCGATCCTAGCAGTAGCAGCAAAATTTTCTTTGAAGCAATGTGTAAACACATCACTTCGAAGAGGGGCAAAATGTATAGACCTAAAATTGGTCTGGAGCATCCGATTAATTAAATATGAATTATTTGATTAATTATCCTAATTTCCTCTACTATTGAATAAATAAAAATATTTATTTATATAGTTCACATCTAAATTCATCTTAATTAAATAAACAAAATTAAATACTTTGTTCGATTTAATTATCAAATCCCTATTTCAATCTATCACATCTATCTTGAATTAATTAAATAAAGACAAAACACTTTATTAATTAATTTTCGTATTCTTCTATTTAATTTAATAAACAACTATCCTATAGTTTGTTTTATTAAATTATTTATCTCTCTTTTGTTAATTTAAATAAATCAAAATATTTGAATTAGAGCACAAAGAATATTCCATCTATATTCTCTCAAAAATGAATTAGATATCCTATGTCTAAACCATGTCTAAAATATGTCAAAATTAATTGATTGAAACTTCACAGAAGTTTTGGAGACAAATTGGAGACAAATTTGGAATTTGATCTCTCAATCCTCCTCCATCAATCCTTCCTCTTCTCTTGCCTAGTGTTTTCATGGGTAGAGACAATCTCCATCTTTCTCTCAATCTCCTCCATTTCTCACCATTCAATTCTCTAGATTGAATCCAAGCCTTTCAAAGCTTTCCCTGTGCATTTCTACAACCAGGAAATCTATAAATACAACCTCATTGAACCAAGAAAAAGATCCAGATAATCAAGTTTATGCACTCTTACTCTGCAGGAATTCAAACATCAAGCATCAAACATTCACACATCAAGCATGAAGCAATCAAGTTTTCAACAATGGCTGCCTCCTGTAGCTGCAATTATTTGTTTCATATATGCTAGTTTACATTGTTTATCATTTAGTATTGCATTAGCATCATCTCATTCTTTGAATAGTCATTTTAACAATCTTATTTGCTTAAACAATCTGAGAGCAATCAAGATTTAATAAATATTTGGAGATAAAGAGCAATATGATGCTTTTGATAGATAATTCCTTTGAATTGATTCATTTAACTTGTCTATTGATATAATGTCATATTAAGAAGTGTCTTTTGTGCTTATTCACTTATTCACACTTACACTTTACATACATTGTATTGATCATGTATGTGTTAAAATAAAGTTAGAAGGTAGTTTCACTTTGGTGACTCGAGGTAGTTGTTGAATCTCTCTTGTGATAATTTTTCCTTGATAACAATATGTGTTGCTCTGGCATCTTGATGGTTACTTACTCAGTTGATCTTCTTTTCTTATTGGCATATTTACTTCCCTTTTGTTATCTTGGTGGCACTGATATCTTGACTCCATGTGTAGATCTCGGTTGAGGTATTTTGGTTACAGGTTCTTAGTTCCATTGATCAACTGACATGTTTCTAATTTGATTGCTACAATGATCTATAGAATTATAGGATGTTGGCTTATTCAGTCTTTCTATAATTATGTCATTGATACATTGTTTTTTTTAACATCTTTGGAGGTGTGCTTCTCTTCTTAGATTCAATCAGGTATTGCCTTCAGTTAATTGTGGTTCTTGGTTTTATATGATATAGTTTCCTTTTCAGTTTTAAGAAAACCCTACCGGGTTTCCTTAACCAGTTGATAATGGTTTATGATATGTGAAATGGTACTATGAATTTAACATGAAAAATTAATCTTCATTACATCATATGTCATTGGACATTAGTTGGCACTGGCACATTATATTGCAATGGATTTTAATGAGGTGGCAATCGACCTCGGGTAAAGGTATTCAAATTGTTCTCTAATTTGCATTTACATCAGGTATATATGATTAATTTATTTGTCACATTGGAAGTGACTTGGCTTGATTTCTTGAAAAAAAATATGTCAATAGCAATCGACACTTGGTATAAATAATGCAAGGAATTATATAGTCAACATTTGTTTAGCAATGTGGTCATGTCAAAATATCTTTAAATGCATCATTTGGTCGGCAGTTTACTTGGCAATTAGTAAATGTTTTATGATTTTTTTGGTTGGCATGATTATCTTTAATATGCTCACGGATTTCAAAGGGTATCATGAGTTTTGACTTATCAATGACTATCCTCTCGGAATCAAAAAGTTTATCAATCTTTTGAAAGGAATTCGTGTGTTGGTTCTTTTGGAAGTTTAGGTCATTATTTCATTTCTGACTGCTCACGTTTTGGAACCCTACACTAGCGGCCACCATGGTATCTTGCTCTTAGTCATTTCACTCTGAAATCTATTGGTATTCAGAAACTCTTGGAAATCGTATGGGGAAGCTTGAGAGACCATCACCATGGTCATTTATCTTGTCAGGTTCTTGGCATCGGGTGAAAGCTCAAAATAGGAAAGAGGCATAGGTTGCTCAGCTTAGCTTTAAATCTGTTAAACACTTCTATGAAAACAACTCCATTTCTATTCTAAGGTATTCTTTTAGTCTACCTTATAGATTCGTTACTTCTCAGGCAAGGTTATTACGAGTTAAGTTTTCTATGCAAAAAGAAATGTGGGAAATGTCTATTCCTTTCATGATTAGATCTGAAATGATAGCTCCAAAACTTGTCTGCATTTTTATTAAAGGTTATCATGACAGTTTTTAAAGGGATTGTGACTTCTATTTGTGGGTAATCTTAAATTATTTGAAAATCTTCAGATCCTTAGCTAGAGTCTTTGCTAACTGTTCTTAAAAGCATGATTTTGGTTATAGAAGCATTGTTGTTTCACTTACTTGTTTTTGCAGTTGTTTTTCAATGGTCATTATTTGAAAATTACATGCATTCTTGGATGCTATTTAGTTAAAGCACTACTTGTGCAGGCTGCTTGAGAGGATAGGTTTTCATCTGCCTTCTAAATTTGCACTATACTTGAGTATTCCTCTCAAAAGACCTTAGTCATATTGATCCTTCCCTCATGATCATGAAAACATTTGACACTGTTGCTTGATAGTAGTGTGGTAACCTGAAAATTATCCTTGAGTAATTCTTTGAAAGTGAAAAATGAGCAACTGTTGTAACCCTTCATGAAATGTAATGATGTTTAATGTAAAAAGAGGAAAATAGAGAGATTAGGGCTTCATCATGACTGAAAAACCTGAAAATAAAAAGAAACAAAAGTGCAAAATATAATAGCTTTGTATGAGATATAGGATATTAATTTTTTTGAGCTGAAAAATTGGAAAACATAGTTTGTTAACTATTTTGAACAGTATCATGGAAAATGTATGAAAAAGAGTGTGACAAAAAGAAAGTGAGAACACACAATTGATAATACAGTTTGATGATAAGTTGTATTAAGATTGTAACTAGATTTTCCTCTAGATCTGTCTTAAGGCTTGATAATGGATGGAACTCTTAAGAGTCATTCTTGACTTTTGAGAATTCTACAAATTATCTATCAAAAGGCACTTGACAAAAATCAGGGAAACATAGATATCCTCTGTATCATTGTATATTCTATTATTAAACAAAAAAGGGGTTGGTGCTCCTTGAGATTGATGTCTCTAAAAAGAGGGGTTGGTGCTCCTTGAGCGGTGGTCATAAATCAGCCTATGAGGCATTGTCAAAAATGATTATTGAAATGAAATCCTGAAAAAGGTAGCAGGTTCAAGAGTGGTTTTTCTACCCCAAGAGGTTTTTCCACTCGGAATATCTTGTGTCTATTTGAGTATCTCTGGTTCATTTTATTCAGTGCTTTAATGCTTTAAATTTCTATGATTTACTATTCTCACTTTAGTTTATGTGATTGCATTCAATACATGGATGAGTTTATCATTGATAAATGAGAGCATACATCTGGTTTATGTATTCTGCAAAATCAAAATGGTGACTTATTTAACTTCTATTGACCTTGATATTTGGAGCATAGTATTGTCTGGGTACACTTTACTAGCTACTCTGCCTACTAGTTCTAATGAAAATAAAAGATATGAAACTAATGCAAGAGCAAAACATGATCTTCTATGTGCACTGACTAAATATTTCTTTATAAAAATCATGCACTGCAGCTCTGCTAGGGAAATATGGGTTAAAATTGAAACTATCTATCAAGGAAATGAAAAGGTAAAACAATCTAAAGTCCTCACTTTAAAACACCAGTTTGAAGATCTAAAAATGAGGGATGATGAGAAAGTAACTTACTACTTTTTGAGAGTTGATAAAATAGTAAATTGCATGAAGGGTCTAGGATAAGAAGTTAAGGAGTTTGATGTTGTAACTAAGGTCATCAGAACCTTGCCAACAAAATTTGAAGCTAAGGTTTCTACTCTAGAAGAGAAGAAACATTTTTCCCAACTTACCCTTGATAGCCTACAAGGCATTGCGACTTCCTATGAAATGAGGATCAGTAAAAGAAACACCTCTTCAAAAGAAATAACTTTTAATACTCAAAGGAAAGATAAGGATGAGCCCATTGAATCAAAACTTTATGATTCCAAAGAATCCCACTTTGTGAGGAAACTCAAAAAGGGTTCTGGAAAGTATAAGGGAGAATTTCCTTCAAATGCTTTAACTATGGAAAAATATGCCACTTTTCTGCAAAGTTCCCTTATGGTGACAAAAGTAGTGAAAACAAAAAAATCTGAAAAAATAGCCAAGAAAAAGGCTTATAGATGCAAACAAAATTTCAATTTCAAAAGTATGAAAAGTTTGTTCAGCAAAAATGAAACAAACTCTGAATCGGAAGATTCATTAGATGAAGAGGATGAAAATCTATTCATGGCTGAAATCATTTAGCAAGATGAAACTAACAACAATGATATTGAAGATGGCAAAGTGGATTATGAAGGGGAACTAAAATGTGCTTAAAAGAGCTAAGGAAACTTTAAAAAAAATGCATGCTCAAGAACAAAATACCACTCAAGATATTTCACAGGAGCAAATCATAAATCTTGAGATAGTCTCATTAAAAACTCAACTTGAAGAATCCAAGAGAGCTGAAGACTATCTTTGTATAGGCATAAGCTTTAAAGATCAAGAAATTCAAAAACTTGAACATGAGATTGTAGATCTCAGAAATACCATTGAGAAATATGAGAGCACTCTTAAACTGAATGTCATGCTCAGTAAATAGAAACTAAACAATGAAAAAATTGGTATTGGTTTTGTGAAAGGTGAATGTTCAAACAACAGTGCTAAAGATAGTATTGTTGCTGGAAAAAAAATTCCCAAACTCAAACATCCTGATTTTGATAAGGATCATGTTCATCCTTTCAGGAGCAACAAAATGGCTTATAGTTCCTACCCTTTCTTTTATGGGTATTGTTACTTTTGCAACAAATTTGGTCACAAGGTGAACTCTTGCAGATTTATAAATCCTAGAACTCCTAGATTTTGTGTTAGGAAGAATCATAGCCTTGCAAGAAATACTAGATGTTTCACATGCAAGTCTTTGGGTTATTTTGCTAAGCAATGTAATTTTGATCAACATAATAAACAACCAAAATCTATAAAGCTCTGGAAACTCAAAGCTGTCAACAACATAGAGTAGACCATGTTAGTTCAAACTACCTTCCACTCCAAGAAAAGGACTTATGGGTCCTGGAGAGTGGCTGTTCAAACCACATGACTGGTGACAAAGAAAAAATTACTAATCTAGAAGACTATGTAAGCGGATATGTAAAGTTTGGAGATAACTCTGGAATTCAAATCAAAGGTAGAGGTTCTCTTTTTATGAATGAAGACACTCCTATTTACAATGTGTATTTTGTAGAGGACTAAAACATAACCTTCTGAGTGTCAATCAAATCTGTGACAGTGGCTATCAAGTCATGTTTGATTCACAAGGGTGTGAAATCAAAAATAAGATTGGAAAAGGTATTGCTGCTGGAAGAAGGACTAAGGGAAATAACTACAATTTACTTGACACTTCTGGAAATGAAATAAATCAAGGTATGTGCATAATGAGTCATGTTGAAGAAAGCTAGTTGTGCCACAAGAGACTAGGTCATATTAAATTTGACATTATGGTCAGAATTAGTAAAAATCAGAATGTAAGAGGTCTGCCCACTCTGAAAAGTCCTGATAATGTAGTATGTAAAGAATGTCTCAAAGGAAAGAAAAATAAGGTAAGCTTTAAATCCAAGGAACATTCATCTTTGAAACCTCTGTAAAATTTTCATACTGACTTATGTGGTCCTACAAGGACTAGATCTATGAATGGTGAGAAATATTTCATGCTATTTGTTGATGACTACTCTCATATGTCTAAAGAATAAATCATAAGCTTTTGAACATTTTAAAGTTTTTAGAAAAATGGTAGAAAGAGAGTCTGATTTTAAATTGAAATTTCTAAGATTTAAAAAAGGTGGTGAATTCACCTCACAAGAATTCATTGATTACTGTGAAAGACATGGCATAAAAAGACAATATGTTGATGCTAGAACACCTCAATAGAATGGGGTAGTTGAGAGAAAGAACATGACTGTAAAATAGATGGCAAGGACTATGTCGAATGAAACAAATCTACCAAACATGTACTAGAAAGAAGTTGTTCATACAACTATCTACATTTTGAATAGAGTCCAGATTAGAGTGAAATCCAATTTCACTCCATATGAACTATGGTATTGTAAATCTACCTCAATTAAATATTTTAGAATATTTGGTTGCAAATGTTTTATCAAGAGAGATGATGATAACTTAGGAAGGTTTTAATCTAAGATAGATGAAAGGTATATTTTTAGGATACTCTACTCACAACAAAGCCTTTAAATGCTTTAACAATAGGCTGAATAAAATTGTTGAATCTGTAAATGTCAAATTTGATGAAAATCTGCTTTTAGATGCTGAACCTATGCAGGATGATGAAGAGAAAGAATTTGAACTTGATATAATTTTTGAAGGCTTTGAAACTGCAAAGCCTGAAATAAAATCAGCAAGTCCTAAACTAGCTGAAGCAAAATCTGAAGATGTTGAAACCATCTCTCAAAAAATGTGTAACTAAAACTCCTTCAAAATCTCTTGCGAGAAACCATCCTAAAGATCTAATTATAGGAGATAAATCAGAAGGAGTTCAAACAAGGAAAGGAATAGTTAACTATGATGAAAAATCTCACATAGTTGAGCTTATTGATTTTTGTTTAATCACTCAGTTTGAGCCAAAAAAATTTGATGAAGCTCTAACTGATGAATGTTGGCTTAATGCAATGCAGGATGAAATTGATCAAATTGAGAAAAATCAGACTTGGGAGCTAGTCCCAAGACCAGATGACAAAAATGTCATAGGAGGTAAGTGGATTTTCAGAAATAAACATGATGAAAACGACCATTTTGTTCGCAACAAGGCTAGATATGTCCGTAAAGGATATTCTCGACGAGAAGGTATTGAATTCGGTGAAGCCTTTGCACCAGTAGCTAGACTTGAATCAATTAGAATTTTCTTGGCATATTCTATTTTCAAAAAATTTACTGTATATCAAATGGATGTTAAAATTGCCTTTTTCAATGGGTATTTGGAAGAAGAGTTTACATAGAACAACCTGAAGGGTTTACTTGTAAAAACAAACCCAATCATGTCTACAGGCTGAAAAAGTCTCTATATGGCCTAAAACAAGCTCCTAGAGCTTGGTACTCCAGATTGGACAATCACATACTATCAAAAATGTTTCTTTAGAGGAGGAGTAGACAAAAATATTTATGTGAAAATTGAAGGGTCTGATATTCTATTTGTTGACACTATCTTTGGTTGCAACAACATTGCTTTGAGTAAAAAATTCTCATAAATTATGGAATCTAAGTTCAAAATGTCTATGTTGGGAGAATTGTCCTTCTTCTTAGATCTTCAAATCTCTCAACTTGAATCAGGTATCTTTCCCACTCAAACAAAATATGCAATAGAAATGTTAAAGAAATTTCAAATGGATGAATGTCATCTAGTTAGCACTCCAGTGGCTACTGACTGTAAACTCAACAAGGTTGATGATTCTCCTGCTATCAACTCAAATGACTATAGGTCAATGATAGGTAGCCTATTATATCTAACAACCTCAAGACCTGAAATTATGCAAGTTGTTTGCATGGTTGCTCGATTTCAGTCATCTCCTAAGGAATCTCACATTTATGTTGTTAGAAGGATTCTTAAATATGTACAAGGCACAATTGATTATGGACTCTGGTATCCTAGAAGCAATTATTTTTCATTAGTGGCATATACTAAATCTGACTGGGCTGGTTGTCTGGATGATAGGAAAAGCACCAATGGTGTTGCTTTCTTTCTTGGTGATCGTTTACTCACTTGGCACAACAAAAAACAAGAATATGTTTCACTCTCTACTATTGAAGTAGAATATATTGCTGCCACTTCTTATTGTACTCAAGTAATATGGATGTCACATACATTATCTGATATGGGTATTGAAATCCCTAAACCTATTTCTATAATGTGTGACAATAATAGTGCAATCAATATCTCAAAAAATCTTGTTATGCACTCTTGCACTACACACATTGCTATTAAGTTTCATTTTCTTCATGAAAAAGTGTTGGCTAATGAGGTTTTTGTGCAATATCTTCCCACACAAGCACAGGTTGCTGATATTTTTACAAAACTGTTGGCTAAATATGTTTTAGAAAGAATTAGGTCTAGATTGGGAGTTGTCTCTCAATCTCTATTATCTTAATCAGTCTATCCTAGTGATAGGGGGAGCTAGTTAGCTCTTCCTGTAGCTCATACTTTTCTTCTCAAAAGCTACATATGTAGCTTCTTTGAAATTCAGTGTTAATTCTGATTTATCTTTGTTGACTTCCCTTTATCCTTGTGACAAAAAGGGGGAGAATTATGAGCATTCACTTCTGGTACTTTATTTTGGATTGGTGACTCAGTTTTTCCATCAAGGACAAAGGGGGAGTTTGTTGAATCTCTCTTGTGCTAATTTGTCCTTGATGACAATATGTGTTGCTCTGGCATCTTGATGGTTACTTACTCAGTTGATCTACTTTTATGATTGGCATATTTACTTCTCTTTTGATATCTTGGTGGCATTCATATCTTGAATCCATGTGCAAATCTCAATTGAGGTATTTTGGTTACAAGTTATTTTTCAGTTGATCAGGTGACATATTTCTGATTTGATAATTTGTGCTACAGTGATCTATAGAATTATAAGATGTTTCCTTATTCAGTCTTTCTATCATTATGATATTGAGAGATTTTGTTTTCTAAACATCTTTGGAGGTGTGCTTCGCTGCTCAGATTTAGTCAGGTCTTGCTTTCAATTATTTGTGGTTCTTGGGTTTATACGATACAATTTTCTTTTCAGTTTTAAGAAAACCCTATCGGGTTTCCTTAAACAATTGATAATGGTTTATGATATGTGAAATGGTACTGTGAAATTAACATGCAAAATTAGTCTTCATTACATCATATGTCATTGGACATTATTTGGCACTAGCACATTATATTGCAATGAATTTTAATGAGGTGGAAATCGACCTTGGGTAAAGGTATTCAAATTGTTCTCTAATTTGCATTTACATCGGGTCTAAATGATTAATTTATTTTGTCACATTGGAAGTGACTTGGCTTGATTTCTTGAAAAAACATATGTCAATAGCAATCGAAACTTGGTAGCAATAATGCAAGGAATGATATAATCAACATTTTTTATCAATGTGGTCATGTCAAAATATCTTTGAATGCATCATTTGGTCGGAAGTTTACTTGGCAATTAGTAAATGTTTTCTGATTTTTTTGGTCGGCATGATTATCTTTAATATGCCCATGGATTTCAAAGGGTATCATGATTTTTGACTTATCAATGACTATCCTCTCGGACTCCAAAATTTTATCAATCTTTGGAAAGGAATTCGTGTGTTAGCTCTTTTGGAAGCTTAGGTCATTATTTCATTTCTCAATGCTCACATTTTTGGAACCCTACACTAGCCACCACCATGGTATCTTGCTCTCATCCATTTCACTGTGAAATCTATTGGCATTCAAAAACTCTTGGACAACGTATGGGGAATATTGAAAGACCATCACCATGGTCATTTCTCTTTTCAAGTTCTTCACATCGGGTGAAAGCTTGAAATAGGAAAGAGGCATGGGTTGCTCAGTTGAGCTGTAAATCTGGTAAACACTTCTATGACAGAAACTCCATTTCTATTCTCAGGTATTCTTTCAGTCAGCCTTATAAATTCATTACTTCTCAAGAAAGGTTATTACGAGTTAAGTTTTGTATGCAAAAAGAAAAGTCAAAAATGTCTATTCCTTTCATGATTAGATCTGAAATGATAGCTCCAAAACTTGACTACATTTTTATTAAAGGTTATCATGACAATTTTTAAAGGGATTGTGACTTCTATTTGTGGGTATTCTTAAATTCTTCAAAACTCTTCAGATCCTTAGCTAGAATCTTTGGTAACTGCTCTTAAAAGCATGATTTCGGTTATGGAAGCACTGTTCTTTCAATTACTTCATTTTGTAGCTATTTTTCAATGGTCATTATTTGAAAATTACATGCATTCTTTGATGTTGTTTGGTTAAGGCACTGCTTGAGAGGGTAGGTTTCAGTCTACCTTCTAAATTTGCATAATACTTGAGTATTATTGACATAAGACCTTATTCATATTGATCCTTCCCTCATGATCATGGAAAAATCTGCCACTATTGCTCGATTGTAGTATGGTAACCTAAAAATTATCCTTGAGTAATTCTTTGAAAGTGAAAAATGAGCAACTGTTGTAACCCTTCATGGAATGTAATGATGTTTAATGTAAAAAGAGGAAAAAAAAGAGATTAGGGCTTCATCATGACTGAAAATCTTGAAAAGAAAAAGAAACAGAAGTGCAAAATATAATAGCTTTGTATGAGATATAGGATATTAATTTTTTTGAGCTGAAAATTTGGAAAACATAGTGTGATAACTATTTTGAACAGTATCATGGAAAATGGATGAAAAAGAGTGTGAGAAAAAGAAAGTGAGAACACACTAGTGATAATACAGTTTGATGAGAGGTTGTATTAAGACTAACTATATTTTCCTCAATTTGTCTTAAGTCTTGATAATGGGTGGAATTCTTAAGAGTCATTCTTGAATTTTTAGAATTCTACACATTGTCTGTCAAGAGGCACTTGACAAAAATCAGGGAAATAGAGAGATCCTCTATATCATTGTATATTCTATTGTTAAATAGAAAAGGGTTTAGCTCTCCTTGAGATTTGTGTCTCTAAAAAGAGGGGTTGGTTCTCCTTGAGTCGGTGCTCAGAAATCAGCCTATGAGGCATTTCCAAAAATGATTATTGAAATGAAAGCCTGAAAAAGGAAACAGGTTTAGGACTGGTTTTTGTACCCCAGGTGGGTTTTCCACTCGGCATATCTTGTGTCTATTTGAGTATCTATGGTTCATTTCATTCAGTGCTTTAATTCTTTAAATTTCTATTGTTTACTATTCTCACTTCAGTTTATGTGATTGCATTCAATACATGAATGAGTTTATCATTGATAAATGAGAGCATACATTTGGTTTATTTCAATTTTAGTTAAATTTGGTAAAGAATTTAATAACACTGATTTAACCCCCCCCTCTCAATGTCTTTTCACTCCAACAGTAGTTTGATATAGTTTGAATATGGTTATCTTGTTGGTTTGCATAGCGTCAATAGTTATTTGTTCTAGTCATGATTCAATTTTCATTATCTTTTAGGAACTCAAGTTATACATTAGAATATCATAATGATATACTATTATGTCAGGACAACAAGGCATTGTTTCATGAAACTATTGATTAAAATTTGTTAAAAGCATTTCAGTTTTGTAACCTATTACCTGTTAAAGGAGAAGTTAGAGATGAAAGCTACATTTTTATTTTGAAAGTGTAAGTTATACTCTAGTAATGCAAAAAATTATGTATATACTTCCATTCATTCTTTCTTGATGATGAGTGTTGAGAAAAAAATAAATATTATTCTCAAATTGGAAAATGGTATTTCATTGATCCATATTTGAAAAGTTGTTTGGATAAGAATATTGAATGCTTTGTGAAATTGATCGATTATTTTATACTTAAAATTTTGCCTCTGAATCTTAATTGATGCAAGATCAGAGGATGTTATAAAGATAAATAGAGATGATACTCTATGTATTAAATTAAAATGGTGCTTTTGAATAGTAAAGTATAGCCAATGAGGTATTGAAAATCCTATCAATGAGATAGAATTGTGAGTGAAACATACAAATAACCAATGAGGCATTGGAAACCTTATCAGTGAGATAGAATTGTTAGTGAGACATACAAATAGCCAGTGAGGCATTTTAAAAGATAATTTTTCAAATAAGCTAGTGAGGCATTTTTTGATTGTTTTTATTCCCCAAGAGGTTTTCCACTTAGGACATATCATCAAGTATCATTCTTGTGTATGTTTTTTTTATACTAATGTTTATTCTTTTTCTTCATATTGTTCAATTAAGACTAAAAAATAAAAAATAATGTATGAACACTGATTCACCCCCCCTCTTAGTGTTAATTGTACTCCAACAGTGTGAGCTAGAAAGGAAGCGTGTAACTATTAGGATTTTAATTATAGAGGTATTGAAGTGTTTATCCCAAGTAAGTTTATTTTCATATGAGCTTTGTTTGAATCATGCATTAGTTAGTTTAAGAGTTTCATTTTTCTAGGATAGTAAGAGTTTTGATTGTCTATAATTGTCACTAGGGCTAGTAGAAATTGTCTCGATTTGAGGTTTTTCTTTCTTACAAGTTCAATTCAAGAGCTTAGGCCGGTGAGTATTCTTGTAATTAAGATTTTCTACTCCTTATCATGTGTCCTATAAGAATGAGTAAGCTAAGTGTGTCCCTCAACCTAATTCGAAGGTCTAGGAGACTCAATCTGCTTGAGTCCCAAGATGATGCACATGACACTGAACTTGGTGTACAAGGAGCTCCTGTAACACCAAGGTAGGAGAATAAATCCCACAAGAAAACTAAGAAGGGTGATTTCGATAACACCTACAATTTGAGGAGTCAGGTTATTTCAAAAGAATTGGTCAAAGTTAAAAAAAATGAATTAGTTAAGCCTAAGAAGAATAAGTATCACAAAGCTTATCTAGAGAGGCACAACTCCCCCATTGAGGTTTTTGATAGCCCTTCGGGTGATGGAGGAGATACTAACCCAGAGTATGGCCATTACCTAATTTCTCTAATGCCATAGGAGGATTCTGATGAGGGAGGAGTAGTAGCTTCTCCAGTTTCAACACAAACATGGAGTGGATGGGCATACTCTGATGCTAACGAGTTAGAGTAGCATCTCGACCCTATTTTTGTTTTTGATGACACCATTACCATTGTATAAAAATCATCCTCTCCAACAAGTATATGGTATTTTGTCTTTTCTGCTAACGTGGAAATCTTTTTGGTTGGTGTGATTGAGAGGTGTTGGAATCCATCTCTTCGATGGAAAATATGGCTTTTCCAGTTAGTATATAAGTTTTTTCCTTGGGTGCTAGTGGAGAATATTCTTTGGTCAACATGAACAAGGGATTTTTTCACCATTGTAGTAATAAATGACACCTTTTGGAGGGTTGGATGGTCTACTTAAACTGACTACGTGGAGTTTTTTGTTTTTATTTCCCCTATTCTAAAATGATTAAATGTAACCATCTAGGTGGTATCTAAACCTGAAATGAAATATGTACCAAATGAAATGTAATTGAAATGGTAATTCATCCTAAATATTTTTTCTCCCATTCTTTTATAAATGGCATATCACGAACGGTTATAGGGGTTCAAGTTTTGAGTCTCAAAATGGTCTAAGTGGGAAAAAATTTCTCATGAAAGAGTAAATTGTAAATTCATGCAAAGATGAATAGGTTAGTAAGGATTTTAGGGTATGAGTTGGTTTGTAATAATCTCAAATAGTTTTACAGTAGAAGAAATTTATAAATGAAAATGATAGTTCCAAAGTACATTTTCTCCTATGTAGTTTTCTTCATGATTATAAATGAAATGGTTAATGATCTTTTCATTTGTCTTCAATTTTTTTAATTGAATGAGTGATTTTATTTCTGCTTTGATTCAAAGGATTGATTAAATGCTAAAGTGAGGTCACATATTTGAGAGGAAAGAGAATATGGTTTATAAGTAGTTATGTTTTGGGCATAGTGAGTTGAATGTTGTAATGTAGTATGTCAATAGTCCAATAATTATTGATTCAAATTGCTAAGGTATTACTAGTTATTATGAATATGACTCCATTACCTCAAGACAAGGCACTGGTCTTTTCATTTGGTTATCTTAAAGATAAATAAGTTAGCTATGCACTTGACCAAGGGCTTGAGATGAGAGAAAAAATCATCTAAAAAACCTTCAATTACAATATACCAATCTAAAGTACCACCTTATTCCTTGCAATAGATAGTAATTTTTTTAAAGGTCATCCCAACCTTTAATGAATGATATCTAGTTGTGTTCTATAGGAATTTATCTGTGTGTAGAAATGTTCTTGATAAAATTAATATCATATTCAAACATAGCAAGGATTACCCTCCCAGGTTTCACAGAGCTCAAAGAGTAGAAGTAAAGGCCTTAGAATTCTTACTTGTGTATTGGCCAATCCTTACCCTTGTTGATTATTGGATTCTAGTAGATTCATAAGTAAGTGGTAAGACCAATGTTGGTTCTAAAAAAAAACCAACAAGATCTAGGTGGGACTCATCCGCCCAAGGTGGTGAATGAGTCCCAGATCACTGAATCTAGACCATTCAAACTTGAAACACTTGAATTATGATTGGCTAATGATTGGTGTTAGGATTATCCTCAAAAATATGCATTAAATGAGGCTTGTGGGTGTAAAATAGGGCCATTTAAAGCAAAATAAATCCCAATTATTAATGAAAAGCCTAGAAAAGTGTGAAAGTGTGTTACAACACTTCACAACACTTTAAATAAGGCAAGATTAAGGTTTACTTTTATTAAAAAGAGGTTTATTTGTTTAGTTAAGTAATAAAATTTTAGAAAAGTGTGAAAATGTGTTACAACACTTCACGAAACTTTAGAAAGGTACCATTTAAATTATTTAGTTCACAAGGGCCCAAGACCTAATGTGAATGTTTCAACCACATTACAACACTAAATCAAGGAAACATTAAGCTCAATTCAGAAAGGAGGGCCCAAAAAGTGTGAAAATTTCCTTGAAAACATTTTTCGATACTACACCTAAGGCCTTCAATCCTATAAATATTAATTTGGAACTAGTTCATCGCATAATAATGGGTGCCAAACTTGGGACATCTTGACTTTTTCCTTGAAATCACATTTTTTTAGAAAAATAATTATTTAAGACTTGAGGGGTTTCATTTAAAGGGTTTTATTGATGAGGCTTAAATAAGAATCCCATAGATCAATATCTCTTGGATAGAAACCATCTAGTCTTGAATCACACCCACAATGGAGTCTCCTTCACACCCATCCAAATTTTGACAAAAAAATGGTTTTTTTATACCTTTTGAGGGATCAAATAAAGTCATTTAGAAATTATTTTTTAAAAGTATGTGGCCCTTACTATAAGCTATCCAAAAGGTATAATTTTGAATAATTTTAACTTTATTATTATTTATGTTTTATTTCTTCTAAACGTAGGATTTTCATCAAACATCAAGGTATTTGTGTTACACACATAGAAAAATGTAAAAATAGAGAAAAAATTATAGAAAATATGTGTGCACTAGGTATTGATGTCCTTGTGATGTAGGAACATTCAGGTCCACGTGTGATTGACATCACTAAAAAAATGACTATTTTTGGGTTTTGGGAAGATTTCATGATCTTCATTTTTACAAGTAGAATCTAGACTTCCTTTTAAAATTTATAGTGAATGTTTCAAAGCTAGAATGTTGACATTTTTTGAGATTTAATTGTTTCATGACTTGGGTTAGTAATTTGGAAAAGGTTTAAAATTTCCATTTCTGTGAGGTTTGATGTGAAACGACTTGGTGGAAATCTTAAGAACATTGAAATACATGTCTCTATAGTTTTTCATGATATATTGGGCATCTAGTGCAAAGCTATTATGAAATTCATTTTTCAGCATTCATTAGCCAATTGAGAGGAGTTATATTTTAGTGTAGTTCACATATTCACCTCTTTCATATTTTAGTGAATATGTTATTAGATGTAATCTTAAATAAGTTCAAAGGTTCCCTAGTGAAAAAATGCATAGATCCATTTCTTTGTAAGATATGGTTTTTAAATTATATAATACAAAATAACATGTGGCACTCTAAAAGGAATTATGTTTAGTGAAGAGGTCAATTCAAGTGCCCAATTGGGAGGGAGTTTTATCTTCCATCTCCTTTACATTATTTTGGTTTAATAGGAAAATGAGAAAATGTGGAAGGGTGCACTATTAGAAGTGAGGTAGGCTACATGGGTGAAAATCCACACTAGGATACTGAGTTCCTACACAGTCATAGAATGAGGACAAGAGTGTGAAATCATCAGCTTGTATATGAAAAAATTGTTAAGGACTACTATGTGATCAATGAATGGTTCCTTTCTATGAAAAATATGCAAAGAGAGGAAGCCTACAAGGAGAATGGGCAGTGATCTGAATGTTCACACAATTGGTGAAGTCAATAAAGCCACACAACAATTAACTTTCCAGGAAGCTAATGCCTAAAATAAATAGGAAGGTGTGAAAATTGAGAGAAAAGTGTAATGTTTAGGTTGATGGGAGAAGATGTGCACCATTAATGCACAATAATATGGAGGGTTGAACAATGATTACGAGGAAGACTAGTAACACAAGGGATGGATGGAGACCAGATAGAGAGAAACGCGAGCACATGTTTATAGATTCCTAAAGGAAGACATAGATTATGACAAAAGGAAAATCAAGATCATATCAGATCACATGAGTAATGGAGGTGAGATTTGAAAAGACTGTGCTCATGAAGAGGGATGAGTTTCTGAAATGTAGCAGATTGGTACTGGGTAACGAAAGTGTTAGTGTAAACAAATTTTTGGGAATGAGTTTGTTGCTAGGAAAATATTTGTTGAGCTAAAACATAGATTATTGGTTTTCATGGTGAGATATATGGAATAGGATTAGGGGCATACATAATAAAGAGAAGAAGAGATGAATATGAAATTTGAAGGAAACGGTGTTAGTCGGTTTGGGCCAAGCATGTGGAGAGACAAAAATTTCAGGATATTGTTAGAGGTTTTTTCAGATATGTAAGCTAAACTAGAGTAGAGTGAGGGAGAAATGAAAGACTGACACCATAAAGGGGTAAAGGAGTTGCTTAAAAGTGTAATTGTTATTTTTCATAAAAATTAAATAAAGATATTTGTTTGATTTTGAATTTGATTTTATTATTGAGGGTAATTGTAATCAATTCTAGTCGACGCAAGTTATTGTTGATTTGTGGGTTAATTGTTTATTGTGTCATTTATAATCTGAGGTTTGTGAATTGGACGTGAAATTGGGTGAGTGTGTTTTTCATCTTCATCAAATAGTATTAGATCCAATGGTCTTGAGAGTGTTGGTAGATTGTCAATCATGAGGCAGTTGACACTAGGACTTGCAAGTGGAGGGGGAACTGAGCAGAGGTTTTAGCGGCATGAGTATTGTCGAACATGAGGTAGGTTGTGATGGACCTATGGATTGAGGAAGCATAAGTGAGAAGATCAAAAGTATTGTTGTAGGTTTTTAGATTCTTGAATGGTTGAGAGAAATAAATCATAGAGAAAAGTGTTGTGGTAATGGAAAATTACAATAGATGAAGTGAATAGTCATGAGGATTGAGGTACAATTGCAACATGGAGGTTGCAAGGGTTGAGTGTAGTGAAGACGTGTCAGAGGAGGGCATGGAGAGAAGAAGAGAAAGAGTTTTTAGCGAAGGAGGTTAGGCTATTTGGTGAAGGAGGTTAGGCTGTCAACGACAGGGTTCACTAGAGATTTTTTCGTAGTCTCAAAAAGTGGTTCTATCACCTAACTCCACCTTTGTGAGACCTTGCTCACAAATTTCTTACCCAACATGTCTGATGCAGGAGCATCCAGGTCTATGCGCAATCAAAATTACCAGAAACATGATTTTTTTTGTTTTGGTAAGATTTCATGAACTTCTATTTTTAGGAAAAATTTAGATTTCATTCTGAAATTGATAGAAAAAGTTTTGAAGCTAAAATGTTGATAGTTTTGGAGATTTAATCATTTCACAACTTTGGTTAGTAATTTTCTAAAGGTTTGAAATATCCATTTCTATGAGGTTTGATGTGGAACAACTTGGTTGAAGTCTTAAGAATGGTGAAATACATGTCTCTACAATTTTTCATGAGATTTTGAGCATCTAGTGCAGAGCTATTACAAAATTTAGTTTTTAGAATTCATTAGTTAATCAAGGGGATTTATATTTTTGTGTAGTCCACACATTCTCCTCTTTCTTATTTCTATGGATATGTTAATTGAATGTAATCTTGAATAATTTAAAATATCCCCTAGTGGAAAAAGGCATAGATCCATTTTTTAGTAAGAAATGATTTTTAAATTATGGAATACTAAAGAATGTGTGGCATTGTAAAAGGAATTGCATTTAGTGAAGAGATCGATTCAATTTCTTAGTTGGGGGGTGTTTTATCTTCCAAATCCTTTTATATTCTTTTGGTTTAAAAGGAAAATGAAAAAAGGTGGAAGGGGGCACTGTTGGAAGTAAGGTAGGTTGCATGGGTGAAAAGCCACACTAGGAAACCAAGTTCCTGTGCAGTCATAGGAAAAGGATAAGAGTGTGAAACCATTGAATTTTATTTGTAAAATTTGTTAAGCATTACTATGTGATCAATGAGCAAGTCATCACTATTGAAACGATCCAAAGAGATGAATCTTATGAGGAGAATGGGAAGTGATTTGAATGTTCACACAACTGGTGAAGTCAATAAATTCATGCAACAATTAACTTGCTAGGAAGTTGATGCCTAAAATGAATAGGAAGGTGCATGACTTGAGAGAAAAGTGTAATATTTGGGTTGATGGGAGGAGAGGCACACCATTAATGTACAATAGTTTCAACTTTCAAAATGCATGGAATAGGGAGGGTCAAATAATGATTGAGAGGAAGAGTATTAATCTAGGGGATGGATGGAGACTAGGCAGAGAGAAATGTGGGAGCATTTTCATAGATTGTTGAAGGAAGACATAGATGATGACAAAAGAAAAATCAAGATGAGAGAAAATTGCATGGGTAATGGAGGTAGGAATTTAAAATACCATGCTCATTAAGAGGGATGAGATGCTGAAATGTAGCAGATTGGTGGTGGGTAATGGAAGTGTCAAGTAATGATGTCAGTCAAGTTGGGTTGAGCATGTGGAGAGACATAAAGTTTGGAATAGCATTGGAGGTGTTTTCAGATATGTAAGCTAAACTAGAGTAGCATGAGGGAGAAATGAAATATTGACAATGTAAAGAGGCAAAGGAGTTTCCTCAAAGTGTAATTGTTAATTATCATGAAATTAAAATAAAGATATTTGATTTATTTTGAATTTGAGTTTATTGTTGAGGGAAACTATAATTGATTCAAATCGACACAAGTTATTGTCAATTTGTGGGTTAATCATATACTACGTCATTTGTAATCTAAGATTTGTGAATTGGACATGAAATTGGATGAGTGTGTTTTTTCTCTTCATAGCCTTTTTTTGACCAAAAATAAAATAAATAAATACAAAGAAAGTTATGTGTTATGTCATACACCTATTTCCAAATTATAATTTATAACTTCAAAAATTAATTAAAAATATATATATGCAAAAAAAATAATTAAAATATCAATACACTACATATTGATGTTTTTGATAAAATAAGTAGGATTTGCAAGGTGTTGTACCCTTTACACAAAATTCCACAAGGGTAGAAGTTCAACAGTTCATGAAAAATAAAAAACCTACTACATAAATAATAGAAACAACAAACGAATAGCAGAAACCAAAGCACTACAAAAAGGAGTGGGAAGAACCCCCATACCACTACTTAGATATGTTTTCCCATTCCTCCATGATATATTTTAAAACATCTTAATTTTATTGATTGGAGTTGGGATCCTTGTACAATTCTTGATTCTTGATTTCCTCTTGTACCACAAACAAGAGACTATATCTTGTTACAAATTTATATTTTTAAAATTATAATTTCATCCTTTCAATAAAAAAGTTAAAGATATAAATTATAATACTAAATTAAACATATTAACTAGAAAATAGAAAATGCTTATGTTGAATAAAATGTATTATCAATGAAATAAAATTTCTTATGCTGAATAATAAATATTATCTATCGAATGAAAAATACTATGGTAATTAATAAAGACTTCCCATTAAATATCAGAATAGTAAATAAAGTTTCGATGTTCACATTACTATTCAATAATTGAAGGAAAAAATCATCTCATTAGAATCCATATGTTCCAAAGGAAACACTGAATGTAAAACTAGAACTATATTGTTGTATTGTAGGAAAATGCATACCGTTCCATTTTCACACTTGTTTGGGCCCACCTTTCTTTATATATCCCTATTTGTGTCTTAATTGGTCCTATTTTACATCCACAAGCCCAATGAACTACATGTTTTTATGGCTAATCCCAACAAACATCAATGGATAAATGATAATCTAATGATTATGTTTGAGTGTCCCTAATTTTTGGGTTGGGACTAAGATGCCACCTAGGGCATATTTGTCTCCCAAAGGTCTTGGGACCCTGATTTTTAGGAATCTTAAATGGGTCCCCTTTTTGGTGTCTACTCCCCAAGTTTCATGCCTTGGGACTAAGATTCTACCTAGGTTGTCTTAGTCCCACTTAAGGTAATTTTGGGATTTAATTTCACATTCTAGCAGGATTTAGCCTCCTTTAATTAATGAATTCCTATGTTGGCTTGTTGTGGTGTAATTTTAGGATATTAAGCATGGATAAGTATAAATACATGGTTCTTTCACTCATTTTATCATTCCAAGAATAATAAGTATTCAATTATCCATTCCAAAGGGAAGTTTATGAGATTAAGATAAATTCATCAAGAATTTGGAGTCATCATCAAGATTCAAGCATCATATCAAATATCTTCTTGCATCATGTGTTTTTTTGTACTAACATTATTGATGTAGGGTTTTGGATTCAAGCAATCAATTCAAGTCCATATCTATCAAGCATTCCTTTGATTCAAGATCTATATCCAAGCTAGCCATTTCACACAGGTTTGCAGACTTCATAACAAGGGTTTGGTGGGTTATAGCATTACATGTTGTTCATTCATCATTTACCTCCATTTCATTTCATTTCAAGGTTTAATTAACAACAAGGGGTTTGACCAAGGAAAACCCCCATTCACTAACAATCAACAAGTTTTTTCTCTCTTGTGTGTTTTTTATTACAGATTCAGGTTAATTACTTGAAGATAATTTGAAGTGAAAAGTCACAAAGTTGTAAAGTTGCATTGCAAAGTTGTCATTTTCACGAAAACTCACCTACAAGCCTAATCTGGAAGTTTCAGAACCTGAGATCAGAGAAGAAGGAAGAGAAGACATCAAGCCTCGGGACCACATTTGGAGATTCCAAAAATTCAAAATGGGATTAAGTCACCACCTAAGGCATCTTAGTACTCCCAATGGTATTTTAAAGAAATTCATTCAGATTTGGTTCCAATATCCAAAGATTCTGCATCTGCCCTTAAAAACAACAACCAAACTAAGACAACAATAAGGGCATCTTTTTCCTCCATAACACTACAACTTCTTTGCATTTTTGGAATCCTAATTACATTTCTAGACTTACCAGGTCATACATCCTAACTCCTTGTTCTATAATTTCATCATTTTTATTCATCATTTAGCTTGCATTATTAATTTTTGTGAGTTGAATTATTATTTGTCTTTTCCTAGAATTTGGTTGGTGGTGAACCCCTTAAAGCTTAAAGAACCCCTTCCTAGGTCTTCCTTGTTGAGAATTGAATCACCTTGTGAGGTTGATAGTCAATCGAATTAAGGTTCCTAGGATATAATTGAATGACCTAAGGAGAATAATAGTTGGAATTTCCCCCACCTATTTTCCCTAGTGTTCATTTTGGTGAACCTAACTTTTTGAGCATTCATTTTTCTAATTTTGAGTTGATTAAAGTCCTAGATCTAGGTTGCATTCATTATTTTATTAAATCTTGCATTAGTGAAAGTGAATCTAGGGTTTCTCACATTTGCATTAGTAAAAGTGCATATAGATTGCATTTTTTCTTTCTTGCATCATCTTATCTGATTGAAAAACTAAAAAAGTGAATTGTTAATCATCCTGAATTGCATTTAGGACCATTTTTATTGCATTTGAAATTGAAAAATTGCATTCAACTTTGCATCGAATTGCTTTTTATTAGTCACTTTTTCTCGTGTTCATTTTCATAGTTTTTTATTTTTAAACATCAGGTCCCTGGGTAGGCAACCTAGGAACACTATAATCAATCAAGATTTTGTTGTCTTTATGAAAAAACCCTTATGGAATAAAACACCCTTACTAAAATCGTAGTCCCTATCTGGGTTTTACCTTTGAATCTTGTCTGAGTTGATTGTATTCTTTTCCAATTTTTGGAACCTCCAAATTCCTTTAGTAGGACCAAGACGTCCTTGCTGGCATCTTACTCCCTATTGAGTTTGCAACTACAGTTTTTAGGATTCAAATCTACTTTTTCTTGCTTCCTAAGCATCCTTGCAACATATACTTTAAGTCTAGAAAGTTTCAGGAACATCTATTTTATGCATCTAGGTAAAAATCATCAATTTAGGGCTCTCATTTTTTAAATAATTTCAATTACAAGCATCATTATATCTGAAAATGCTCACATTTCTAAAAATTTGCATAATATGGATAAAATTACTTTTCACTTTTTCATATACATGTTTAGATTCATAAAAATCTACATGAGTTTGATAAAAGTTCTTTTCATTTTAGGATATACTTTGTTTTCATTCTTAAATTTTTGCATACATTGGATAAACATGTTTTTCATCTTTGTATATACATTGTTTACACTATTAAAGCATTGGATGAGATGGTTAAAGTGATTTTCATTTTTGGTCAAACAATTTTAGTACCTTACCTTTCTAGGTATGCTAAGAAAAAGTTCATATCCCCTCCCTATGAGAGTGTTTTAGTGAAAGAAAATACAAACTTGGACAATCCTAATGATCACACTTATTCTTCTCCTAATATCTCTCCTATTTCTAAATAAAATATTTTGGTGTTAGAAGAACCAATCAAAGAAAGTTTTGAGATTCCTAGTTGTTTCTCTCCTCTTACCTCTCTTAGTGAACAAGACATTGATGAACACAAAGAAACAACCTTAGTTAATCATGATGACCACATAACCATTGAAACTTCAACTAGTCTACATTCATCTCCCAACATCTTCACCTCTTGTAATAATGTTCTAGAGGATGAAAGTGTAAGAAAAGATATGCTCGTGTTGGATGATCAAAACTTTAAGATCTATGAAAACCCTCTTTGTGATCCTTCCCCTTCCTATCCTATTAGGGAACAAAGGAATGAAACCATAAATGATCATGAAAATCACATTTTTTCTTCTCCTAGTGTATCTCCTAGTTGTGAAGATGATACTTTGATTTTAGAAGATCTAATCGATGAAAGTCATGAGAATCTTGGTTTCATCTCTTCCCCTAGAGAAAAAATTATTGAACAAGACAACATCATTGATGAACAAGAAAATTCAACCATTGATAACTCCCTTATGTGTGATGAAGTCATCTTAGAAGAACCAACCTTTAAATGTCATGAACATCTAGTTTGTAGTTCTTCTAAAACCTTTCCTCCTAGGGAATATATCACATGGAAGAAAATGAGAACATTGACAATAGTAATTCCTTAGATGAAGATGATGAAGTAACATTAGTATCCTCTTCACTAAGATATGGACAACACTTTTGAGGTTATGTACATTAGATACCCATTGGAGTACTCTCTCGAGCCTAAACTTATCATTTATCCACCCTCTCAAAAATTGCAAGTTCAAAACAAACTTGTCCTTATCCTCAAACCACCTAAGAACAATGTTTCGCAATAATTGAGTTACAATATCATTTCTTTTACATAAAGCACTAGGAAAAATCTGCAACACAGAAAAAAACCTTCAACACCCCTCCCATTGCATAATCCCATCTAACTAGGTCCCCCTCACTTTCCCCCACAAAGTGGAAAGGAGTATGATCTTGTTGAACAACTAAAGAATATTCCTGCTAAGATATCATTATGGGAACTTATCCAATCCTCCCCTCACTACCATAACATAATTCAAAATTCCTTGCAACAAGTTCCTATCCCTTCTAATGTGCAACCAAATGACATAGCGACAATGATTCAAGGAATAAATGTTTACATTTTTTTCCACCTAAGTGAACCCCCCATTTGGAAGTGAAAAAACAAAATGATTCTTTCATGATCATAGCTCAATACAATATTATGGAGATAAAATGAACCCTTTTTTCCAATGGCTCAGCCTTAAATGTGTGTAGTGTGAACTGTACACATCTAAAATTGGTCACGGTTGATCGAACTTGTTAATTAATTAAATATGAATTATTTAATTAATGTTCTTAAGTCATCTACATATAAATAAATTTAATTATTTATTTATATTGTTCATTTTCCAATTCTTTTAATTAAATAAATAAAGTTTATTTAATTAAATGCTACCTTCCTCTTAATTAATTAAATAGATTTTACAATTTATTTACATTAATTATCACAAGTTTAAATTCCAAATTTAAATGATATTCTTCTCTCCACATATAATTAAATACTTTCAATATTTAATTAAATCATTTTCCAAATTTCTCACTCTTCTCACAAAATTAAATATTCTTAATATTTAATTAAAAGGTTTTTTCTCTCCTCACATAATTAAATATTTTTAATATTTAATTTAAGCCTTTTCATATTTCTCTCACACATGATTAAATATTTATTTATTTAATTATGAGAGACACCTTTCAATTTGTCTCTTCATCTTCCACTCATCTCTCAGAATTCCATCTTCTTTTCAAATTCTCAATCTCTCACCATTCATTTCAATAGGTTTGAACTCAACCATCGATCTTGGCCAATTGAATTCCTTCCTTCAAAAATCTATAAATACAACCCTCTTATGAATGGAAAAGGACCTTGAATCTCATATTTTCATGCATAGTTACTATAGTCGCATCCTAGCATTCATAGCATTTCAATTCAATATTTTAACATTTTAGATGCATAGGCATTCTTATTAATCTCATTCTCTCAAGCTACCATTCTACATGCTGCTATTTTAAACAACTGAGAGCAAGCATCTTGAAATGAATCATTGGAGATAGAGGACAATGGGACGAATTTGAAGAAGCTGTGATTTAGAGTTTGCATTTACTTTATTTAATTTGATTTCTTCAATCTAATGTTTTATTGGTGTACTAGTTTAGATTTAATTTGATTTATACACATTCTAACGTACACATTTCTGGCACCCACTGTGGGGCCAAGCCCTACATTTAATTTCTATTTTTGCAGATTTTTCTGGCAGGTGACGGACAAAAATCATGTTTTAGCGCATACGAGTCGTGGTTTGGCACATACGAAGATTGTTTCGGCACATACGATGACTGTTTTGGTGCATACATTACCTATTTCGGTGCATACATGAACTCTTTCAACGCATAAACACCTTATTTCGGTGCATCCCTGTGAGATTTTCTGGCACATACCTAACCTATTTCGGCACATACATGAATTCTTTCAGTGCATAGACACTCTGTTTCGGTGCATACATAACCTATTTCAGTGCATACATCTTCTATTTCGGCGCATACAGTTGTAAAAATTTAAAATTCTGATTCCGACGCAATCCGCGAACAAGATTTTTCTGATGCTATTTTTAACAGAATGAACCAATCCTAGGGTAGACATTTAAATTTGAATTAACCAATCCTAGGATAGTCACCAAACATAATTTTATTTTGGTTAAAATGAATTTCATGTGTTTAGTGAAGCAACATCTTCACTTAGAATAGAAAATTTATCAATTTAGGATTTAAAATTGAACCATTATTGTTTGTTGTGATTGTGGGTAATAGGTCTATGCTCTCCCCTTAACTGGGTGATCAGAATACCAGACTTACCTTTTATTTTCTGCAATTTAATGCTTTGTTACATCCTTTAGAAGGCTTGCTCTTGTGGGAAAAAGTACTCACCCAAGAGGAATGACCTAAGTGGGAACACCTAAAGCCAAGGTTTCTAACCCACTTTAATCAAATGCAAGTTGTTGATGAAAATCCAACTTGATAGTAGTGCCCAGGATAACCATCCCCAAAACGTTTGTTCTAAAGGTTGGGAGGTCTCTCGAGGGAGTATATCTATTTTCCACACTGAATAGATACCCTTACTATGAACCATAGTGTAGAAAACTAGTCGTGTCAGTATCCAAACATCATTTTAATCACGGTGCAAGGGGAGGGAATAATCTGCCCCCAAGACACTCACCATATAGTCACCACAGATTGTTTGCTCAAGGGATTTGGTATCCACTTCCGTCACTTTGAGTACGCACTTGGAAAAGAAAAAAACACGGGCGCCCTCTAGGGGGTGACAAGGCTATGTGAGTCGACGCAATTTTAAGTTGTGGGCTGTGATTACTATGATGACCTATTTGAAAAATTAAGAGTGAGTCCGATTGAAGTGCTTGTCTTGTTTAAAACCTGTGGAAATCTCAAGAACATACACTCTTTGTTTAGATTTTAGGATTAACAAAACAACTGTCTGCTTCTGTGCTATATTTTTCACATTTAAATCAGATTAAGATCATCCAAAACAAGAAAATTTTATCAAACTATCAAAACATGTCGGTCTCAGAGCTGTTTTAGCGCATTTGGTCTCTGTTTCGGTGCATGTGTGCTCTATTTTAGCGCATTTAGTCTCTATTTCAGTGCATATGTGCTATGTTCTAGCACATATGTGCTCTATTTCAGCACATTTGTGCTCTATTTCGACGCATCTATGCTCTGTTTTAGCACATCTGTGCTCTCTTTTCATGCATTCAGTCTCTGTTTTGGCGCATATATTTTTCTGAGTCTAGGTGAATTTTCTGACTTTCAGAAATAAAGTTTTATAGGTCTAAGTCTTTCCCATGCTCAGAGTTTGGAAGTCTACAACATTTTCTAAGATGTCCTTAGAAAGAAAGATCAAAAAACCCAAGAAGTTTCTCAGTTACAAGAAAGTTTTAAAGAAGAGAAAATTTCTATATCAAAGTCAAAAGGTCCTACTTGAACACAGAACCTTTATTCATCGATATCATGACTATATTAGAGGTTTCACTGATGATTATGCTGTAGAACCTTTATACTCAAGAGCTTTCTTTCAAAGAAGAGCCCTTTCTCAATGGCATAACCATAGTCAGCGTATTTGTCCTTCTTATATTCTCCAACCTGCTATCACATACGCTACTTGTCCAAATCAAATTCTGCAATAGAGAACTCAAACACATTAGGCATCTATAAAATTAATCTTTCTACAAAGCTAAGATCAAACTTCACAAAGTGAAAAATCATCTTTATTTTAGATCTTTGGTTTAATTCCCGCAAATAGGATTTTCATCCTTTCACTCAGGGAATCATGAGCTAGAGATTAAAAATCTTTTAAAGTCATAGAATCTTCATTCTATCCTAGCTTTCATCACCATTTCACTATTTCATTCTTTTGATCAAAGTTAGTAGGATTTGAGTAAAGCTTATGCCTATTACCATGAGGTCTCGAAAGCACATAGAAAAAGAGGAAAGTACAGTGAGCAAAATGGGTGATAATAGTGAGAGGGAGGAAAACCCCTTTAATACTTCAAATACTAAGGAATTAACAGAAGAAAATCTTCAAGAAGCAGAATAGGATCCTCAATTCCATACTCTTATGGAAAATATTTTAGAAAGAAACAAGGAAAGATACTCTCTTTCTTTAGCTATTCAAGGAGCCAAGTTACCTGCCGATTTTGACACAGAAGGGATTAAAGAAAATCCTGAAACTCCTTTTGACAATTTTAGTGCTCTTACTCAACAAATCAAAGAATTACAAGGGAAAATAAAAGAAATGCAAGGGGGGGCACCAAAAAAGTATGTTTTGGAGGAAATATGTCCTTATCCATTCGATAGAAATATTTGAATGATTCCTTTTCTAAAACATTGCGAAATTCCTAAGTTTGATAGGTATAATGGGAAAACTGACCCCATTGAGCATGTAAGGGATTTATGAAATATGAGTTTAGAATTTGCGTATGAAGATACCTATCTAATTCGATTGTTTCCATGAAGTCTGGGTGGACAATCCATGGAGTGGCTTTCAAAGATCACTCCCCCCATCAAAACCTTTGAAGAATTGATAAATAGGTTCATATCACAATACTCTTACAACATTCAACACCAAGTAACCATGCTTGATCTTTGTAAGATAACACAAAAAGTAGGGGAATCTTTCACTACATTTTTGCAAAGGTGGAGAAGAATGTTTGCTAGATACTCTCGTCTTGTTCCTGAAAAGGAAAAAATGGAGATCTTCATCGATAGTCCTAATCAAGAAATGAGTTACAGACTAAACCTTCATTGTCCTCCATCATTTAAAAAATTGATTTAAAATGCAATCACTATTGAAGGTGCATTGATCAAGCGTGGAGTTCTAAAAGTTGATAAAGAGGGTTCAAATTCGTACAACAACAACAACAACAACAATCATAATAACAACAATGACAAGTCACGATTTTGGACGCGAAATAAAAATGTTGTAAATGATCGGGTAGTAGGTGCTAACAACATGAATACGAAGCCCGCCATCCTTAATGTGTCAGGTGTTCAATGTAACAATAATACCAAAAATTCTAGCACCCAAGGCAATGTTTCTAATCAAGGAAACACAACTAACAATCATGGAAATAATTTTGGCAATAATCAAAATTCAAATGTGCCCCGACCATCATATTTTTCAAGTCAACGGAGTTTTACTCCCTTGGGCCAATCTTTGGAATCCATTCTCAAAGAATTATTGAATCAAAATGCTATTACATTTCCACCACAAAGAGACTATGAACCTTGAGTTAAACCACCATCATGGAATGATTCACACTTTTGTGATTATCATAGGTGCAAAGGTCATAAGACAAATAGTTGCCAAGGGTTAAAGAATATTGTTCAAGATTTGATTGATAACTGTACCATCATAGTTGAGGGGCATAATGTCAATAATGATCATCAAGCATTCAAAAATCCGCTCCCTAATTATCACAAAGGGGAATCCTCGAGTGACAGGGGAAAGAATGTTAATAACATCCAAGACATTATTATCAATCATATCTATACTGATGACCCTCAAATCAATGCTATCCTAATCAAAGGTAAGCTAGAATATCGAGAGGTCAATGTTATGACAAGGGGACAAGCCAAGATAATTGTCAAAGGTGGCTCATCTAAAGCAAAAATTCCCCCTCCAGGTCAATACAATTTGGTTGAGCAATTACAAAAAATGTTAGCCCAAATCTCTATCTTGGAGCTTTTAATGTTATCACCTGCACATAAGGACATTCTAGAAAAGGCTCTCATCGATACAACTGATATCTCCTGATCTAGATACTAATAAATTTCGATCCATGGTGGGACACTTGTCCTCCAACACATGTTTATCTTTTTCTGAAAGAGATGATTCATCCATAACCCATCCACATAATTCATCACTCTATTTAGAAGTCATGGTTCACAAAGCCCACATTAGACGTGTCCTTATAGATGGGGGAACTGGATTAAACATTTGTACTTTGAAATTGGTCCTAACTTTGGGATATTCAACAAACTCTATAGATCCACAAAGGAAAATTACAATCAAAGCTTATGATGATGAGGAAAGGACTTCCAAAGGTCTCATCATGTTACCAATCAGAGTGGGACCTATTGTGAAGAATACCTTTTTCCAAGTTCTCAATTGGGATCTAACTTATAACATACTATTGGGTCATCCGTGGATCCATGACATGCAAGCTGTCCCATCTACTTATCATCAATGTTTGAAGTTTGCATATGATGGAAATGAAGTAATGATACCCGCTGATCACAATAGTAGTCAAACTTGTTCTAACCTAAGAGCAACTTAGGACACATTTGTCCCACATAATAGAGAGGCTTTAGCCATCTCTACCTCCAAAAACAAAGAACAAGTGCAAGAAATGATAAGCAATTTTGGCACTAAGTTAAAATTAAGAGACAATGGGGTAGGAGAATATTCTTTATCTCTCCCTAATCTACCCTTATCACCAAGATCTCATGGTCAACCATCAACATCTACACCGCAAGCTACAACAATTTTAGCCTCAACTTCAACCCCCATCACCAAGTTTAATGGGATGTTTATAAAAGAAACTGAAGGGGAAGATAGAGCTATTCTTGATTGGTTCTATAAAGATGAAGAAGAATCTGTACAACATATCAAGTTACCTACACAACAATATGGAAAAGGTTATGCTGTCATGCAACATATGGGTTATGAAGGAAATGGCCCTCTGGGTAAAATAAAAGAGGGTATTATTGAACCTGTCCAATTAAAAACAATGCACCCAAAAGATAAGACTGGGTTAGGATACAGTGAGGATACTAAGGAAAAAGTAACATAGAGGCCATCTAATGAGGAAATAGCTGAATCAATTTTGAGAATTCAAGCGGATAATTTTGAAATAGACTCAAATGAATATGAACGGGATGATTTCTCAGACGATACTTTCATCTCAGAGAAAAGGGTGGATGTAATACACAAATTCTCGCCTACATTCTTACAAGGAGAAATCTCAAGACCTCCATTTGAATATGTCATACAAAGTGATCATGACTCTAGTGAGACCAATTCGATTCAAAGCGAGGTAGATCATTTTGAGGAAGATACCATCCTAGACTTCTCCCGTAATAATGTTGACAATAACATCATGACCCTAACGGCCAATGACCTTACTCATCCTAATGATCCATTACCTTTGGTTCATCCTAAAATCATTGATTGGGAACAAATTGCACCCATTGATGTTCCAAATTTTCCAAATGATGAAACCATAATAAACTTTCTTTGTTCATCCCATCCCGAAACAAGTTCCATCGGGGAATCACAAGATCAGAGTTTTCAATAGGAAAGTGCCAAGTTTCTCAGCTATGAAATAAATAATATAAAAGAAAGACCTAATGGTGAAAACCTAACAAAGGCAGTATTAGGTCAAGAAAAAAGAAAAATGAAAGAAAGATCTAATGGTGAAAACCTAACAAAGGCAGTGTTGGATCAAGAAAAGAGAAAAATAAAAAGCATATCCAATGGTGAAAACCTTTCAAAGGTGCTAGAGGATGTGAAACTTGACACTCTTCCGGATTATTATCAAGAAAGATTTTACTTTTTAATTGAGCCAACGGAGGCACTCAATATAGGTACTACAGAAAAGCCTAAAGTTTTGCAATTGGCTGCATCTCTAACAGATGAAGAAGTACCTAAATTCACAAAATTTCTTAAAGATAATCAAATCAATTTTGCATGGTCCTACACAGATATGCTTGGATTGGATCCAGATCTCATCATGCATCATCTATCTATTATGCTGGGGGCAAAGCCTGTAAAATAGAAACTCAGAAAAATGCATCCACATGTAGCGTTGTTGGTTAAAGAGGAATTAAAGAAGATTTTCGATGTTGAGTTCATCCGGTCCATAGATTATGCAGAATGGATCTCCAATATTATTCTTGTTTCAAAACCAAATGGAAGGATCATAATTTGCACAAATTTCAGGGATTTTAATAAAGCATGTTCTAAATATGACTTTCCCTTACCAAACATTGATATGATTGTCGATTTAACTGCTAGACATGCAATGTAATCATTGATGGATGGATTCTCAGGATACAACTAGATAAAGATTGCACTAGAAGCTCAGGATAAAACAATATTTACATGTCCTTGGGGTACCTATTGCTGGAACATAATGCCATTTGGATTGAAAAATGCAGGAGCTACATACCAACGAGCAATGACAACAATTTTTCATGATAGGATGCATACATTCATGGAAGATTATGTTGATGATCTTCTAGCCAAGTCTAACACTAGAGAAGGACACATCGACATATTATTTAAAATTTTCAAAAGAATGGAACAATTCAAAGTAAGACTTAATCCCAAGAAATGTGTCTTTGGAGTAAAATCTGGAAAGTTATTAGGATACATTGTGGCAGCCCCTTTTATCACTTTGCATTATCCCTTTGCATAGTCTTAGTCTCATTTCATCCACCATCATGTCTTCAAGTCACAATGACATTCTTGCTAGTCAAATTGAATGCAAATTCAATAGTAACGGTCAAACACAACTTGCTAGAGACTTCAAAATGCTATACCTCCAATGCAAGTCGAAACGCACCTCACCCTCTAGTCCTTCATCCATCCATCCCTCTTACCAATAGTCCAATAGTCCTGGTCCTCTATCCATCTACTATCAAGGGTCCCATAACACCATCCATGGCACTGAGTCACAACAAACTTCCATTAGTCATACCCACCCTAACTTTGACAAGGGAAACCAACCCTCCATTAATCCATTCCCAGCCTCCACATCATATCTTAGTCCTTCATCCACATCATATTAAAATCTTCCATTCACGTCATATCCTAGTCCTTCATCATATACTAGTCCTCCATCCACGTCATATCAAAGTCTTCCATTCATGTCATATCCTAGTCCTTCATCATAAACTAGTCCTCCACCCACATCATATCCTAGTCATCCATCCACATCATATCCTTGTCAGGCGCTCATGTCCTATTCTAGCCCATCATCCCTGAACCAAGTCCAAAACTCCATGTCCTATCCTAATCCGTCATGCACCAATCCATTCCAAGACAATCCATCTTGTCATGAAAACATATCTAGTCATAGTCTCCAAAGTCCCATCTCCTTGCATGCACTTGAGGATACATGTCAAGAGGCAAGTCCAAAGCACAACATTATAACATCACCGTCATGTCAAGATCAAAGTAGTCCATTCCATGACTCCATCTTTATGTCCATTCAAGAAGTCCTCTTAGACAATAATGGCATACCAAATACACCTATCTTTGGTCAAGAGTCCGTCCAAAACCATGTCATTCAAGAGGAACCTATCCTCGGTCAAGACACTAATTCCAATCATGACATTCAAAATGCACCCATCTTTGATCAAGACACTATCTTTGATTGAGAAGTCCACAATGATCCACTCCTTAACCTCTATGACATTCACAATGAAATGCTTGAATACGATCCCATTCAAACTCCAAGTATTGACACTCCAAAAAGTGAGACACTTGCCGCCATGGGACACATAGATGATTTACCACTAGAAAAAGAGTCTTCTAGCATGGACATATTTGAAAATTATCAAGCTATAGCTGAATTCAGTGGGCTCTATGACAATGACCATGAAGACGGTTTTGACATAGACTTGGAAACACCAACGAAATCACAGGAGTTCGACATGTCACATAATCAGACTGAAGATATTAATCACAAATCTGTCGAAAATGTCAATAAAGCTACAACATCCTATCAATTAGGATCATCTAAGTTTTTCATAGCAGGATTTCTTACAGAGGAGAAGATTTCAAGCATTAATATCCCCAATAATGATGGGTTAGCATCTTGCTTCCAAAGTAACAAGTATCCCATCGCCAACAAAATTTGTCAAAACATGCATTATTAGGGAAAAGGATTAGGCCTACACAAGCAAGGAATCTTGGAACCTGTACTAGTCCAAGCACATTACAAACATCAAGCTCTTGACTATTCATCAATCGTAAAATCAAAAGATGTTAGTGGTCCCTGCTCGATATTGGGGGCAACTTTATCTAATACAAATGTCAAAATGGGTATCATGAGTAGTCCTTGTCATAAGATTATTGCCAATACCCCTTCCCTCCACACCCCAAACCATCATTCCATCATGAATAAACCTTCCATTTGGAACCAACAAAAGTCTTACAAAATACAAAATCAAATGTCAAAGGCCATCAAATCAGAGAAAAAGTCAAGTGGACAAATGAAGCTAAAACGGATCCCAAAACAAAATGGATCAAGTCAAAAATCAGGCAAAGAAAAGATGCAAAATTCAAAATTCAATCAAAATGTGGAGCCATAGCACAAGAGGATTCCCACATACAATACATGTCCACCTCCATCAAAATGGCCGTCAAGAAAGACATATGAAAATGTTGGTTCCAAACAACATCCTAACCCAACACCCAAAGTTTGGAGAGTAAAAACAACTACATCCAAACATCCAACCAACCCATCCACGGCCACCATCATCCATCATAATCCTACATCATCATTAAAGTCCAAACATCACATGCCAAAAATCCGTCGCATCTTGGCAACAACTCTCTATCATAAGGACTCTCATGGCACTCTATCGCAATATGCGTATTTTGATAAAGCCAACTCTAGTAACAACAAAGATCATAATGACATTAATCAGGTGTATGCAAGCGCTATCATCTTGACAAGGCAACTACTTCAGAAAGGTCACTATTGGCATGTCATGGCACCAGTATCTACATCGACATCGTCAAAGGCTTTAGCATAGTCAGTGGTCATATAAAGCATCAAGGCTATCCGACAAAAATGCAAAAATACAAAAAATGGAAAAATAGAAAAAAATCGTCCCTTGATGAAAACCTGGCAAATAGGCATCATGGTGACACCAAAAAAAATCAAAAAATCCAAAAAATAGTAAAGAGAAAAATGTTGTCCAACGGTGAAAACTTGGCAAACAGGCGCTTTGGACAAATACCATGATGAAAACCTGGCAAACAGGCATCATGTGTAGAATAAATCATCTAAGTGGACCATTGCACTTGGGGCAGGTCATCTCATCTCCCACTCCCTTCCCATGACATTTTCCATCCATCCATGTTAGCTCTATCATGTCCATCCATTTTCCTACCTATTTTGATCTTGACAAAGACTAGGACGCAAACACAAATCATGCTTTGGAAATTTTTTAACATGTCTATCTTTTGGGTCATACCTTGGTCATTGCATATCATGTTAGTACCTTCATAGCCTCCATTTCACTATGCAACATCATCCTTGGAGACCATATGAGAATTCTCCTAGTCCAAGCCATCCATGTCTCCTATCTTTTACCAAAGCCATCCACGGTCATTTTAATACCTATCACCCATCTTGGTTTACTTTGTCAATGGTCCTACATTCCTGTATCATCCCATTTCAGTCCTCACCAAGTCAGTTCAAATGCAACAACATGGCACCCTAGCACATTATCCAAAACATTCCTTAGCTTTGTCCCTGGCCCTGCTGCAAACTTTTATCCTCTTGTCATGTCATTGTCATCTTCATGTTGTTTCGGGATGTGTCCTTCCCACATCAAACAACGTTGTCATCATCATCATCGCCTGTCTGTTGGTATTCAGCTTGACTAGCAACAAAATCATGGTTGTCCTTGGATTCATGTGCGTCGACATCATTCACATGCATTTGTCACAATTTTCATAAAGCATCAAAAAGTCATAAAAATTGAAAAATGTCTTGAGAAAATACAAAAACATCCAAAAATGTCAAAATCCAAAAACATATTCAAATCTGGTCAGTCTAATTAGTCTTGTCAGTCAATCTTTGTCATTTGTCTGAACTACATTGTCTCTATGCATTTGCTACGTAAGCAAGATTCATCTTTGAATCCCCAAGACATTAGGTCAGTCCTTTTAGGTTTGCCAAAATAAAATCATAAGTCAAACATGGTCATGTCAGTCAAATAAGTCAGAAAAAGTCACTCTTAGCACAAGGCATTCATTCAAAACATCAATGTCAAAATTGGTCAAAATCAGACAACATAAGCAAATCAATTACACAATCAGCATCAGTCAGCTTGCCAAGACATTGGTCAAAATGTCAATCTCGTCACTTTTTGGTCCTCTTCAAGATGTGTCCTTCTTGGATTTGGATCTCGTCAAATTATCATTTTTCCTTTTCAGGATGTGTCCTTCCTAACCTTAGGCACCGTCAAACTGTCAGAACCATCAAAACTATCAATCTTTCAAACAATTAATCTTCGACAAACAAACATTGGCAATACAAAGTAAATGACTGTGAATTTTTGGCTATTTTTCCTTATCTTTTTATTGACTTTTCTTTTTGTCATGTTACTAGCTACCTCAAGGATGTCCCCTAAAGGATTTAGAGGTGTGACGACGTCTCAAGACCTATTTTATTTTCTTTGATTGTTGTTTGTGGATTTTCTTGACAAAAAGACTCGGGCATATGGGTCTCTAGTATGAGTTAGGACATTCCTTATCTGCGATTGTCTATCTTGCAAGTGGATGACCTTGCACACCTTGGTCTATGTCATACCATGGTGTTTATTGTCCATTTGTGTCATTTTTACCGCCCAATGATGATTCAAGCAACACATATTAGTACCTTGGAAAATATTGAAGGATTCTAACATGCATTTCATTTTTCGCACTAACTTGCATCTCCTTCCCCATATCGACATCCATGTCTTCTATCCTAACATTCAACTTTTTCTCTCTAAAACATTTCTTCTAGTCCACATCATTATCATCCTTATCTATCTTTCCTATACATTTCTTTGTCTCGTCATATTCTAGTCTTTTTATCAATTTCGAGAGCACAATTGTGTTCTTGAAACCCAACTGTCCTCTCGAGGGGGCATATCGCTACCTCCTCGTCATTCTTCCTCAACTTATTTTCCACTGAAGCATATTCTAGACTTGTTTTCTTTGCCATAACGTGACAAGCTACATTATGACAAAGAGGGGCAAATGTAGACACCTAAAAATGACTTAGGCCTGCAAGCAATATTTTACCACGTTTCATCCTAGCATAATTATAACATTTGAATTATGTCCCTAACCCACATTCAACTATTAATTAAATAATTCATGATTATTTAATTAATTCATAATCTTTCATTCTTCATGATTATTAAATAAATAAATCTTATTTATTTAATTTAATATGTCACTAATTGTCAAAGTCTTCTAATAATTAAATAAAGTCATCAATTTATTTAATTAATCCTTATCATTAATGTCCTCATGATTATTAAATGAATATATTTATTTAATGTGTCACTAATTCCTAAATCCTCTTAATTAAATAGACTTGCTAATTTATTTAATTAATAAACCACTTCTTCTAAATTAAATAATTATTTGTAATTATTTAATTATTGTATGTGACACTTCTATATTTTTAAATAAAGAAAATCATTTAAAAATATCTCACATACTTAACTGATTCTTCATTTAGTAATTAATTTCAAAAATCAATTACTTCTTATCTCACAAAATCCATATTTTGAATTAATTTAATTCAAAAAGGGAATTATTTCTCTACAAATCAAGTAATTTCTAAAATTACTGATTTTCTAAAATCTTATCCTCCCGTCTTCTGATTTTTACTAATTTCATCTCAAATGTCACATTCAGTCTTGATTTAATTCATTTAATTAAATCTTATTCACACATATGGGTATTTTTCCCTAACCCTAAATGAGAGTTGCCTTATTGAATCTTGACCTTTGATTCTAGGGCATTCCTCAATCTCTCATCTTGTCCATCCATTCAAGATTGCATTTTCTATAAAATGACAATCTTGATCTCATTTTCGGGATCGATAGTTAACTTAATTTATTTGGACTATTGGCATTCACATATCACATAGGCATATTATTATTACTTGCATAATAGAATTAAATTTCTAGTTTGCATAGTTTATTTTATTTAAAATCCTTCAAAGGCTTTTGCTAAGGCTAGGCATATATTAGTTTGCACACACTAAGGTTGAGGGCATTATTATCATAACAACAAGCTTGAGGAGGTACAATGGAAGTAGTCATGGAGGAGAGATGGGTGAGACTGTTCTAGTCTCATTCCATTTTCTTTCATATTCTCCTTTGCATTCCATTGAATGATTATTTATATTGCATGCATGTTCTAACCAAGATCTGTTTTGCAGGATAATATTATTTAGATCATTATAGGAGAATGGATTATTATTTCATTTAGGGTTGCATAATTCATTTGCATTTCGAGGTTCTTTTTAAATAGATTTTTGAGGGGGGATCACATTCTTAAATATCTTTTTCAGACGATGGTTAAGTATGACTGGACATTTGGTACATCTCATTATCATTCACATTCATTTCACATCATTTTCCCATTATCATTATCATTATCATTGCACTTGCATATTTATATCATCTTTCAATTTCATTATCATATCATTTATTCATCATGATCATTATCCATCATTACAAATCACATGCATGGTCATTATCTTAATCATTCATTAACATATACATTTGCATATTTCACACATATTCATAAATAAAATTACATTCATCACATAGGTTATTATGATCATTTTCATTACATCATTATCATAAGTTCATTACATAAGTGCATTTCCATTACATATTACATCATCATAAAGCATTTACATCTTGCATCATAAATTCATTGCATACATCATAAAAGAAATGAAAGAAATCATTTAGATCATTATTGCATCATCATACACGACATAGCATATAAAAGTAAAAAAGCATACATCCATAACATGTGCATAATCAAATCACCACTGCATATCATAGATCTCATAAAAAAAAAATGTCCAGGAATACAAAGATATCAAATGTTTCAAAGAGATATATCATACAATAGCATAAATGTGTACAACAATGCTCATCACTGAGGGGCATCCGGCCATGGATCATGGCTACTACTGCCTCCAGAGGTAGTGGGCCTTGATGGATCTTTGCTCCTAGAGGCTCTAATATCTCGTCTGACTGGCTGACCCACACTCCTAGTTGCACTCCTAGAGTGACTACGTGAGTGAGTCTGAGTCTGAGTACCTGACTAGGTAAAGGCTATCCGCTGCTCAGGTGGCACTGCCTCAAAGTATCACATCCTGTAATACTTGGCCTCCTAAGCATTCTCTAATCCCTCTGCCACAACCTCTCCAATAGAGGTGCTCTCCATTGATCTCAGTAGTCTCTCAGCTACCCCCTCAGCCTGTACACATCTCTCCCGAAAGTTGTCCCTCTCAGCCATAAGCTGAGCTACCTGTGGGTCAGGAGGTGGTGGTTGTGCTATCTATCCCTACAGCTAACTAATGGTCACCTGTGCCTGTGCTAACTGACTCCTAAGAGTCTGAACCTCAGCCTACAAATAATCCACCTATCCTTGTGATGGAGCCCTAATGGTGATCCATGGCGTTGAAGTACTGGCCTAACCTACTACTCTGGATGTCTGTGGCCTCATGTGGAAGGGAATATCAAAGAATAGTCTCTATCTCCCACCACCCCCATCATCCCCATCATCCCCATCATCTGAGTCATCTGAATCCTCATCCATCTCCTCATTCTTAGAGCTCTCATCATCCACCTCCATGGCTACCCCGCCGATATCTGCGGCCTGCTCTGCATGTACCTACCCCTGACCCTATGGCTACCCTGCTGCTAGATGTCCCTATGGCTACTGTCATCCCATCTATATAGCTAGACCTCCCATCAATGGGGTAGGCTCATCTGGACTAGTGAAATGAGGAAAGGGATGTGTATAGAAGTATGCAGCATAGTCATTTGTCATCCCTGCATCTATGACCTATGGCTATATCATCTAATCCTTGGGCTATAGCTCAAAGTACTCATCTCTAACTGCCTCAATGGTCAAAGCTGGCCCCCACTCTAGTACATCCCCTCGATGCTTGGCATAGTGTGTCACCCCCTGTGGCATCATCTGTACCCATCCAAAGTACCTCAGAACCCTCTGGCCCAAAAGTCCCTCAATAATGAATGGGGTGCATCCAATCAAGTATCTGGACCTCATCACATATGGTAGCTCTATGTCATCTGCCTACCACGGGTCACAATCCATATATAGTCACCAGATGACCATGTCCAAATCATCAAGTACCCACCGCCAGTACTCCAATTTTCCTAGCCTCGGATGGACAAGGGGCCCTGTATACACATATGCATATGGGAATCTGATGGGGTGATCTCTCTTGACAATGGGGCATGTAATTGCAAAGTGCTCCCATGCGAATAACTGTAAAAGAGTCACCCCATAGGAAAGACTCTTGCCATCTGTGTACATGACCTAATGAAGGTCATGGTATAGATGGGAAAGCATGCATGACCCCCATGCATATCTGGTGCGGTGGAGAAGCATGTCCTCCAAGATCCTACCCCACCCAACTGATAGTCCCTTTTCCCTACGATCAGGACAAAGGAAACCACTGATCATCCCTGCTAAGACCGAAGGCTGTGGGGCATATCTCTTTGTCATCTCCTTCTAGGGAAGCTCATATCCATAGACATGAGGATCCTGGAAGACCTCTCTCAAAGCATCTATCCCTCCAATCTCCTTGTGATCATAAATCACAAGCTCTCCAACCACAGGAATACCCAAAATCCTATAAACATCCTCCGGGGTCACCATGATCTCTCCTATCAGCAAGTGGAAGGTATTATGCTCGATGTGCCACCACTCTGCTAAGGCAGTCAACAGAGCCATGTTGATCTGATATTGCGGGATACTCAACAGAGCTCTCAGGCCACACTAGTCTATCACTCCCAAATCCTCATAGCACAGTCAGGGAATCATCTCCCATGTCTGCGAAAATCTCTCTCTGATCTGAAGGTGGTTAAATTCCTCCTTTACAATATCATCAAGCAAGCATGCAAGTCAATCAGCAATGAATATCATCAATCAATCAATACATCAGGCAATTTCAAATCAATTTCAATTTGTTTTTCATATCGCATGGAAACAAATTTAACATTCATCATGAAATAATTTGACTTTCAAACAAGAAAGCAAATCTATCAATACTATTTGTTTTTCATATCGCATGGAAAAAAATATAACAGTCATCATGACTCAACATCTATCTATTTGACTTTCAATCAGGAAAGCAAATTTATTAGAACTATTTGTTCTTCAAGCACGAAGACAAATTTATCAAATCTAAATCATTAATGATATTCAAAAGCATAAAATATGTTGTCTAATCTAGCAACAATCGTCAAGCATGCATCATTTTTTCTTCAAAAATTTGTAATTCAACAAAAATCCATGGATGCGCTAAAATAGTCTATGGATGTGCAATTTCATGAATGCGCTATTTTATCAAATGAATGCACCAAAATAGTCAATCAATGTGCTAAAACCATGGATGCGGGACTTTATTCCATGGATGCGCTAAAATAGTCTATGGATGCGCGATTTCATGAATGCGCTATTTTATCAAGCATATGCACTATAACAGTTCATCTATGCGCTAAATCACCTATGCGCTAAATCACCTATGCGCTAATCTATCGTCCTCCGCAGGTAGTTTTCATGGATGCGCTACTTGATCTATCCTATGCGCTAAAACACCTATGCACAACTTTTTTGCACCTATGCACCACTTTGGATGCGCCGATTTATCTACTGTATGTGCTAAAAGACCTATCGTATGCGCTAAACTAGAATTTTGAAAATTTTAAAAATTCGAAAAAACATCCAAAAATCATTAAAAAATTTACAGAGAGGTTTGGATCGACTTACCGGAGGTCCATACGTAGGTGGTCTCTGATGATGGCAACCTCGCTCGAATCTGTGGTGCTCATACGGGATCGGCATGGCTTTTATCTCTCTTAGAGCTCCAAAATCCTCAAAGGTTACTGTTCAAATGAAAGTGACTTCTCACCTTTTTCACCTTTTAAAGGGGTAAAAATAACATTAATTACTGTACAAAGTGCTATTTCGAGAGTTAAATCATCGATTTTTCTTTGAAATCTTCTGAAAATATTCTGAATCAGTCTCATAATCATTCTCATCACGTGATTTATCTCTTAAGGGGGCATATAGCATCATCAATAATTGTTCAAAATCAAGGGCAATTTCTTTGAAGCAATGCGTAAAACACATCACTTTAAAGAGGGGAAAAATGTACACATCTAAAATTAGTCACGATTGATCGAACCTATTAATTAATTAAATATGAATTATTTAATTAATGTTCTTAAGTCATCTACATATAAATAAATTTAATTATTTATTTATATTGTTCATTTTCCAATTTTTCCAATTAAATAAATAAAGTTTATTTAATTAAATGGTACCTTCCTCTTAATTAATTAAATAGATTTTACAATTTATTTACATTAATTATCACAAGTTTAAATTCCAAATTTAGATGATATTCTCCTCCCCACATTTAATTAAATACTTTCAATATTTAATTATACCATTTTCCAAATTTCTCACTCTTCTCACAAAATTAAATATTCTTAATATTTAATTAAAAGGATTTTTCTCTCCTCACATAATTAAATATTTTTAATATTAAATTTAAGCCTTTTCATATTTCTCTCACACATGATTAAATATTTATTTATTTAATTATGAGAGACACCTTTCAATTTGTCTCTTCATTCTCCACTCGTCTCTCAGAATTCCATCTTCTTTTCGAATTCTCGATCTCTCATCGTTCATTTCAATAGGTTTGAACTCGGCCATCGATCTTGGCCAATTGAATTCCTGCCTTCAAAAATCTATAAATACAACCCTCTTATGAATGGAAAAGGACCTCGAATCTCATATTTTCATGCGTAGTTACTATAGTCACATCCTAGCATTCATAGCATTTCAATTCAATATTTTAACATTTTAGATGCATAGGCATTCTTATTAATCTCATTCTCTCAAGTTGCCATTCTACAAGCTGCTATTTTAAACAACTGAGAGCAAGCATCTTGAAATGAATCCTTGGAGATAGAGGACAATGGGATGAATTTGAAGAAGTTGCGATTTAGAGTTTGCATTTACTTTATTTAATTTGATTTCTTCAATCTAATGTTTCATTGGTGTACTAGTTTAGATTTAATTTGATTTATACACATTCTAACGTACACATGAACCTTTTGGATAATCTTGGTGTTGATAAAATAAAAATCCTACTTGCCTCTTTATCTATTAATTCTTTGATAACATGTAGAAAAACCCACTTGGTGTAGTCACTTTTGCTATTAAAGTTGGAAAGGACACATTTGAAATACTGATCCATGTTATGCCTCATGATCTTTCATATAATATTATTTTAGGCAGACTGCGGATTCATGCAATGAATGGGGGGGCCTTCCACTCTTCATCGTAAAATAAAGTATGTCTACAACAAAAAAGTGTACACACTTGAAGTTGACCCTGAACCAAATAGTTGTTTAAGCATCAAGAAAAACAAGGATAATCCTTTAACAACATTGATACCAACTACACAAGTAGAATCCATGCAAGAACAAAAAAATATAGATGTCCTAAATCCTTCACATTGATATCACTAGATGATTTGGGATCATTGAATTTTAAACCAACATTCATAGGAGAATACAATATCATAAAAAAAAGAGCCTGAAAAGGGAAAAGAAAATGTAGTAACGCCAACACAAAATTTGGAAGACCTTGCAAAAGTATCCACCTCAACCACTTTAGAAGAAACAAGTTATACAAAAAACTATGATGAAGTTGACTATCAAAACCCTTTGAATCCTAAATAAATGAAAAAGCTTTATGGAAAAGGTTATGACATTATGAAACAACTTGGTTAAAGTGGAAAAGGATGTGGTGCTAGAGAATAAGGTAAATGTAACCCTATAGAGCCTCACATGCAAGAAAATACTAGTGGTCTTGGTTATTGCCAATCGAAAGAAAAAACCAAACCTTCACTTAATATCAACACTCTTACAAAATATTTCTCTAAGCCAACTTGAACAATTGTGCATCCTGAACTGATAGACACTAGTGGTCTTGATTGCTATCCTATGCAACAAATGAAGGAAACAAATAAATGTTCACTTAATGTCAATTTCATAACACAAAACACAAATTATTTGAATTCATTATATTTTACACCCTCCTATAAAGGAGAGAAAAAAATATCGCAATCAAAAGAGTCTTGTGTAGGTATGACATCTTGTGCTAAGGAAGAAATATCTTTGTCACAAAATAAAGGAAAATCCTCTACTATTGATCAAGAAGGTATCTTGTTGAGACTCCTCCAATATTTTTTGATATCCCTTTCTCCAAGAACATGAAATAAATTTTATTACAAGAATTCATTTTGTGCATATCATAAAGTTCATGGTCATGCTAATAATGAATGTAAGGCTTTGAGTAACAAAATTCAACATCCTAAGTATTGTTGTGCTCTCCCTTGCATTGAAGCACCTAATTAGTCTAACTGATACTTAATTCCATCATATTCGGCTCATTCTTTTCTTGCACTAAGTGGGTGCAAGGGATTGGGTACCCTTGTCCTCGTATATCACTTTTTACCTCTTTTGGCTAGTTGACCACCTTTCATGTACATATAAGAGCAAGATTTGGATGTGGATGACATGCTTTAAGTTGGCTCACATGTGATGTACTGAGTTATACATTTTGGGGGCAACCCTCTTTTCCTTTTTCATTTTGGCTACTTTAAAGTAATTGCTCATAGCATGGTGTTAGAAATTCCTTTAAAGTGGGGGCATACATTAGCATTATTTTGGAATGATTTCATTTGCATTTTTTTTTATGTTACTTGTGTGATTTCATTTCTTCTTCCAATGTGTCATTTTCTTGGTGGTGTTATTGGGTTTGAATTCCTCCGAGAGTGTGATATTTCCTTATTGTCTCTTGGAAACATTAGGTACAATGTTCCCCAGGATGAGACCTTGCAATTTTCTTCTCTTGGAAACAAGATGAGACCTTTTGTGCTTTTCCTCTCTTGGAAACACTGAGTATGATATTCCTCAGGATGAGACCTTTTCTTTATCCTCTCTCAAAGATTTTAAGCACAATGTCCCCTAAGATTAAGACCTCACATGAACTAAGTGAAATCCCTTTGAACATCCATCTTTGTTATTGTGTGGCACTTTATTTTTGTCTACCTTATTAGAGTCATGGAGGAATGTCTTTAATATGGTCCCTTGGGGCTCACCTAGTGAACAACTAGATTCACTAGCCCTTGTGAGCATGCATTTTATTTTTTCCTTATCATATTCATGGGGGTATGAATTTTATATGGACTTCTTGGGGCTCACCTAGTGAACAACTAGCTTCACTAGCTCTTGTGAGCATATATTTTGTTTGCATAGTGGAAAAGGTGTTCCACTTGTAAACCCTTTTTGGATAAAAAACCTAGACCTGGTCCACCACATTGGACAACCAATTGAAGCTTGATCCATTGCATTTTTCTTTTTCTTTTTCCTTTTTCTTTTTCCTATCTTTGATGGTGTATGTTTTCGATCTGATTATGGCTAGATATATCATCCGCAAGTGTGTTCCCTTATACCTATGTTGGATTTCCATAGGATTTGATCCTGGGGGCTTGACCACCCTCTTGGTTATTGTCATCCTATCTTACTAGCATGTGTAAATTTTAACACCTCTTGATTGTGGTTGGCTGCTTTAGTGTGAGTTTGAAGCAAGTTTCTCCTCTCACTAAAGTGGGAGATAACTGTGTTGGAAAAACAAGAATAGACAACTAAGAGGGAGGGTGAATCAATTGTCACAAAATTTAACTTATTCAACCTTATTAAACTTTAATCTCATATATTATAATTAATAGTGAAAGCATGAATCAACAACACATCAAATACACAAGAACACGAAGATTTTATATGTGGAAACATTGTTAGGGGAAAAACCACGGTGGATGTTAGTCTAGAAGATTATACCCTATTAAAAGTATAATGAAAATGAATAAGGAATGCACATGCATTCAAGCACACTCCTTGGAGCTCATTTCTCAAATGGGAAGGCTCACTGCCTTACAAAAAAAATTAAATTAAAACCATCTAAAGAATATGAACTGATAAATTAGCTTCTACAAAAGCCTGATCACAATTTGGGTTACACACATAAACCCTTCTTCACACTTTGCTCAATTTTCTTCACACTCTGCTCTGTAATCGAATGATTTGATATTTATTCACTCATTTTGTATTCACACTTCTCATACGTTCATTGAGTACACCTCTCACACACACTTCAAAAAGAAGAAACAATTGCACTTATATATCCGCTATATGGAATTACATCAACTCTGTTGGCCAAAGATAAAAGAATAAATTACAAACTATCGGTCCAAATTATGAAAAAATACCGATGCACACCAACTGAAGTCGATCACAACATAACAAGGTCCTAAATAAACTTACTCGAACATGCCAAACATTAAAATATTAATCCACAAGGATCTGCAACACACTACAACCACCATGCCGGCCAAGAACATGAAAACCCGAACACACAACGAAAAAATCTTTGATCATAATCACACCAATCAATGTGGACATATAACAAGGATAGATAAAAATCTAGAAACATTGATGAACATCGCAGGAGCATACACAACAATTGAAATTACCAAAATCATGTTCTCTTCTTCCAGAAACATCAGCTATAGTAATAGAATAACTGTATGAACATAGAATCACACAACTTGCACAAATCTTCATGCACACCTCTTCAAATTATGGAATATACACTAGATAGGTTCAGCAAAAAACCCTTTAAAGCATAAACTCTGAATACAAACATAATGAATTTTCCAACAGACTAAACTTCACAGCTTCACAGATAGCGTGTAACATATCTATTATAATTTTCTCAATATCCTCAACATATACAACCTTCAATACATCAGATGCTAATAGTGTTGATATCAATGAAAACCACATATCAACAACATAACCACAGCATACAACAATATCCCCCTTTGGCATTTATGGCAACACATGATGTGAAAAATATCATCAACACAACTAACATACTGCTCTTCTCTCCCTTGCATTACTCTTCTTCCTTTTGTGTTATGCTCTTCTCCCCCAAGGTTTTTATAAGGTTTTCACATTATTCTTCTCCCCCTTTTACATCAATGTAAAAGGTACACAAGCTCTGAACCACATATTTGAATCATCTAACTACTCCCCTTGAGAAACAACCACCACAACATAGATTCAAAATAAGATATTACTATGAGTGCACAGATTGATGCAAATAATTACATCTTAGTTCAGATTAGGAGGGAAAATCACCCCCAACTTTCCTTTGAGATACTCAAAAGTATCCTTAGGCAATGGCTTAGTAAATATGTCTAAAATTTGTTCTTTTGTAGGCACATACTCCAGTCTGACTTCTTTATCACTTACTTTTTCTCTCAAAAAGTGATATTTGATAGATATATGTTTTGTCTTTGAATGCAACACCGAATTGATAGAAATTTTTATTGCACTTGAGTTTTAAAAAAATATAGAAATAATCTCATCATACTCAATTTTGATATCCATCATCATTTGCTTCATCCATATTACTTAAGTACAATTGTTTGCAACAACAACATATTCTACCTCAACAGTAGATAGGGAAATAGAATTATGATTTTTACTTAACCAAGACACCAACTCCTTCCCCAAGAAGAATGCATCACCGTTGGTAATTTTCTATCATCCACAACTCCTACCCAATCTACATCAGTAAAGGAACTCAAGGTAAGCTCATCATCTTTAGGATACCAAAGACCAAAGTGAACTATCCCTTTCAAGTATCTAAAAATTATCTTCACATCAGTCACATGAGATTCCTTTGGATCAACTTGACATCTAGCAACCATCCATACAACATTCATGATGTCTAGTCTATTTTGAGCCAAGTAAAGTAATCCACCAACCATTGACCTATATCTTTTTTTTTTCTTTAGGAGAATCATCGTTCTATGTTAATTTGCTTCCGATTATCATGGGTGTACCAATTGGCTTTGATTATTCCATGCCAAAAAAATTTAGTAACTCTCTTACATATTTGGACTGAGATATAAAAACACCATCATCTAGCTAAGTAATTTTCAATCCTAAAATTAATTTCAGCTCTCCAATCATTGACATCTCAAATTCACTTTTCATTTCATGAGAAAATTTCATACATAAGTCATCATCACCCTCAAAAATAATGTCATCAACAAAGAATTAAATAATCCACTCTTTAACCTAATCCATCTTGAAATACAGATTATTGTCAGTAGTAGCTTTATTGAATCCAAGCCTCAACAAGTATTTATCCAGTCTAGCATACTAGGCTCTAGGGGCTTGTTTGACTCCGTATAGTGCTTTCTTCAATTGTCAAACCATATTTTATTTATCAATCAATTGAAATCCATCTGGTTGCTCAACACATACTTCTTCTTCTAGCTCACCATTTAGAAATGTTGAATTTACATCCATTTGATAGACTTTGTAGTTCTTAAAAGAAACATAAGCAATAAATAATCTTATAGCTTCAATTCTAGAAATGGGGGAAAAGGTTTCTTCAAAATAAATACCTTCCATCTATGAGTATACTTTACATACAAGTCTTGCTTTATTTCTGACTACTTCACCTTGTTCATTCAACTTATTCTGAAAGACCCATTTGGTTCCAATCACATTTTTATCCTGAGGTCTGGGAACAAGAGTCCATGTATCATTTTTATCTATCTGGATCAATTATTCCTTCATTGCTTCCATCCAATATTCATCTTTGCATGCTTCATTGACATTGTTGGGCTCAGTCTTAGAAATTAGACAATACTCTTCTACAATTCTTCTTCTAGTCTGCACACCTTTGTTCTTATCTCCTATAATCTAATATTCAGAATGATTTAGCTTTACATACCTCAAAACTTTGGGATTCTCTCAAACTTCTAGTTCTTTTGTTCTTTCTTTTGCACTTCCACTAGCTTCTCCTTCTTGCTTCTCTTGATTCACCAAAACAATTTGAAATTTATTCTATGTTTGTACATTCTTTCCATTATTAGTAATATCATGTTGGTCATTTGAATCATATCCATAGTATGTGGATGATCTAGCAGTGTCTTCATCAACTCTAACATTTTCACTTTCAACCATTTTCCTTAATCTTCTATTATAGCACCGATAGGCCTTGCTCTTAGTAGAGTAACCCAAAAATATTCCTTCATCACTCCTAGCATCAAACTTGACAATATCTTCATCTCTCTTGATATAACATCTACTACCATTTTTTCTGAAATATTTAACAGTAGGCTTATAACATTTACCTGGTTGAAAGTATATACAACATTTCTTACAACTTCTCTCCAATAGATATGAGGAACATTACCTTCCAACATCATATTTCTAGCAGCATCTAGAATTGAAATGTTATTTCTCTCAACAAATCCATTCTGTTGAGGGGTCCGAGGAGCATATAATTGTCTTTTGGTTCTATACTCTTCACATAATGAATTGAACTCCCAGGAAGTGAATTCACCACCTCTGTCTGACTTTAAGCATTTAATCTTCAATCCTATTTCATTTTCGGCCATAGCTTTGAATTTTTTTAAATTTTCTAATGCTTCATGTTTTTCTCTCAAGAAAGCAACCCATATCATCCTAGAGTAATCATCAATAAGAAACATAAAGTACCTTTCTCCTTGTAGACTTTCTATTCAGGAGGGACCACATAGATTAGTGTGCACCAGCTCTAGTACACCATTAGAATGATTTTGTTTCCTCCTAAAGGAAATTCTATTCTTCTTTCCCATCTGACATTCCTTGCATATGGTGTTAGTAGGATTCACTAACTTAGGAAGATCTCTAATTTCTTGAGTGGAGCTTACTCTGGAAATCTTATCAAAATTCACATGACATAGCCTCCTATGCCATAACCAGCTTACATCAAATTAAGAAATTAAACCAATTTCACTAGCATAACTCAGGTGAAAAATATTACCTCTTATCTTTGTACCTAAAGCAATTATATTTCTCACACTTCCCAATATCTTGCACTTACCATCTTTGAACTGAAGATTGTATCCCTTGTCTACCATTTTTCCAATGCTCAATAGGTTATGCTTCAATCCTTCAACATAAAGGACATCATCAGTATTATATTTACAACCAAGAGAAATAGTGCCTCTACCAAAAATCACACCAACATTGTTATCTCCAAATCTTACAACACCACCATCATATTTCTCCAAGCTTATAAAGTTTATTTTTTCACTACTCATATGATGTGAGCATCCATTGTCAATCACCCATTCATCCTTTTCTTCAATTTTGGTTGCATTATATTTCTCAATATTCTTATCACTAGAAGATTCAGTGGACACCATACCATTTTCCTTGATAGCAATGAATATCCATCCATCTTCATTTACATTTTATTTATCAGATTCATGATCAATAACACCTTCTTCAGTGTAATAACATTTATTTTGAAATTTAGGCTTATCAGGTTTGAACCTAGGAAATATTTTAGGACACCTTGATGTAAAATGACATATCTTATTGCAAGAGAAATATTTAATGGGAAACTTTCCTTTATACTTACCTTGTCTGATGGATTCTCTTTTCACAATCAATGCTTCCAACTCTTCTAACTCTCTTTCTTCATATTCAATCTGTTTCATCTCATCTTCATACTTGAATGTCTTTCTTGAACTTTCTCTGAGATCATATCTTTTTTGGTTTCTTCTAGATATAATAACTTTGAATGCAAATTCTATCTTAGGAGTAGATTCACCAAATTCACTCAATTCAAAGGCAGCAAGCTTACCAATCAACATGTCTCTTGTCACATTTGTAACTATCTTGAGTTCTTCAAAAGCATGAGCTTTCATTTTGTAAGAAGTAGGCAATGATATGAGCACTTTAGCCACAATCTCTTCTTCATCCAAGATTCCATTGGAACATCTTTCAGACTCTGTAGCTTAGAAACTTTCACTTGTGCATCTCCTTCATACAATGTTTCTAGCTTTCTCTAGATCTCATATTTTATCTTCAGACCTATCACATTTCTCATCTCTAAATCTATCAAAGCACTCAATAGTTCTTCTATAGCCCTAGTATTTTTTTCAGCTTCTTTGATCTCATGAGGAGTAGAGGGACCATTCTGAGGAATATTATATATGTTCTTTGTAATCTTCTATAAGGGATCACCAATGCACTTCAAATGATAGTCCATTTTGGACTTCCATAGAGAGTAGTTTATTCCATCAAATATACGACTATCCTTCCTGTATGATGCCATCTCGGATCAACTCAAGCTATTAATTTTCTTCAGAGAAACCTCCTCTAATACAAATTGTTGGCAAAACAAGAATAAACAACTGAGAGGGGGATGAATCATTTGTCACAAAATTTAAAACTTATTCAACCTTATTAACCTTTAATCTTAGATGTGATAATTAACAGTGAAAGCATGAATCAACAACACATCAGAAACAAAAGAAAACCAAGATTTTATACATGGAAACCCTATTAGGGGAAAAAACATGGTAGATGTTAGTCCACAAGATTATACCTTGTTAAAAGTGTAATGAGAATGAATAAGGAATGCACATGCATTCAGGCACACTACCTAGAGCTCACTGCTCAAATGGGAAGGCTCGCTAACTTACAAAAAAAATCAGATTAAAACCATCTGAAGAATTTGAACTAGTAAATTAGCTTCTGCAAAAGCCTGATCATAGTTTTGGTTAAGCACAAAAACCCTTCTTCACACTTTTCTCAATCTTCTTCACACTCTACTCTGCAATCAAATGATCTGATCTGTATTCACTCATTTTGCATTCACAATTCTCATACGTTCATTGAGAACACCTCTCACACACACTTCAAAAAGAATAAACAATCACTCTTATATATCTACTATACTGAATTACATCAACAAATCAGTCGTCCAAAGATAAAAGAGTAAATTACAAACTGTCGGCCCAAATTATGAACAAATCTCAATGCGCACCAACCGAAGGTAGTCACAACATAATCAGGTCCTAAATAAACTTCCTCGAACATGTCAAACATTGAAAGATTAATCCACAAGGATCTGCAACATGCTACAACCATCATATAGGCCAAGAACATGAAAACTCGAACACACAACGGAAATATATTCGATCATGATCACACCAATCAATGTAGACATGCAACAAGGATAGAGCATGATCTAGAAACATTTATGAACATCACAAGAGAATACACAACAACTAAAATTACTAGAATCACATTCTCTTCTTCTAGAAACATCAGCTACAATAACAAAATAATTGTAGGACCACATAAACACACAACTTTCACAAATCTTTGTGTGCACCTCTAAAACTTCCCAATTATACACTAGATAGGCTCAGAAACAAACCCTTTAAAGCACAACCTTTGAATAAAAACATACTAAATTTTCTAGCACACTGAACTTCATAGCTTCATAGATAGCCTATAAAATATTTAATATAATTTTCTCAATATCCTCGACATATACAACCTTCAATACATCAGATGCTAATAGTGTTGACATCAATGACAACCACATATCAGCAACATAACCACAACATCCAACAAACTATAGTGTACAAAAATGCACACCCTTGAATTTTCACACAATTTGTTTCGGCCCACCTTGC